>CM056603.1:38242763-38672763 GCA_029721355.1 Tegillarca granosa
TGCTTTTATGATATATATGTTTGAATTACCTTAAGAATTATTCCTAAATTTAAAAAAAAAATAATAATTAAACTAATGAGGGGAGATAATTTAAAGTTGAAGCGCTTTTACTAACATTTCCTGCAGTTATTGCTTAGCTTTATTTTGGACCCAGATTTGAAGTCTACACATTTTACAAAATATTACAAATCTCGCTTTTTTTAGACTATTGAAAAAAATTATTTTTATGTTGTATTTTGCGACTTTGTAGTAAATAACTGTATCTTATCATTCTCAACAAAAACATCACCACCACTTACAACAACAACAACAACAACAACATTAAAAATTAATAATAATAATAATAATAATATTATTATTATTATTATTAATTTAATGGCAAACTAGATCTACATTAATACTATGAACATCGTACAATAAACCATCACATTCGTAGTCGTAAAAGAGTTATCTCCCTTTAACCTTTTTTTTTTTTTTCAATCAACTTTTACTATCTAGATACTCTGACTTCGTTCCTATTTTAAAGTTTGAGACAGTCACTACATTTCTATCGTAGGCAACATCAAAAGATGACCTTATTTATGGGATAATGGTACATTTTAGTTCGAACGCTTGCCGGGTCTGACCAAAACTTGCAAATAGGTAATAATGACTGCCTTTTGTCAAGCACTCGGCATTTATAAATGAAAGGCATTGGAACCTTCGGAGCCTCGGAGAAGACCTTAAAAACGATGCCCCGTGTCAGGACAGGCGTGGCACTTCAGAGAACCTTTCCTGAACATTTTCCTAGGAAATGCACAATGTAAGGATAAAATTTCTGCCATTTCAACTATGGCTAGTGAGGTCTCGAAATAAGTGAAATATTCTTGATTGGGACATTAGACGTTTAACCCCAGTAACTCAATCAATCATACATGTACTTATACCATTTTTATTAGTTATTTATTTATTTATTTATTTATTTATTTATTTTTTATTTTTTTTTTTATTTTTTTTTTTATTTTTTTTGTTTAAAAAGAAGTTTAAAACTATTCATTTTTATTGGTCATAAATGAGCATGAACGATGCCAACAAACAATATATATTGTACTTAAGACCACTTGGCCACAATTTAAAAAGAAATATGAAAAATTAACTCGGTCATAACCAAAGAAAACAAGATTAAAAATATATATATAGATCTATATATCACTAAAGAAAACAAGATTAAAAAATATATATATATAGATCTATATATCACAAGGACACAGAAGCGTACAAAACGTCCATCAAAGAAAAAAAATTACATTTATTTGCGTTTTAAAATTTTGATTGAGTAAACAGTATAATCTTGTCAGCTATTTAACTTTTGTGATGTTGAAAGAAATAAAAGTGTGGGTGAAATGTGAAAACTTACGGAATGCGAACTGACAAGCATTTCTCAATCTTAAATGTATCAGTGTTATGGAGGCGGTCCGTTGTGGTATTGTGAAGAAAACAGGAATAACAAGAAAAAATCATCGGCCTTTGGCAAGCGAACCAATATAAAAAAACTTCCTTATAATAGGATGTCTCGATCGGGATTTGAACCAGTGGCGGTAAGAGGCAGTGAGATCCACCTCTAAAAAACAACTTTAACTGCTATTTATTTTAAATGAGCCGTTCGTTCCGTTCGGAACAGGCACTTCAGAATTATCAAGGTCACTATTACTCTGCGTAATAGTTCAAGGTCAATTACAGTTTTAATGTAAGAATGAATTTATATGTATAATGATTACAATAATATTAAGGTTTCAGAAAAAAAATAATAAATTTTTTATTCAAAATAAAAAATATTTTCAATTTTTACATAAATTGACAAAACACTACAAAATGCAACTTTCTGGTTAATATTTTGTATAAAATATGTTTACATTATCTAAATATTTATTCCTAAATTTATATTTTTAACAATTATACTAAAGAGGGGAGGTAATTAAAAATCGATTCGGTTTTAGTACTGATGCACTTATTGTTCAGCTTTCTTTGGACACAGATTATTAGTCAACGCATTTCGCAACTCGATTTTTAATCGTTTAAAGAGAATTATTTTTATGTTGGCGACTTTTGTAGTTTATAACAGTATATAATTCTCAACTAACCAACACCACCCTCTCCACCACCACCAACCATTGAACAATAACAACAACAACAACAATTAAAATAATAATAATAATATTAATAATAATAATAATAATAATAATAATATAAATAGACAACTACAGTATTATTTTGCACATCGTACATGAAACCATATTACTCAGTGCGACCGCACGTAGAAGTATAAGAGTTATCTCCCATTAACTGTCATCTTGAGGGGAATGGAACAATCTAGAGGATTTCCACTTCCAGTTTTGCAGTCGTTTAGTAGAACCCATTTATTGTATATAAACTGTAGACATTTTTTTCTGAATCACATGTTCATAAAAGGAAGAACTAGTTGCACTGCAGTTGAACGTTTATGTTTAAATGTAACTGTTAACTATCACTAAAATTCAAGTAATGTGTGCTTAATTTTTTCCTGAAAATCAGGTTTACCGAAAATCAAAATAGGTTTACTTGTGAATGTTATATAATTGCAAGTCAAAACAAATTCTTTAAATGTTAATTGCAACTTTTACTTTCGATTAATGCATCTGATAAAACATCAACCCATTGTAGGGTCAACGTAACAAATCAAAACTTTGATAATTTTGTATTGTTTTTATAGACATAGTTTGACTTCTTCGACGGGTTTATTTGTCGCTTTGTCAAGTGGAGAATTTAGCATACGCCATCCTTTATACTGTTGTAGAAAATATGTGCTAAAATTTTGATTTACAATTTCAAAAAATTAGCACATTACAAATAACTTTAAATATTCCTGTGAGGCATACCTTGATGAATTTTACATTGTTTATCAGTCTTTTTTTCTTGATAACTTAGAATTTGGCACTGGCATGCTGCGTTCCAGCTGAGTTAACTGTGAAGTGATGATTTGGTATTTTATAGAAGAAAACGGTTTGCAGCTCGCTTGTCGAAAGTCGTGGTTTTCTCTGAACACCCCGGTTTCCTTCACCATCCCTTACCATCCCTTAACTGACTGCTCCAATGGGAGTTAAAGAATCTTGACTGGGATGTAAAACTCCATTAATCCACGCCAATCCTCCAATCAACCCGGCAGAACATCCGATACCTTTATCAGATTCAGCATGCGGTGTACATGCACTTCATCTATAGCTACTGACGTCTCGTTATAAGTGAAATATTTTTGACTGGGACGTAAAACCCCATTAAATCAATCAAATCAATTATTACATGCGGTATCAGAGATCAAGCATAGACTGAAGACATCTGTCATGTCACTTTTATAATAAAACCTCATTACTAATGGACTTCTAGTGATACATACTTATATATGCTTTACTTATGTTAATATGTGTAACATATAGTGTATGTATGTATATGTTTATTCGTCAATAACTATGTTTTTCATACATTGCATTTCTAATATAAATGAAATAAATAAATGAATAAATAAATGATAATGATGATGATTATGTCGCCGTGGCTATTAAACTGTTGAATGTACCTTTAAGGGCCTGGAAACAGAAATTTAAGGAATCGAAACCAATACACTGCCACTTTTAGTGTAATGGAGTGGTGTCTTAGTGTAATGGAGTGGTGTAATAGTGTAATGGAGTGGTGTATTAGTGTAATGGAGTGGTGTATTAGTGTAATGGAATGGTGTATTAGTGTAATGGAGTGGTGTATAAGTATTATGGAGTGGTGTATTAGTGTAATGGAGTGGTGTATTAGTGTAATGGAGTGGTGTATTAGTGTAATGCCGTGAGTGGTGTATTAGTGTAATGCCGTGAGTGGTGTATTAGTGTAATGGAGTGTTGTATTAGTGTAATGCCGTGAGTGGTGTATTAGTGTAATGGACTGGTGTATTAGTGTAATGCCGTGAGTGGTGTATTAGTGTAATGGAGTGGTGTTTTAGTGTAATGGAGTGTTGTATTAGTGTAATGCCGTGAGTGGTGTATTAGTGTAATGGAGTGGTGTATAAGTGTAATGGAGTGGTGTATTAGTGAAATGGAGTCGTATATTAATGTAATGGAGTGGTGTATTAGTGTAATGGAGTGGTGTATTAGTGTAATGGAGTGTTGTATTAGTGTAATGGAGTGGTGTATTAGTGTAATGGAGTGGTGTTTTAGTGTAATGGAGTGTTGCATTAGTGTAATGTAGTGGTGTATTAGTGTAATGGAGTGTTGTATTAGTGTAATGGAGTGGAATATTAGTGTAATGGAGTGGTGTATTAGTGTAATGGAGTGTTGTATTAGTGTTATGGAGTGGTGTATTAGTTTAATGGAGTGGTGTATTAATGTAATGGAGTGGTGTATTAGTGTAATGGAGTGGTGTATTAGTGTAATGGAGTGGTGTATTAGTTTAATGCCGTGAGTGGTGTATTAGTGTAATGGAGTGGTGTATTAGTGTGATGCCGTGAGTGGTGTATTAGTGTAATGGAGTGGTGTATTAGTGTAATGGAGTGTTGTTTTAGTGTAATGGAGTGTTGTTTTAGTGTAATGGAGTGGTGTATTGATGTAATGTAGTGGTGTATTAGTGTAATGGAGTGGTGTAATAGTGTAATGGAGTGTTGTATTAGTGAAATGGAGTGGTATATTAGTGTACTGGAGTGGTGTATTAGTGTAATGGAGTGTTGTATTAGTGTAATGTAGTGGTGTATTAGTGTAATGCCGTGAGTGGTGTATTAGTGTAATGGAGTGGTGTTTTAGTGTGATGCCGTGACTGGTGTATTAGTGTAATGGAGTGTTGTTTTAGTGTAATGGAGTGTTGTTTTAGTGTAATGCAGTGTTGTTTTAGTGTAATGTAGTGGTGTATTAATGTAATGTAGTGGTGTAATGGAGTGGTATATTAGTGTAATGCCGTGAGTGGTGTATTAGTGTAATGTAGTGGTGTATTAATGTAATGGAGTGGTGTTTTAGTGTAATGGAGTGTTGTATTAGTGTAATGTAGTGGTGTATTAGTGTAATGGAGTGGTGTATTAGTGTAATGGAGTGGTGTAATAGTATAATGGAGTGGTGTTTTAGTGTAATGGAGTGTTGTATTAGTGTAATGTAGTTGTGTTTTAGTGTAATGGAGTGTTGTATTAGTGTAATGGAGTGGTATATTAGTGTACTGGAGTGGTGTATTAGTGTAATGGAGTGTTGTATTAGTGTAATGTAGTGGTGTATTAGTGTAATGCCGTGAGTGGTGTATTAGTGTAATGGAGTGGTGTTTTAGTGTAATGGAGTGGTGTTTTAGTGTAATGGAGTGTTGTATTAGTGTAATGGAGTGGTGTAAAAGTGTAATGTGGTGGTGTATTAATGTTATGGAGTGGTGTTTTAGTGTAATGGAGTGTTGTATTAGTGTAATGTAGTGGTGTATTAGTATAATGGAGTGGTGTATTAGTGTAATGGGGTGGTGTATTAGTGTAATGGAGTCGTGTATTAATGTAATGGAGTGGTGTTTTAGTGTAATGTAGTGGTGTATTAGTGTAATGGAGTGGTGTATTAGTGTAATGGAGTGTTGTATTAGTGTAATGGAGTGGTGTATTAGTGTAAGTGGTGTATTAGTGTAATGGAGTGATGTATTAGTGTAATGGAGTGGTGTATTAGTGTAATGGAGTGGTGTTTTAGTGTAATGGAGTGTTGTATGAGTGTAATGGAGTGGTGTATAAGTGTAATGGAGTGTTGTATTAGTGTAATGGAGTGGTGTTTTAGTGTAATGGAGTGGTGTTTTAGTGTAATGGAGTGTTGTATTAGTGAAATGGAGTTGTGTAAAATTGTAATGTAGTGGTGTATTAATGTAATGGAGTGGTGTTTTAGTGTAATGGAGTGTTGTGTAAGTGTAATGGAGTGGTGTATTAGTGTAATGGAGTGGTGTATTAATGTAATGGAGTGTTGTATTAGTGTAATGGAGTGGTGAATTAGTGTTTTAAGCTCCAGTCAACATTTGTTTCACTTATATGAAGGCGGTCCGTTTTGGTGAAGGAAAAACAAGAAAAATAAAAACATCTGCCTTTGGCAAGCGAACCCAAATAAAAAACTTTCTTATAATTTGATGTCTCGATCGGGATTTGAACCATGGCGGTAAGAGGCAGTGAGATTCAAAACAACCGATTTAGACGTTCATTAATTATTCATGGAAAGAAGATTAACTGCTATTTATTTTAAATGAGCCGTTCGTTCCGTTCGGAACAGGCACTTCAGAATTATCAAGGTCACTATTACTCTGCGTAATAGTTTCAAGGTCGATTGCTTATTAGACAAAGAATGAATTTATATGAGTAATGATTACAATAATATTAAGTTTTCAGAAAAAAATAATAAATTTTTTGTTCAAAATAAAAAATATGTTCAATTTTTACATAAATTCATAAAACACTATAAAATACAACTTTATAGTTAATATTTTGTATAAAATGTATGTTTGGATTATCGAAAAAATTTATCCTAAAGTAAAAATTTTATTAATTGTACTAAAGAGGGGAGGTAATTAAAAAAATCGATTCGGTTTTAGTACTTATTGCTCAGCTTTCCTTTGGACACAGACTATTAGTCAACGCATTTCGCAAAATAATTACAATTCTCGATTTTTAATCGTTTAAAGAGAATTATTCTTATGTTGGCGACTTTTGTAGTTAACAACAGTATATAATTCTCAACTTCACCAACACCACCCCCTCCAACACACAGGGGCTTGGTGTCAGGATTTCGGTATTTTTGTTTAAAAGATTATTTATTGTGTTTTTATTGCACGCGAGGTTGGTACTAGTTGATACGGTAGGACTTCTTTTTGTACCCCCACCCATTAAAACCAATGTAGATTCAAAAAAAAAAAAATTCCTTCACAAAATGTAAAATATTGAATTATTATATCATTTTAACCATTAAAGCTGCATTAAGTTTCCCAAAGAAAAAATTAAAACGGTGCTAATCTAATTAATGGTGTTCCTAATGAACAATGTTACATTTGGTTTAACGATAAAAGCTCGAATAAATGCAGAAATTACAGTAATTACCCAGCGAGATGCAGCATTTGGGATGTAATATTAGAACATGGTTACGTCATCAAAACCCGGGTCATTTAAACACAACTTTAAAAACGGTGAAATATGATAAATTAAACACAGAACTTCGTTGAATTTCGTTGACTTAGTAAGGGATACATAACACCATTTCAAATACATCTGGATATTAATGAAGGACAATTAATACAATCTGTAATGTTTCACCTCCGATTCTAGGGTTTTTCCGTACATCCGTGCGCATGTTCCAAGCTCATAATTACCATCGTAAAACACTGACCAACCGGTCAGAAGATTCCGTTTATTTACAGCTAAAAGAAATGAAATTTTAGAAAATGAATGTCACGGATCGTGGTTGGAAGATATTTATTTTTAAAAAATATATATTTTAAGAAAATAAAAAAATTCAGAAAATTGAAAAACTAAATCAAGCTTTAATTTAGCTAAAAAGTAAATTTTTGGTGGGGGCTACAAATGGAAGTCCTTCCGTTGATACATATCGATAACTTTGCCTGAAATCCATTTTTGACAAACTTAAAAAAATTCCGAAATATATAACATTAAAAAACACAAAAAAAAAAAAACATTATAGTGTTTTAATGGTAATTTCAAGGTCCAAAACGAACATTTGAAGTATGGTGACAACAACCTTTTCAAAGTCATGTCGATGTTATTCAATATTATAGTTAAAATTTGAAAAATACCAACCAACTGGAAAAAAGGAATCGTTATTCCAATACACAAAGGAGTTGGTAAATCTACATTGGATCCGAACAATTACAGACCGATATCTCTTCTCCCGGTTATACTTAAAGTGTTTGAGAAAATCCTATATATCAGGCTCACAAAATATAATGTCATCAAAAATTTTCTCAGTCGGCAACAGCAGGGATTCCAACGTGATCTGAGTTGTTGTACTTATATTTTACAAAAGACTATTTTTTATAACAAGGAACGAAATAGCAAAACATATGTTGCCTTCCTAGATAGCCAAAAGGCTTTTGACACTGTTAGGAGAAATGGTCTACTATTTAAACTATTCAAATTGGGTGTCAAAGAAAACTCTAGAGGCTTATAGACGATTGCCATGTAGGTACAGTAGGTTTTGTCACCTTTTGTGACCAACAGTCTCGGTGGTTCCAAATGCAACAGGGTATCAGACAAGGTGGTATCTTGTTCACACTATTGTATAATGTGTATATAAATGATCTATTAGATATATTGGAAAGTAATCTTTTCTCAGCTTGTATAGATTATGTAAAAGCAGGTAATGTTTCATTTGCAGATGATATCACTTGTGTTAGTATTTCTCCTGTGGTCTTCAAGTCGATGCTCGATGCTACCTACAAGTATGCTTGTGACTGGAAGTTTACAATTAATCCAATGAAATTAGCTATCATAATATTCGGTACATCTCTTCAAACAAATCCTGAATTCCAAATTGGAGGTGAAAAAATAGAAATAGTGTCTAAATTTGATCATCTTGGAATAAAACTTAACAGCAAGCTGGACAACACAGATATAGGACAATAGACCGCTGTAAACGAGCTTATAGCGCATACTTTGCAATTAACGGTATTGGAACTTCACAGATGAACCCAAATAAAGCAGTCAGCCTATATAACAAGATTGTTATTTCAACTGCATTATATGGCTGTTAAGTTTGGTCAAATATAAAGTCAAACAATATCAATCGACTTAGCAAACTGCAACACTTTGTGCTTAAACATATACAAGGGCTACCAACAAGGACTCGATCCGATATAGCTGAATCCATGTGTGGACTTTACCCCCTAGATGCTGAAGTAGAAAAGCGAAAAGTCTTATTTTTGGCAAGTTGTGTCGACTGGACAATATTGTATTGGCTAAAATTATTTTCAAAAAACGCTCATTTAGTTATCTGATCGACCCTTCCTATTCTAACGAGTTCATAAAGGACTTTTACTCCTTACCAGGGTTAGAATTTCAGATTTTTTTTTCCACTTGCAAATTTTTGCGAGTGACTTTCTTGTGAACTCGCAAAATGAAAAATCAATTTATTTATTTTTGAGTATATTTTACATCGAGATGTAAAAAAACGTTAATAAAATTCAGTTAATTGGATGAAAAAAAAGTAACTATTAATTTTTTTTTATTCAACAGTCGGCAGTTTTTTTTTTTCATAATACGTGTATTGACAAATCAATACACTTCGCGTAACCAGACATGGCGTGATACAAAAAATAGTAATTTTAAACACAATAATATTTTATTACCTCACAGTAGATGACATTGACGATGGTGCATAATTTTTGCAGGTCTTGCAAATTATTTCATTGACCATTCCGTTTTCGCCGGTTTTCATGTCCAGATCAATATTTAAATCTTTCATCCATTTTTTTTACGTTTTTTTCTGCCGCGGTGTAAACTGACTTTTTTTTTAATTATCCCTATTATCGAAAGATGTCTTTGCCATTTTACTACACGATGCAGAAGGTCCTTCCTGATCTTTAGCGGCGGGCCGCTTCAAATACTTGTCCACTGCATTAAAATTCAGCTGCAGACGACCGGAAAACACTGTCAAAATATACAAGTACATGACGATGCGCACGCACAACACGTTGTTCTTACTCTCGTTTTACAAGTTAAACATGGCTGGCGAAAACGACTCGCAAAATTTTGAGAAAATAAAAGTTTAAGAAAATATAACTCGCAATTTCGAAACTTCACTCGCATTTTGCGAGTATGCGAGCTAAAATTCGAACCATGCATACTGAAGAAGTACAAGCTACTTACAGTTATTTCTGGATCTAGGAACAGTTTCCAACTGCACAGAAATGGAAATCAATTGTAACTAACGCAGTGAAACAGATCCAGCACAGTTCTTGGCCATCTAGAGTTTCTAACAACACTGACTTTGACAGATTTACTATGTTACACAATACTAATCTCACTCCAGCGTTAATCTGGAAAATTCCCATCAGCAGACAAGAACTAAATATCTCAAGGAAAATCGCTAAGATATGGGCTACTCCAACATACTTTCATGCTAATTGTGTCTGGTTTGTGATGACACGACTATAGACCCCATTCTCCATGCTGTCTGTGATTGTCCTAGACTTTACTCGTACCGAAATTCTTTTTACGCTTCGACACAACTTTTTAATGAAAATATATCTTGCGAAATTTCAAAATACAGCAAAACAGAACTGCTTGAAACACTTCTCGGTGGTCACTTAGAGCAATTCCTATCTAGTAGATAAACATATATTAGCAACCTGGATGTACGGTGCATTCGATTTCATTATAAACTGTGTAGTTGCATGCCTTGGTAGCATCGAGCATCGACCGATCACCAACTCTTACTAGTCATCGCATTTTGTGATATAATATTTAGGGTATAACTAACCGCATTATCTATATTTATGTACATATGTATATACGTACATAAGTTAAGATAGTTATAATTTATTATATCTTTGATCTCTAATGTAGAGGAACTAAATAAAGAATGAATAAAAAAAAAATGAAAGATAGTTATTGATTGATTTGAAGAAAACGGAGATAGGAATGTAAACTTTCAAGAACAGGCTTTTAAAAGTTGAAACAGATGAAAATTATGTGAAAACATGGATCGGCTGATTTTTCACGATTTTTTTTTCCAAACGAGGAGTAGACTTTCAAAATGGCGACTTTCGTCCCTTGTGTTTTTGAAGTTTGTTAAAAATGGATTTCAGGCAAAGTTATCGATATGTATGAACTTGTATCAACCTCGCATGTAATAAAAACACATGTAATAAAAACACAAATAAATAATCTTTAAAGCTGCATTAAGTTTTCCAAAGAAAAAATTAAAACGGTGCTAATGTAATTAATGATGTTCCTAATGAACAATGTTACATTTGGTTCAACGATAAAAGCTCGAATAAATACAGAAATTACAGTATTTACCCAGTGAGATGCAGCTTTAAAACAAAAATACAAAAATCCTGACAACCAAGCCCCTGTGCTCAAACACCACCAACAACCATTGAACAATAACAACAACAATTAAAAAATTAAAAAACAAAACAATAATAATATAATAATAATAATAATAATAAACAACTACATTATTATTTTGTACATCGCACATGGAACCATCTTATTTGCGAGTATAAGAGTTATCTCCCTTTAATTGTATGTCGCATCAGTAAATAAACATTATTGACATTACTAATATAAAATTATCAAATAAATGTTACCCAAAATTATATCTGAAACACACTATTTATGATTTTTGAGCAAAAAAATAATAAAAACATAGACATTTTACCAAAACATATTGAAATGTGAGCATTCATAGAAGCTTTGTTAAATCTAACAGAAGGAGGCTATCATATATTCTACCACACAATGTCACAATAATGTTAATGCAATAAATTTATGTTACTTAGGTGACTACAGACTGTATTCAGTTAATTCTTATGTTTGCAGAAATGTTGTCTGCAACTGGCAGTAAAAGTGCATATCTTAGTTCTGATTTCAAAATAGACAGGACTCCAAAGAATGCAACTAAGCTAAGAAAATGGATAGAGTTTCGACTTGTCGGAAAGCCCTAGAAACAACCAAATTTGGTAAACCACTCAAAAAGTTGAGGCTAATAATAGGTAACTGAGAAGAAGCTTACCTAGAAATGTAACTATTTCAAAAACATGCCCAGGTCAAGGTCACAGTAGTTGTACAGTGTCAATATTGGGCCTGGTCAGACTTTATATGTCCAATTGTACAAGGCAGTAAGGTACATGTCAACCTGTCAAAGGAACAAAAAATTGACAATTTTTGGTTAAAGAATTTCAATCACATGGGAGATGACATATATTAACCAATCACAGCCTGTCAAAGTCAGTTTACCTCATTACTGAGCAGGGTAGACACAAGGCCGCTTACAACGCATGGATGTTTTATAGTCTTCATACCTATACTCCGCATTCCATCTTGAGTTTGGGACAGACACTACTTCCTTATATAGGCAACTCCGGAAATGAACCTACGTGAACAATTGTTCAATTTGAAAATTAATAAGTTAATTTTATTTATTTATTTATTTATTTATTTATTTATTTATTTATTTCATGTATATTAGAGATGCAATGTATGAAAAACATAGTTATTGACGAATAAACATATACATAAATATACTATATGATTCACATATTAACATAAGTAAAGCATAGATAAGTATGTTTCACTAGGAGTCCATTAGTAATGGGATTTTACTATAAAAGTGATATGACAGATGTCTTCAGTCTATGCTTGATCTCTGATACCGCATGTAGTTATTGATTTGATTGATTTAATGGGGTTAAACGTCCTAGTAAAAATATTTCACTTATATCGAGACGTCAGTAGCTATAGATGAAGTGAAAGAAATTTTGACATTTGCAGTTTGCTTAGGACAATGTGCTAATGGACAACGTTAATGCTACGTCGTAAAAATCTAAATGCATAATGTCAAATTTCTGTTATTTTGGAGATCATATGTCGGTATTTTTTCGCTAAGAGGAAGCAGGACAACAACGAAACTAAATGTTAGTAGATTAACGATTTATTTGTCTAAATACCTAACATACACATGGAATTAAGAAATGAGGTTCTAAGTTGGTCCGTTGCAAAACACGTGCACACCGCATGCTGAATTGATGCAAGAAAAGCATGCCTTGTAGTACAGTGTCGTGTTGGTTTGAACAATTGCACTATAAAACAACAAAACTATAGTTCACTGTTACACTTTGTGATAGTCCACGTAAGAGCTGGTGATCTGTTGGTGTCATGGAAACATAAGAATCAAACTCTAGTTCACTGTTACACTTGGTGATAGTCCACGTAAGAGCTGGTGATCTGTTGGTGTCATGGAAACACAAGAGTCTGTTAAAATCCGGGTGGTTAATTGTTTTTTGTAACCAGTGCGTTGTACTGCACTGATTTCACGGTTTTGCTGACTATATTTTTCAATTCATTTACTGTTGGAAAGAGGACATAATCTATGTAGTTCTGTGTTGGTATTGAGGCAGTATATCAAAGATTTCTGAAATAAAACCGTGCTAGATTTGTCTCACAGAAGATGTTCAAATAATCTTCTCTTGAATACCAGTATTTGTTTTTTGGCACATATTTTTCATCAAATACTAAGAATAGTTTCCGTTTTTGAACATCAGATGTTAAGGGGTATACAGTCAACACATACTTTCCGCAGTATTAGAGCGACTTCTCGGATGTAGTTTTTGAACGTGTTTGACTATGAAGTGTTGTAGTTTGTTTAGTGCATTATAGTCAGCAGTTTTCAGATTATACCAGACATCACAACCGTATAAGACAGCTTGTATGACAACTTTTTTTGTTTGTAAAGGTTTATTGTTGTTACTGGGTTCAGTTTGGATGCCCCATTCCAAATGAATTTCGGCCTGTTGCGTTCGCTTTATGGATTGAAATTTAGAGTCCAACTTTATGCTAAGATGATCGCATTTAATTTCCCCCGATACTAAATGTTACTTCTCTGTGTTGTTGAGTACTGTGTCTGTTTTTAAAGATCATTACTACAGACTTGTCCGTATCAAATTTAAGACTCCAATGGCACACATAACGGTAGCTACATCAAGCACAGATTGAAGACCTTTAGGGAGATGCTTAAACACGTGAAATCATCTGCAGCTTTCATATTAACAATGCGTAAAAATATATAAATAAATAAATGATAATGATGATGATTTTGTCGCCGTGGCTATTAAACGGTTGACCATCGGCCTTTGGCAAGCGAACCCCAAAAATACTTCCTTACAATAAGATAAGTTTCGATTGGGATTTGAACCAAGGCGGTAAGAGGCAGTGAGATCCAAATTTAACCAACCAATTCGGACCATTCGATGTCAGGGAAGAACATTAAAACTACTATTATTTTAAATGAGCCGTTCGTTCCGTTCGGAACAGGCACTTCAGAATTATCAAGGTCACTATTACTCTGCGTAATAGTTTCAAGGTCAATTCTAATCATTTTACAAAACGAATTCTTATATATAATGATTAAAATAATATTAAGGTTTCAAATTAAAAAACTAATAAAATTTTTATTTAAAACAAAAAAGAATTCAATGTTAAAAAAAATTCACAAAACACTATAACATACAACTTTTATTATAAGTATTTTGTATTGAATATTTGTTAAGATTATCTAAAGATTTAATTCTGAATTTAAAAATTTAAAAATTATACTAAAGAGGGGAGGTAATTAAAAATCGATTCGGTTTTAGTACTGATGCATTTATTGTTCAGTTTTCCTTTGGACACAGATTATTAGTCAACGCATTTCGCAAAATAATTACAATACTCGATTTTTAATCGTTTAAAGATAATTAATTTTTTATGTTGGCGACTTTTGTGGTTATAACAGTATATAATTCTCAACTTAACCAACAACACCCCCTCCAACACCACCACCAACAACCATTGAACAATAACAACAACAACAACAATTAATAAAATTTAAAAACATTATTATTATTATTATTATTATTATTATTTTTATTTTTATTTTTATTATTATTATAAGCAACTACATTATTATTTTGTACATCGTACATGAAACCATCGCGGCATCTTATTGGCGACCGCACGTAGAAGTATTAGATTTATCTCCCTTTAACTAAATGTTACATCAATAAATAAACATTTTGACATTATTCCAACAGACACTACTTTCTTATATAGGCAACTCCGGAAATGAACGTGTGGAACGTATTGACATTATTCCAACAGACTTTTTTATATAGGCAACTCCGGAAATGAACGTGTGGAACGTATTGACATTATTCCAACAGACACTACTTTCTTATACATATAGGCAACTCCGGAAATGAACGTGTGGAACGTATTGACATTATTCCAACAGACTTTCTTATATAGGCAACTCCGGAAATGAACGTGTGGAACGTATTGACATTATTCCAACAGACACTACTTTCATATATAGGCAACTCCGGAAATGAACTTACGTGTGGAACAATGGTAAAATTTTAAAACAGATCTAATAAGTTTTAATCTAATTTAATTTTATTTATCTATTTATTTATTTGACACCACCACAAACAAGCATTGAACAATAACAACAACAACTTACTTACTTAGCCTCTTTGTGCTGGGCAGCACATAAGGCCGAGACAAGATCCCTCCATCTTTTTCTGTCTTTTGCTATCTTCTCTATCTCTCCCCAGGTCTTTCCCATTAACGCCATCTCTGTCTCGATTGTTCTTCGCAATGTCTCTCTCGGTCTTCCTCTTTTCCTTTTACCAGCTGGTGACCATCTTAGAGATGTTCTACAAATGTTATTTTGTTCTTTCCGTAGTACATGACCGAGCCATTTCCATCTTCTTCTCTCGATTTCTGTAATTATGTCTTGCTGTTGTGTCAATCCATATAAGTCTTCATTGGATATTTTACGTGGCCAAAATATTTTACAAATCCTTCGTAGGCAGTTGTTATGGAAGGATGCCAGTTTTTGGAAATCTGTTTGAGTCACACGCCAGCATTCGGCTCCATATAACAGCACTGATTTTACGTTGCTGTTATATATCCTCAGTTTTGTGTTTCGGGACAGAGACTGTGATTTCCATATGTTCTTAAGGTGGCAGAATGCTGATCTGGCTTTACTTAATCTACTACTGATGTCTTTGCTGGTACCTCCATCAATGCTTATGACACTGCCTAAGTAAGTGAAAACTTTCACTTCCTCAATTGTTTGATCTTCCAGTTTTATAGATGTTCCTTCAGTGTCAAAAAGGGGAAGGATTTTGGTTTTCCCTATGTTAATTTTCAATCCAATTTTGGCAGCTTGCTGTTTTAGTCTACCAGTTTTCTTCTATTATTGGCAAGGAGACAGATGTCATCTGCAAAGTCAAGGTCTTCTAAGGTGGTACTAAGTGTCCAGCGAATCCCGGTGTTACCATTCCCTATAGTTGATCTCATACACCAGTCTATTACCAGGAGGAAGAGAAGTGGAGAGCTTACACATCCTTGTCTCACACCAGATTTTACAGAAAACCAATCTGTTAACTGTCCTTGGTGGAGTACAGCACATTTATAATTTTGGTAAAATATTTTGATGATGTTAACAAGCTTAGTAGGAATTTCATAAGCAGTAAGTATATTCCACATGCATTCTCGGTCGATACTATCGAATGCTTTTTCAAAGTCGACAAAGTTAAAGATGGTCTTACTCTGCCACTCTATGCTCTGCTCAATTATATTCCTGATGGTGAAAATATGATCTATACAACTCATATTGCTCCTAAAACCCGCCTGTTCCTTTCTTAAGGTGTTGTTAACTGCGGTTGTTATTCTCTGGGTGATGACTTTCAAGAAGACCTTACTTGGCACTGATAGTAGAGATATACCTCTCCAGTTATTGCAGTTTTTTAAATCTCCTTTTTTGGGAAGTTTTACAATTATGCCCTTGTTCCAATCAGATGGTATGTTTTCTACTTCCCATATCTGCTTAAAGATATCATACAAGGCAGCGCTACTGGTATTGATGTCACATTTCAGCAGTTCTGCAGGTATATTATCAATACCTCCGGATTTTCCGTTTTTTAGCTTTTTGATGGCAACCTTTATTTCGTCTGTTGTTATCTCCTCTGTGCTGATGTCTATAGGGTCTCCCAATGGTCTTACACGTACACCTGTGTTATTATTTTCTCTATTTAGTGTTTCTCTAAAGAATTCAGCCCATCTTTGTAGCTTTTCTCTATCTGATGTTAAGATTTTCCCTTCTTTGTCCTTTACTGGCATGTCTGTATTGCTGAATTTTCCACTAAGCTGTTTGGATATTCTATATACTGTGCTGAGTTCTCCTCTGTTGGCCGCCTGTTCGGCTTCTACTGCCAAGGACTCAACATATTTCCGTCTATCAGCTCTAGTTCTTTTCTTCACTTCCTTATTTACAGCAGAATATTTTTCCTTAAAGGCAGTTTGTATTCTTTCTGATCTGGTTCCTGCTATTTTCTTTTTCCACCAACAACAACAACAATTGAAAAAATTAAAAAACATAATAAAAAATAATAATAATAAAAATAATAATAATAATATGACAATCTACATTATTTTTATGTACGTCGTACAAGAAACCATCTTACTTGCGATCGCACGTAGAAGTATAAGAGTTATATACCTTAAACTTTATGTTGCATCAATAAATAAACATTCTTGACATACTAACTTTAGTTTGAGACAGACACGTACTTCCTTATATAGGCAATTCCGGAAATGAACGTGTGGAACAATGGTAAAATTTGAAAATAAATAAGTTAATCTAATTTAATTATTTATTTATTTATTTATTATTTATTTATTTATTATTTATTTCATCTATATTTGTTTATTTATTTTTGGTTATAGATGATTAAAAAATGCATATCTAACAGTTTTGAAAAGCTAAAATGTTTATTGTATCTATGTTAAGCCAATTTTGTGGACCTATCCAATTGACATTCACATTTTGATCACCTTTAAAGTCATAGGAATATAAAAAAATATTATTCTAAAACCTTCTTATGTTAAAAACGTATATATTTTTACACATTTCAATAGGATCACCATTATCTTTCAATTCAATAAAAATTTCCACAAGGTGTTATATAAATTGAAGATAATTTCCAGACGAGACTTTATCACTTTATCACTTTACCGCGACTCCTTCACGAGTTTACCGCGACTTCATCACGACTTTACCGCGACTTTATCAGGACTTTATCACGACTTTACCGCGACTTTATCACGACCTTACCGCGACTTTATCACGACTTTATCACGACTTTACCGCGACTTTATCACGACTTTATTACGACTTTACCGCGACTCTACCGCGACTTTATCACGACTTTATCGCGACTTTACCGCGACTTTATCACGATTTTACCGTGATTTTATCACGACTGAAATTTCAATTGAAATTTGAAAGTTATTTAGATCTTACTGTAAATAAAAAAAATTGTCAATATTTTAACAAACTTCAGATGTGACAATCTAAAAAAGCGTAATGTTGAAACGGGTAGATATACAAATGTGCCACGACATTGTAGAATTTGTTCTGTTTGTAACATGAAAATGGTTGAAGATGAATTCCATTTTTTTACTAGTTTGTCCAGCATACAGTCAAATGGAATTCTCCAGAGCTCCACGTGATATGTCATAGCGTTTTTGAGGGACAATTATTTCTATTGGCAATGGATCCGGAGTGGAGTGGAGTAATGGTGTTTTACACCCCAGTCAAAAATCTTTCACTTATTTCGAGGCGGTCAGTTCTGGGACGGTGGAGGAAACCGGCAAGCGAACTGACAAACTTTCTCACACTAGGTTCTGTCCCGAGTGGGATTCGAACCCAGACGGTGAGAGGCACTATGATACGTAAGCGCGCGCCACCGAGGCCCCCCATGGGATCTCATAAAGTGACGCTATCCCGTAATAACGACGTTTTTTTTCCGGAAATATTCGCAAATAAACGCAATTCATTTCATTCCGCACAAACGTTAAGAGATATTGATCACGTGGTACGCTTGCGAGTTCCATTACCTAAGTATTTTTTTAAGCCTTGAACCACAGAATAGAGTTGTTAGAAATGGATCGTGTTATATATATTTAAGCTTCTGATGTGTTGAATTAAATGCCTAGACCACCTTACTACGTCTATATTGTATTCTAACGCTATCATATTAATATGTACAATATATATATATGTTCGGTTTTTTAATACTTTATGCCATTAAAATAATAATAATAATAATAATAATAATGGAGAACCGAAAATATTGCTTCCACGCTTGGTGCTCAGCATTAGGACGAAAGAGTTCATTTCATTTCATTTATTATAACCAAAAGCCTACACTTATAGGTATATACAGTACAATATACATTTATGGCGGTAAATCATTATTATACAAAAAGAAAAAAATAGGAAAAGTAAGAAATAAACACAAAATTATATGAAAGTCTGTAAGCTCTTGGAATGGGAAAGACTTGGTGGCGGATGGACAAAGTAAATTTGATGTTGAAGTTAGTCTCAATAGAGTTGCATTAACGAGGAAAAGTCCAAGGTTACGATGTTCTTTTAAATTTTGAACACTGGAAGTTATATAAGTTTTAAATGCGGATGACTTTTTCCAATAATATTTTCTAATGTATCCAAGTCTAAAGTCAGAATAAAGAGGGCATGTTAAAAGAAAGTGATATTCGGCTTGTATTTCGTTACACATACATTTATCACAAACTTCTTTCATATTTCGGAGTATTGTTGTATCGTCCAATTTCTATTTGTAGTTGGTGAGCTGAACATCTATATATAGAAATAATAATCCTGAATTTTCGTGGTAGGTCTTGAAGATGATAATATTGTTAACAAAAGTTATCCGTTCTAGGTGTCTGTATATATGAAATTTTGAAGAAGTTAAAACAAAAGACATTTGTTAGAGAAAAGTGTCCTTTAATTGTGTTGAAACTTCCAATAAAACGTATCTACAATGAAGTCAACTTTCCGATATATATGACAGTCCAATGTTTGATAAAATATTACGAACATATGTGACCCAACTATTACGGACTGTTACAGTTTTCATACAATCTATATATAATCCGTTCAGCACACAATTATCTGTATTTAATAAATGAGTCCAAAAATGATAAGATTATGTTGTAACTGTTATATGGCACGTAGTTTAACAATAAAATTCCTACAGGTCCATGGAACCATGGAAATTTCCGCCAACTATGAAATTTTACCAGATAAATTATCTCCCCTTTAAAAATCATTAGCGTCCTTGGCTACCAATTTTAACCGAATTTGGTAAAGTCTGACTAAATATTTAACTGTAATTAAGTTTTATAATTATATAATTAAAGCTTTATTTATAATATATTAATAAAAATGATATATTATGTCAAATTGAAGTATAATCAAGGATTTACTAATTAAATACTTTATTACAATTATTATTTAAAAAAATATAAATTCTTTGAATGCTTATAGTAATATTGACCTTAAAACTATTATAGTAAATATAATAGTGACCTTGACAATTCTGGACAGTCCGTTGTGAAACGGATTTAAAATATAAAATAACGAAATTGGAAACACTTTGGCTTTATCATTTTCGGGTGTAATTCATTGTTAAGAGCGACTTTGCCATCCGAAATCTCTACTGAAAAACGCCGCTTTCAACAGATTTTGAGAAAGGAGGAATTTCATAAAAGATATATTTTTCTCAGAAAAACTTGAAACCAAATGCAATAATAATAATCAATAACAACAAAAAGAAGTTATTTTTGTATGTTGATTTTTAAAATACATTTAATGTGAGTATAATCATGATATTGTCTAACAAAACTAGACTTTCGGTAGTTTTCTTCGGACGCTCCAGTTTTCTCCACCGTCCCTAAACTGACCGCTTCGATATAAATTAAAAAAATCTTGACTGGGACTTATCTAATATTAATGTTTTATATACATGTAGATGTATGTATTTGGGAATTACTGACTGTTATGTATACATGTTTATTGTATATTTATATATGTCTTCAGCATTGTAATGTTTACAATTCGATAATAAAGAAATTGAATTGGGCGTAAAACATTATTTATTCAATTCAATCCCCAGTTTCACAATCATTCACTCAGTTGAATGAACACTCAACTCGAATTCGGGAATATTTCAATGTCAATTTTTAAGACATTGCACTGTTAAAATTGGATATCTAATGATATTTTCAAATTGTTTGATGTAAGTTTGTTGAACAAAATCAAACATTGCCTCATAAAACGTAAAACTTTTTAAAATATGGATGAGAAAAAAATTGGAATATTTGAGTTGAGTGTACACTCAATTGATTAAATGATTGTGAAACTGGGATAACGGAAACATGATACATTTTCCGTCCTCAAATTAAACGTTTTCCGTCAAATACAACCATGTTGTTACTAACATAAGACTAATATACAGTTACAAAACTCAAAAGTAATTTTGAAATGTTTTATCTGCCTCGATTATTAAAAATTTTGAAACTTTTAACTGTCGTCGTCGTTGTTGTTGTTGTTTACCGTCTTATCAGCAATTTTCAGCTATTCGCGACGAGACAAACTGCCATTGTTGTCGCCGTCGTCGGCGTCCTAGTCGTCGTCGTCATTATTGTTGTTGTTTACCGTCTTATCAGCAATTGTCAGCTATTCGCGAGGAGACAAACTGCTATTGTTGTCGCCGTCGTCGTCGTCATTGTTGTTGTCGTTGTTGTTGTTTACCGTCTTATCAGCAATTTTCAGCTATTCGCGACGAGACAAACTGCTGTTGTTGTCGACGTCGTCGGCGTCCTAGTCGTCGTCGTCGTTGTTGTTGTTTACGGTCTTATTAGCAATTTTCAGATAATCGCAACGAGAAAAAGGTTATTACTCTATGAATTAATCCAAAAACAAGTTCATCTATGCGCGTAGAATCCGAGTGTAAAATATGATCTGCTGTGTAAAAGCGCGAGTTAAAGACAACGTTTTGGTATGGTGGTAGCTTTAGATAATACCATCTAATACCGAAAGGTCGATGAGGAAGCGTTATCTTAAATTTAAATTGTTATGTATGACCTGGCCG
Source organism: Tegillarca granosa (assembly GCA_029721355.1). Taxonomy (NCBI): domain Eukaryota; kingdom Metazoa; phylum Mollusca; class Bivalvia; order Arcoida; family Arcidae; genus Tegillarca; species Tegillarca granosa. The sequence continues at coordinate 38,264,484 of CM056603.1, forward strand.
GGGTTCGAATCCTGCAAACTCCGAAAATTTTCATTTTTATTTTTCAATGTAAATAATTTTAGAAATGATGAACATGGTTTAGATTTAGCAGAATAAATACCATATATGTTTTGAGTAGATGACATAGCAAAATCTAGAGGTAAGGGGAGGTAATTATGACATCTGCTCCTTGTTTTCCTATTTCGCCTTGCGAGGAAGAGGTCGTGTGTTTGAACCTCGGCCGGTTCTTATACATATAGACTTTAAAATTTAAGATGCACTATCACCTTTTTGTGCAATCTGCATGTGTTGTTAGGCAATTTGAAAAGGATTAGATAAATGGTGTTTTTCACTGCGTTCAAGATTCTTTTATTTATATCGAGACGGTCAGTTAAGAAACCAAAGTACCTGGGGAAACTCCCGACATTTGGTAAGTGCTCACACAAGGATCTTCCCAAATGGTATTCGAACCTAGGCGGTGAGAGGCATTTTAAGTCGCTTTGAGATAAGACGAAAAGAAAAAAAAAACGGAGACCATCCTCAGTAAAGATGCCAGCTTGGTGGTTACCTAAAAGAAGCAAAGAAATAATCTTGTTACAATTATCTCCACTATTTAGATTATTCAGAATTTTTAATATAGTTGAAAACAAACTTATTATAAGGACTTCGTTTATTTTAAGATCACATTCGAAAGAACCGTGACTTTCATTTCGTAATGCAGAATGCTTTGCGAAAGAACAGTCACTACCCACTTTCAAGTCTTGTTTCAGACCCGGTCGGGGTGCGAACCCACGATCTCCCACTTACGGAGCGAGCGCTCTACCAAAGCTATAGGTGGAGTGCCAGAATTTTTAACCTTTGCATTGCGCTAGGGGCAATGTGCAAGGAGGGTTTATTAAAGTGCCACGCCTGCCGTGACACGGGGCATCGGTTTTTAAGGTTTCATATCATTAAGGGTTTCGCCGTTCATTCAATTTGCGATAGGCCAGTATTGTTCAACAGAGATGGCATACGACAAAACGTATTTTATTCCTTAATTGTTGTAGTGACAGAAAAAAAATCACCTTTGCAGTGCGTTAAGGACAGAGAGGGTTCTTGAGCGTACACGCATGTCATTACACGGGGCATCGGTTTTAAAAGTCTCCTAAAAAGTACTCCGTGACTCTCAGTTCTAAATGCCGAGTACTTGGCGAGCGAAATAGTCACTTCAATTTTCAAGTCTTGATCAGACCCGACATTAATTTTTAAAATTATTTACATAGAAGAATTTCCGCTTTGAGTGGAAAATTTTACAGAGTGTACAGGATTCAAACCCTGGCCAGGTTATACAGAAACATTTAAAATTTGAGATATTGCATTAAGAGATATTATCTAGAGCTACCACCATACCAAAACGTTGTCCTTAATGCACGCTAGTACACGGCAGACCATATTTTATATTCGGACGCAACGTGCACACGCATACATGATTTTGTTTTTAGATTAATATATAGAGTTTAACCTTTGTCTCGTCGCGAATAGCTGAAAATTGCTGATAAGACGGTAAACAACAACAACAATGACGACAACAACAACGACGACGACTAGGACGGCGACGACGGCAACAACAACAGCAGTTTGTCTTGTCGCGAATAGTTGAAAACTGTTGATAAGACGGTAAACAACGGCGACGACGACGACGACTACGACACCGACGACGGCAACAACAACAGCAGTTTGTCTTGTCGCGAATAGTTGAAAACTGATGATAAGACGGTAAACAACAACAATGACGACGACGAAGAAGACTAGGACGCCGACGACGGCAACAACAACAGCAGTTTGTCTTGTCACGAATAGTTGAAAACTGATGATAAGACGGTAAACAACGATGACGACGACGACCAGGACGCCGACGACTGCAACAACAAGACGGTAAACAACAACAACAACAACAACAGTTGAATGGTTTTTCAATAATTGAAGTAGATAATACATTTCAAAATTACATTTTAGTTTTGTTACTGTAGATTAGCCATATGCCGGAAACTCTATACTTTTAAAATATGGTTGTATTTGACGGAAAACGTATATACGTTTTATGAGGACGGAAACCGTGTCGTGTTTCCGATATCTTTAGATCCGATTAAATTAAAATATCAATAATAATACAGTAGAATTTCGATAACTCAAACTTCGATATCTCGAATACCACGGATAACTCGAAGTCTTTATTTTGTCCCGACCGGTTTTCTATATAAACTATATTAGGAAAACTTCGATAACTCAAACTTCTATAATTCGAATACCCCCGATAACTCGAAGTAAAAATTTGGTATGTAGTTTAAAAATCTATTAAATTTAACTTCAAAAACTCGAATTTTTCTAACAGTCTATGATCAATGGCTCGTTGAATAAAACGATCAGAGGAATCACATATCGGTAATTTGGCTACCGTTATAGTAGAGAAAATAACCGAGTAGTTCTTGTTATCTACCGTATTAATTATTATCAATTAACGGATTAATATCCAGTACCGTCACGGACAATTAAGCCTAACAGGTACGCTAATCCTCTACTGTAATAAAAGAAGCCAAGTTCTCCAAGCTTAATTAAAACGACTAACCCCGTTTTACTCACGACTGCATTAAAATCTTAAATGACTTATTGCACTGCTTTATAATTTCATTAAGTTTCTGTTCGTATTTTCTAACGAATGTAAAAAATAAGCATTTTGATAAACATGTACATATATCTGATTTCCGATTTCGTTGTTCGTATATACATGTGATTTTATAATAAAATAACACGTTTCGCACGCTTTTACCGTCAATATCAATTCTTTAATAAATTATTTATTGTATTTTCTTTAAAAATTATCTTTTTACTTTTTTCACATTCGAGTACAGGTAACAGTTTAAAACATCAAGATTTCTGCAGTGGAAAATATATATTACGGTAACAACATTCTTGGACTTCATCCTTAAACTTCGATAACTCGAACACCCCGATAACTCGAAGACCCCAGCGAAGTCCCGAGCACTTCGAGTTATCGAAGTTCTACTGTATTTACGCCCAATTCAATTTCCTTAATTCCCGAGTTGTAAACAATACAATGTTGAAGACATATAAACGTTTAACATAGAATATCAATATATAAATAACAGTAAGTAATTCATAAATTGATGCATATAAACTTCTTATGTAGACCTGAGGTAGACGTCGCCAGATATCTTTGACTGCTTTTTCATACATCTCCAAACATTTTCGATAATGTTTATATCTGGGGATTGTGCAGGCCAGTCCATACTTGGTATTTGATTTGCAGTTTTCCAGGCATTGGTCACTCTAGAACGATGAGGGGTCGCATTATCATCCTGATAAATCCAATCACCATTGCCAAATTCCTTCGCAACAACTGGTCACAAGTTTTCGTCTAGTAAATCTATAAACTTTTGTGAATTTATATTTTTATCAACTTCCACTAAAGTGCCAACACCATTATATGAAATACATCACCAGAACATTACACTCACCCGGTGGGGCGCTTTCAAGCTATTCAAACATTCCGGGTTCCACTTTTCCGTTGATTTTCTCCACACATGTAAAATATTTTTCTTACCAATCACAACTTGGGTTTCGTCCGTAAACAAAACTTTTTGCCATCTGTGCTCAGTCCATGCTAGTTTGCCTCTACACCACTAACTCGTCGTTGCCGGTTGACCTTGGAAATTGTGATGGACTTCCGAATTTGACGTTTTTAAATATCTTCCCGGTGTAAAATTCTCTGAACAGTCCTTGTACAGACAGGACAAGGAATCCAAATATTTACAGTGTTGGTAATATCTGAAAGTTCATCTCTACTTCTTTTTGTAACATGCCGATATAATCTACGACAAGTACGGTCACTCAAAATTTTTGGTCTCCCACTTCGATGGCAATTTTCTACATCCCCGGTTGTTTCAAACTTTTTCAAAATTCTTCCGACTGTGGATCGATGTATCCCCAATAACCTGGCTATTTCAGAATTTTTATATCCTTTAACATATAAATCTAGCAAAACTTTCTTTTTGTCCGGTGTCAGTTCATTGGCACTTCGAGCCATCGTCTGTTACTTCCGCGTCCAATGTAATCACATGATGACGTCACGAAATTCCCTTGTCAATGAAAAATAAACCCCCTTAAATTTATTCTTGCCAAATTTCGTGTCGATAGTCAAGTTATTTCTGTCCAAACATTCCAAATGAAATTAACCAAAATACTTCCGTGAAAAATCGGCCATATTTGTTGCAATATTTTTTGTCACATGGCTGTACATAACATGTTTATTTTAGATTTAATTAGGCAATTTTTTGTCTTATTTGACACACAAATGTACATGTATGAGTTATCAGAAAAAAAAATTTAGTCCAGTTTATGAATTTTCGATTTTGCTCACTTAAAAGGTAGTTTAAGAATCAATGCAGCATTTGGGATCTAATAATAAAATATGGTTACGTCATCAAAACCCAGGGCATTTAGACACAACTTTCAAAACGGTGAAATACGATAAATTAAACACAAAACTTCGTTGAATTTGTCATTTGTGACTTAGTAAGGGATACATAACACCATTTCAAATACATCTGGATATTAATGAAGAACAATTAATGCAATTTTTTATGTTTCACCTTCGATTCATGGGTTTTTCTGTACACCCGTGCGCATGCTCCAAGCTCATAAAAATCACGGTTAAACATTGACCAACCGGTCAGAGGATTCCGTTTATTTACAGCTAAAAGAAATGAAATTTTAGAAAATGAATCTCACAGATCGTGGTTAGAGGATATCTATTTTTAAAAAAATATATTTTAAGAAAATCAAAAAAAATAAAAAAAAAAAAAAATTAAAAAATTAAAAAACTTAATGCAGATTTAATGTAAACCTATGTAATCGTAATGTATTTATAAGCAATCATAATTTAATCTAGATCTGAAATACATGGCTCCGAACGGCTTTTTTTATAATACTAATATTGCCGTTTCGGGGCCATGTGTTTCAAATCTAAATTTAATCATGAATGTATAATTTGACACGAATATTCGATATCAGAATGAAAGGTTAATAATAATAATAATAATAATAATAATAATAATAATAATAATAATAATAATAATAATAATAATAATGGTGGTGGTGATAATAATACTTAATAATAATAATAATAATAATAATAATAATAATAATAATAATAATAATAATAATAATGATAATGATAATGATAATAATAGTATTAATAACTGTTTGGGGCCATGCATTTCAGGTCGTACTCCACATTTTAATACATAGAAGATGTAACTTTTTCTTCAGAATTTTAACAAGAGGCCCATGGGACTTATCGCTCACCTGAGGAGATGTACAAAAACATGCAAAGAACCTAATTACAAAAACTTTACAAAATTCCTCAAGTTTGGAAATCCCATAATAATTAATCAGAAATATCTAGTCACATTTCATTCATAAATAGCTCATATGCATGGTTTAACTATAGTACATGTACAATGAATAATTTCCAAATCATTAACCATATGGTTATGCACCCATGATTTTGACCTTTCAACATATGACCTTGAACCTTATATCAAAATGGTTGTAATATCAATACCTACAATATTCTAAATACATGCTTGTACAAAAAGTTCATAGTTTTCAAGATAATTAACAATTTCAGAACACTTATGCAGCTATGACCTTGACCTTTCAACATATGACCTTGAACTATATATCAAAATGATTGTCATATCAATAACTACAATATTCTAATATACATGCCTATACAAAAAGTTCATAGTTTTCAAGATAATTAACAATTTCGGTCTTCTTCTTTAGCTATCATCGGTTTCGGAGAAGATTTTTTAAGATTTTTGGACCCCTAGGTCACCTTGACCTAGTTTTGGTAGCCATGGCAACGCCATGAACAAATCTGAATTGCACCGGTCCATATATGCTTCTGACCAAATATCATTGAAATCTGTCCAGCAGTTTAGGAGGAGAAGTCGAAAATAGGTGTTAACGACGCACATACGCACGCTCACACGCACACAAACGCGCACATGTACACATACCGCGCCATGCCATAAGCTTACATGGCCTTTCACTCAGGTGAGCTAAAAACCTTGACATTGCAGAAATATATATATCAAGCTTATTACGTCATAGTTAACTAACCAATCACCTTGCGAGTTTGAAAATAAGATAAACCTGTCTATGTCCAAATGTTATTTCTCACACTTCTAATGAAAAATGGTTACCAAAGTAGCCATTTTGTGTTTGCTTTTAGTCTGTTCTTGGAGAAGCAGAAATCGAAAAATCCAAAAGAATTCTTGTAGATGATTCCTCTGTAATTTTACATGAAGTGGAACAACTTAAAGCCTCGGTCAGTGCCCTGACCTCAAAGGTCACACAACAAGCTAATACCATCCAACATCTGAATGATCTTATCAACCAGACAAACTGTTATGGCGGTAAATATAGATAATTTGATAAAATTTGTTTTCCTGAGAATCTGCCCCCCCCCCGCACACACACACACACACACACACACACACACACACGTTTGAGTAAACCAGGACGTGGAACAAACAGCTACATTTAAAACGGATTTAAATTTCAAAATAATCCATGGTGCATTTGAAAGAAAAGTTAGAGGGTCATGATAAATTAAAATTACATGCATATTGAATTGTTATATAACTGGTTTATTTATTTATTTATTTATTTATTTATTTATTTATTAAAATTACATCCTTTTGATTACTGGTGTAGGCCTTAATATAAGGAATGAATCTGATAAAATCGATTATCTCAATTATTGGTATGGGTGTCAATCGGGTGCAAATTCCGCATCTCTCAATATTTTTATTTAAAAAAAATGAAATAATCAAAGAATGTACATCTACGAGTTTGACTTTGATGTATGTTTGGTATGTAATATATTATTGGGATAAGTTTGAATTTGTTTAATTTCAGTAGTAAGTAAGTACTGACTAGTAATTATTTGTGGGGAAATGTTACTTCACTGCGCGGGAGCCTCGATATCGACTTATTCCATTTGATTTTCTAGAGATGTATTAGAAATTAACTAATTATCTTCCTTTTTCGGGTTTGATTTTTATGACATCTTCGGTGAAGCCATATTTAAGTATGAAAAATAAAATAGAATAAAATCGGAAATTTTTTCAGGTATCCTTTTAGAGTAATAAAGAATAGTTTTGTAAGACGAGTTTAGTAATGATGTTTAATGTTCAGTCAGTTCTGGGAGAGTAGAGGAAACCAGGAGTGTCCGGTGAAAACCAACGACCTTTTGCAAGCAAAATGAAAACTTTCTTTTACTATGATCTGCCCAAGTGGTGTCCGAACTTTGGCGGTAAAAGACACTGTGATCCGTAGGCGAACGCTTTATAACAGCTGAAGTCAATTAACATGACCGGTTTTATTATTTATACGACGTTTTAAAACAGTAACGTCAAATGCTATTTGGAATACAACTTCAAAAACAGCTCAATATACTAGTGGTACCTTAAACATTCTATACATTTTAGGTGTATCAACATGTACTAAACGCTATACTGCTTGTCCAAATGGATTTGTTAGACATGATAATTCATGTTACAAATTTTATCACCATCTTATGACTTGGCCTGAATCACTTGTAAGTAATATAAATGTACCACCTCTCTCTCTCTCTCTCTCTCTCTCTCTCTCTCTCTCTCTCTCTCTCTCTCTCACACACACACACACACACACACACACACACACACACACACACACACACACACAGTCGAAAATGTTAAAAATACGGTCTTACACGAATTATAATTTTCATTGTTCTTAAATTCCATACCAGTCGATTTAATGGGTTTGTATTCTTGATAATGTCTTGAGCCAAGTAGTATTTCACTGATCAAATCACAGAAAAACTACAGTATGCCAAAAGTATAGCTCACTGGTAGAGTGTCTGCCTCGACAGCAGAGGTTCGGGTTTCAAGGCCTGGCTATACATAACACGTTAATTTTTTTTTTTTTTTTTTTTTTTTTTTTTTTTTTTTTTTTTTTTTTTTTTTTGTTGGTTGACATACTGTTGCTTCGCTTAGGACAATGAGTAATGAATTGTTCACACGTTACCGGGATAACATGATCAGAGAAGTTGTTTGCTTGTCTGCTACATACTGACTCTAACTCGTTCAGCAAGTACTTTTACAAAAGATACAAGGTAGCCGATGATAAATTCTCACGCATCACCTCGCACGAGCTTGTTTATAGGTGACCACGTCCAACGCCATTATAGCATTTTTGTTAACTTATATTTTTTGCGTATAAATCCACAGGCGTTCTGTCATGCTGTTGGATCACATTTAGTTATAACAGAAACTAGAAAAGAATTTGATTTTGTCAGGAATTGGATCATTTCAATTCAAAGTACGTAGTAAGAGAGAGAGAGAGGGGGGGGGGGTTAAAATACCCTGGCTTATTTGAATTAATATTTTCATCCTCTATTACCTTCCATTTTATTTTTCTAAAAGTAAAGATTTTTCTAAATCTCAGTAATTCATCCCTTTCAATATTCTCTCAATCTCACTTTTTTTCAATTTTGAAGACTCAGTTTCGCCGAATTCAAGGATTTTTTTACACACTTGGCGGTCCAGTCAAGAATGCTTTCCTCAATTTTGAACCAAAAAGATATATCAGACACCGTATTTGCTAAATGGTTAAGACATAAGCCTTAAAAACACCACTGTGAGTTTGAACCCGGTCGAATGCCGTAGCCTTACACTGGTTGGCTGAATACAAGTTTCATTACCTTTTGTTTGCAATTTTTTATTTGCGACATTGCAGACAAGTGTTTCAACATCGTCGAAATCGGCAGTACATGTCTCCATATCGATGAGTCGAATAAAATCGACAATACCTTTGTCCATATCAATGAGTCGAATGAAATTGACAATACATGTGTCCATATCGATGAGTCGAATGAAATCGACAATACATGTGTCCATATCGATGAGTCGAATAAAATCGACAATACATTTGTCCATATCAATGAGTCGAATGAAATTGACAATACATGTGTCCATATCGATGAGTCGAATGAAATCGACAATACATGTGTCCATATTGATGAGTCGAATGAAATCGACAATTCCTTTGTCCATATCGATGAGTCGAATGAAATCGAAAATACATGTGTCCATATTGATGAGTCGAATGAAATCGACAATACATGTGTCCATATTTATGAGTCGTATGAAATTGACAATACACATGTCCATACCGATGAGTCGAATGAAATCGACAATACGTGTCCATATCGATGAGACGAATGAAATAGACAACACATGCGTCCATAATGATGAAACGAATGAAATCGACAAAACATGTGTTCATTTCGATTAGTCGAATGAGATCAACACTGGTATATGTATATACAATATTGTCTGTCTTCTTTGTTTTTCCAGAAGAGTTTACAGTCGGAGGTGCGTATGTTGGAGCGGCGGAGGCCCATAACGAGGGTGACTGGGAATGGGTGGAGACTTCCACACCTTACACAAATATTCCTTGGTTTCCAGGACAACCAGATAACAATTTCAATGCTGACTGCCTCGTGATTTGGAAAGATCATAATTTTTACTATGGTGATATTGTTTGTGAATATAAAGGGCATTTCATCTGTGAAATAGAGTAAGTTTATGAATTAATCGATAATTAATTAATTCTTGTGACAAATATTTCATTGAAGAAAAATCGCGATATAAAATTCAGAAACATTAAGATTTTGGAAATACATATTAGCATCATCTACAAATGTTCTTGTCAAGTACTAAGTACTTGCAGATTCTGGTTTGTGAGTGATTGTCAGTTTGTTTCTCGGAGGACGATTTGTGCGGGAATTCCGGTTTTTTAAATCAACCAAGAAATGACTGTCTCATCGTGTATCATTTGGACGAGTTACTTCCCTTTGACCGTAAAACGCGATATTATCCACTTGAGTGACGTAGGGACGATCAATATTTTAATAGATAGATAGATAGATAGAGGGATAGATAGATAGACCGTGATACACGAAAACTATAGGAAAAAAAGTATTCTTAGATTCACTCTGGATAAAAAATATTTTTTTCCATTCCTGTTTTCTGTTAATCGTAATTATCAAGTTGATTTATCATTTCAGTTTGGCCTAGCATTGTTTAACGTCAACTAATCAACTAATGGAGCGTTAATGATATATGATGAAATTAATCAAAGCGGATATTGTCTTCTTTTTTTTTTTTTTTTTTTTTTTTTTTTTTTTTTTTTTTTTTTTTTTTTTTTTTTTTTTTTGAATTAAATTGACATCAGGTCTATCAATGTAGAGTCTTAGTTTTGTGTATTAGCAAGATTTTTCACTATAAGTTACAAGGCTGGTTAAATTTAAATCTTTTTTCTTCATATAACTAAGTAAAAATATTTAAATACGTACCAGCGACATTTAAAATGGGTCCGTTTTTAATGTCTCTGTACATACCAATTGTCGAAATGTCATCGAACATAAACAGTTTTCTCAATAATTACATTATAAGACGTTGGTTGGCTCTTAGTAGCGTTGTTTTGTTGATAAACGTCCCAACAGCAATTTTTTTCAGTGCGATAAAAGCAAAATTATATATCTTTTAAGGGTTTATTAAAGAACAACTCGTGAAATGCTAGTGTGAATTATCGCCTGCTTTGTACTAGCATGCACTAGTGGTGACTTTCCCGTTGCGTTTTTATAGACTATAATTCACAAAATACCACGTGACTCAGTGTATGAATACATATAAAATGCAATACACAATCTGGAACTACGGTATCATATGTAAATAAACACGGCTTAAAAGCGCATTTACGAGATTTTACAAATAAAATTCAGAAATAAGATTTTGGAAATACATATTAGCGAGAGAGAATTGAGCGAGTTTATAGTCTACATGGGGCCTTGCGACCATTGTGCAGACTGTTTAACTTAATAGGAAATTTTTATGATTTGGTATTTTTGGTCGTTATACTCCCTAATAAACGAAGGTGCCAGGACAGCAGCAGAGCAGGAGAGTGCATAGGAAGAGGAGGGGCCCAGCTGTGAGAGAAGTACCCCGTGGTAACAGTAGGGTATCCCTAACCAGGCGCGAGAACATGCCAAGAGAAAAATTTTGAAATTTTGATAAAAAAGAAGGGAGTGGGGTTATTTGAAGCCTGTTCCAAAAGGGGATCTTTATTAATGGGGGATCAAAAGCATGGATGTCTAATTTTGAAGATATAAGTGAAGGGGCCCTATGCCGGCGTAAACGCCTACTCTGTTTTCGATAAACATAGGGGATCTTTATCGTGCCCCGTCAGGCTGTCGGGTACACGGGGCCTCCGGCTTAACGTCTTAGGCGAGACACTACATATTAGCATCACCTACAAATGTTCTTGTCAAGTACTAAGTATTTGCAGATTCTGGTTTGTGAGTGATTGTCAGTTTGTTTCTCGGAGGACGATTTGTGCGGGAATTCCGGTTTTTTTAAAATCAACCAAGAAATGACTGTCTCATCGTGTATCATTTGGACGAGTTACTTCCCTTTGACCGTTTCCAATGTTTTAATGGATAGATAGATAGATAGACCGTGATACACGAAAACTATAGGGAAAAAAGTATTTTTGGATTCACTCTGGATAAAAAAATATTTTTTCCATTCCTGCTTTCTGTTAATCGTATTTATCAAGTTGATTTATTATTTCAGTTTGGCCTAGCATTGTTTAATGACTTATAGACTATAATTCACAAAAGCGCATTTACGAGATTTTGCAAGAATGATTCATAAAGTTATGTATTTTTGAGAATACATGTATTTAATATGCAAGTTTAATTATAATTATTATAATTATTTGAAATTCAACAAAATAAATGTGTTGTTATTGGACTATATTTTAATCGAAAATCATGTTCTGGTTCGAAGATGCGCGTGCACGTTCTTCGTGGCTGTTGCGTCTACTACTGATGTGCATGTGTTTTTTGAGTCTTAAAATCAATGATTTTGAATTGTTTTGAAATCATGTTTATTGTCAATATGAATGCAAAAAACTTTGCAAGGCAAACTTATCATAGCGCATTATTCAGTTTGCTTGAACGTCATTTTAAAACAGTTCAATTGTTATAAACACACACACACACACACACACATTATACACACACACACACACACATATATATATATATATATATATATATATATATATATATAAAGAGAGAGAGAGAGAGAGAGAGAGAGAGAGAGAGAGAGAATGTTACTCGATGTTCTCATCTCTAGTACCTAAAGACAAAATGCAAAAAGGCACAGTCGTTTGGAGAGAGAGAGAGAGAGAGTGTGTGTGTGTGTGTGTGTGTGTGTGTGTGTGTGTGTGTGTGTGTGTTACTCGATGTTCTCATCTCTAGTACCTAAAGACAAAATGCAAAAAGGCACAGTCGTTTGGAGAGAGAGGGAGTGTGTGTGTGTGTGTGTGTGTGTGTGTGTGTGTGTGTGTGTGTGTGTGTGTGTGTTACTCGATGTTCTCATCTCTAGTACCTAAAGACAAAATGCAAAAAGGCACAGTCGTTTGGAGAGAGAGGGAGAGAGAGAGAGAGTGTGTGTGTGTGTGTGTGTGTGTGTGTGTGTGTGTGTGTGTGTGTGTGTGTGTTACTCGATGTTCTCATCTCTAGTACCTAAAGACAAAATGCAAAAAGGCACAGTCGTTTGGAGGGAGAGAGAGAGAGAGAGTGTGTGTGTGTGTGTGTGTGTGTGTGTGTGTGTGTGGTACTCGATGTTCTCATCTCTAGTACCCAAATATAAAATGCAAAAGGGCACAGTCGTTTGGAGAGAGAGATAGAGAGAGAGAGAGAGAATGTTACTCGATGTTCTCTTCTCTACATTCTCGCTAACCATCGGATTATCTACGCTTACGCTCGCTAAGTCGAAGCGTAAGCGTAGATAATCCGATGGTTAGCGAGAATGCCTTCTCTAGTACCTAAAGACAAAATTCAAAAAGGCACAGTCGTTTGGAGAGAGAGAGAGAGAGAGAGAGAGAGAGTGTGTGTGTGTGTGTGTGTGTGTGTGTGTGTGTGTGTGTGTTACTCGATGTTCTCATCTCTAGTACCTAAAGACAAAATTCAAAAAGGCACAGTCGTTTGGATTTAAATACATCATCTCTTTATAATTAGGATATTTAAAAAAAACCAACAAACAAACAAATAAACACCCTTAGGTCTATTGTAGATATCCGACGAAAAAAAGTTTCTTGCTTAAGACTTACTTGAAGGTTGCCCCTCCCCTCCCCCCTCTTTAAATACTGAATATAGACGGCGAACTTTACATTTTCTTCTGACAAATGCTGTGTCCATTTTTCGGCTGCAACGGTTAATAAGCCAACTTCATTTAGATTCACTGGATATCCCGGTAATATCATTAGCGTTTATTGAAAATTTGGTTTATACTCGGGTTTAAAAATTGTACAGTTTTAACTCTATTAATTACTTACGTGCGCCTACTGAGGAAACGTGCTAGCATAGCTTTCTCACAGCGGGTTACAAATGGTAACTACAAGGGCTTTAGTTTTTAGTTTTTTTTCGGAATTTTTTAATGGTCTCTCGATCCCTAGGCTAAAATAGACACGTTTATAGTTTCCGTTTCGTAGAATATACGAAGATATCAACTTTCAACCTATTATGGCTGTCAATAACAGGTAAATGGCTTTAGAGTGCGTTATATATTGGTTGATAGTGTTTTGCGCCCCTATCGAGATTCTTTCACTTAAATTGAGACTGTAAGTTCAGGGGCGGTGGAGGAAACAGAAATCCCCGGAAAAAACACAAATCTTCGGCAAATAAACTGTTTTCAGTCGGCCACTCAGTGAGACCCTGTTTATTAATGGACCACATGTTTTAGAATAAGTGGGATGGTTGAGGACCTTCCAATAATACCATAACCTCATCGTTGGTCATTCATTAAAGTGCTGGTATATATATATATATACATACATATATATATATATATATATATATATATATATATATATATATATATATATATATATATATATATATATATATATTTGCTCGACCGTGTGGTCTTATTTTTAACGCGCTTGCAGAGCCTCTCGAATCACCGGGCAGATCCTAATTTGTAAAAAATGTGATTGTTGATGTGGTTTTCTACCTTTATTCAGTATCTTATTTGTTTCACATCACGTGGTCTATAAAACAAAAGTTTACAAATTGTGCCATTATGAAAACTGTTTAAAAACAGATTTTACCTCTTAAATCTGAATTCTGATTTAAAAATTAAATGTTCAAGGTTAATTTAATTTAACTTTAGTAGCAACAGAGGTTGCATATTATATATTTGTCCTTTCTTTTACTAAATTAAGCAATATAGTCTATAATGATCACATTCAACATAACAAGAAAAATATATCAAGTTACATTTTAAGGTGGGACACTTTACATTAACCGCCTGGGTAGTGAAAGAAAATCTCAATTTCCTTTTTTCCCCATTAAATAGAAGGTAGATAAATTACGTATAATAGTTTACATTACACTGATCTCTACAAAAAAAAAAAATATCAACTTTTTCTGTAATCAAATCTCGTGATCGTCGAAATTTTCTTTATATAATTGGGTTAAGGAAAAATTGCAAGTTCCAGTGTACGAAACAATGAACCAATCACATTTCAGGCTCTAAACGAGGCTACGGCGTCCTTGACATTCATTATCAGACCCATCTTTTGATCTCGTACGGCGCTGAGTTAATGTTAAAAAATGCCGGTCTTCAGTGAAAAAGATATTCAAGCTAAAATCGAAAAAGGGAGAATAGTATTGGTTAATTCTGAAAAAGTTTATGATGTGACAGAGTTTGCTGAACGCCATCCGGGAGGAAAGGAATATTTACATCAAAACAAGGGTGAAGATGTTACGGCGCTTATGCAAAAACAAACGCCCCATCAACACAGTTCGGCTGCATATTCTATTCTAAATAAATATTGTATCGGGACGTATTCAAGAAAACATGTAAGTAATGTTTTTATTTGATTTAATGATCTTGATAGGTAATATATTTTCTAAAATTTCCATTTTCTCGTGATTATACAACATTGATTCATTGAGATGTTTCCGCGTGGGAACTACCTGTTGTTGTACAGGTAAGCCACTAATAGATACCTGTAGTAAAGATTTCTGCTAATGGGAGGGGCTCTCGTTTTAAATAATGCATAAACATTCTGTGTCCTGTAGCAAAGAGCACGTGATATACATTAATAAATTAAGTGACTGGGGAATTTTCACACTGCATTTGTATTTTGATTAAAAATTGACTTAAATAAAAGGGAAAGAGAAAGTTAACCCCTCCACACACACACACACACACACACACACACACACACCACAATAAAAACATTTGAACATTGGCCTAAGGAAGGTCTGTATTTTGATAGAAGTTTATATAACTGCCATGTGAGTGTTGTTAAGTACTTAAGTACCTAATTTATTTAAATTTAAATTTTATTTCTTGGCATATACACCCATTGTAAAACGGAAGAAATATATATATATATTTATATATATAGCAATTTAAAAATACTTGAAAACTAATAGCACTGATCAAATGTTTTTCATAACTTTATCATGATTTTAATAATAGTTTAATGAAATATCTTGTATAAATTGCGCAATTTAAAAACACTTGAAAATTAACAGCAATAAAATATCACATCCGACTAGGTAAAGCAGTAGTAGATAATAACTAGATATTGTGAACTGTCCACACTTGAGGATACAAAATTAGGAAAGAGTTGCATGTGGAGTGGAGAAATGATGTTTTACATGCCAGTCAAGATTCTTTTACTTATATCAAGGCTGTCAGTTTTTTGATGGTGAAGGAAACCATAAAACCACCAATCTTCAATTGAATCAACAAACTTTCTCACACTCTTAGATCTGCCAGAGTGAGATTCAAACCTAAGAGTAGCCCAAATCACTCAAAACTAGGGATTAAGAGACACTATGATCTGTAAGTGGGTGATTTGGCTACTCTGAGGGACCTAGTGGCATGTGATCATTGAGGACTGTGGTAGATAATTACAGTACTTTATTTCTCTCTCTTCAGATTTAATGTGACAGACTTTTTTCTGTACTCTCTGCTATATGATCTTCATAAGGAATGTTGTAGGCTGAGAATTTATAACATAGGCTAGACTACAGGTTCAACACCCATAACTTTTCAGTTGAATAAAATATATAAGTTATAACATTGAACACTTCAAACTTGAGTTAGACATAACTTCATTCACTCACTCAGTTTTTAGCAAGCTGCCTGTCTAGGTTCAAAGCCTTATAATTTTTTTTTTTCTTTTTTACAAAAGTGCATGTGTATAATGATGAATTAAGTAATGATCTAAACTATTCTTATGTATCACTCTAGAGCTGCAACAATATACTGGTATTACCGGTTTGGATAGGAAAAATATGATTATCGCAATACGGTTTACACATACCAGTTTTTGACGATACGAAAAAAAATTATAATCATGAGTCGAACAAAGTTAAACACGATTGCCAGGGCGTTTGTAACTAATGTACGATCAATGGAAAAAGTTCCGAATGTGAATAGGATCTTATGCACGCTTGTTGTTACCCATTACAAAAGCAATGTTTAGTTATTTCCAAATGATAATGATGGCCGGGATCCGGAAACACGTTTTGGAAGATGAAGAATTCTATTTTTGTTAAATTCACAATACATATTGGTACGTATTGCAGTATGGAAGTGAAATATTGCAATATATTGCAATAAGGGTTAACCCGTATCGTTGCAGCTCTATATCACTCTCATCTCCAAGCTGGAATCCTGCTTAGGCAGATCCTAGTGAGAAAAAGTTTATCTGTTCACTTGCCAAATATCGGTGGGTTTTCTCTAGGCACTCCTTTTTCCTCCACCATCCCAGAACTGGCCACTTTAATTTGGTTTCTTTTACCTTTTATTCCAACAAAGCCTGTTTAAAATGCGTAAAATTGCATCTGATAAAGAACTGTAGAAGTTACTCGTCTATAGCTTACGTAATCTTAAGTAGGATAACTCTGTAGTTTCAGTGATGGACAGTCATAAGTTTCTATGCATAGCGGTGAACATCACAATATCCCATGGCGATGTTGCAATTGACCACTGTTTAAAACATTGTGAATTGTTTCATACCATGTAATTAGAAATTGACCAATAATAGTTTAAGAATTTCTCGTGCGATATATACTCAAAACCACACATATGTGGTTTTCTGACAAAGCTGATCGCATGAGTTTATTGTGCGGACGGATAGTTAATGTATGCATCTGTGCAACAAACGAGTGCAATCAGCTACGTCTGAAAATCACATTTGTGGTTTTGTATTTATCACAATGTGACATACTAGTGATGATGATCGATTGTGTGTCGTTGTCAGGGCAGCGATCTTAATAATCGATTACAAGATAAATCATCGATCATCGCCGACATTGGCGAGTAGTTTCCGGATTGTAGTAAAGTTTGTTTTCTTTCCGTTTCTTGCTACTAAAAACAACAATGGCGGATGAGGATCGGATAATATATTGTATCCAGACACTTGGCCACTATCAGTCTATCAGGGCAAGGAGCTATCTAGCCTTTAACTTGCAATCACAAAGCAAGAACACTTGGCTTTTACAATAAAAGTATTTATATTCAGCCTTATTTGTTTCTGAATACTGATTTACAGTTACTAAGCATATTCTGATTATTATCGATTAATTTATCGATTATGCCTCTCCGATTATCGATTATAATTTTGTGTCTGATTGGACATCACTATCACATACCCTACCAAACTAAATGCAAAGCTGTCTTTCTAACTTAGTCTGCCACTTAATTCACAATTAGCTTTTTAATATTGATATTTTAATCTGATTGGAAAAAACTGATATCTGACTAGAAAAACTTAAGAGAAACTCAGAAAAAGTATTTAAATACATCAAACAATTGTTTTGTTTAAATGTCATTTGTTAACGTTTTTCTACTACTATCGTAAACACTAGTTAAAACTTAAAAAACAAACATTGATTTATCAAAAGTTGTTAACATCGTTCGGGATTCTCCCAACTTGACAAAATTTTGCCAGCCAAATGATGACGTCACCTAGGAAAAGTTCTCACGTATTCATGACCTAATGTAATTGTTGTCGGAAGATGGAATTCCCCCAAAAGTAGTTCCTGGCTACTGTGGTGATATGGAATGTTGTATCGCACATGTATGTTACGCATCACAGCGCCTCTCACCGCCTTGGTTCGAATCCCACTCAGGACAGATCCTAGTGTGAGAAAGTTTGTTAGTTCGCTTGTCGAAGGTCGACGGTTTTCTCCGGGCACTCCGGTTTCCTCCACCATCCCAGAACTGACCGCCTCGAAATAAGTGAAAGATTCTTGACTGGGGCGTAAAACACCATTACTCCACTCCACTCCACACTTAAAAAGATTTTACACAATGGCCTTGGGGTATGAACCTAATTAACAGGCAATGCTGTGATCCTCAAAACATTTATCCACCAATGTCTCATAATAATAAAGCTGTATATAAACACATTACCGGCTAAGTAAGTCAATATATATAAAATTTAAATGATTTTGTAGATTGGAATGTAAAATTAGCCAACCTTCAAAATTTCATTGTTGTGAGTTTGTTAAAACAGATAAAGAAGTAATTGTTAAAACACTACTATATTTGAAAAAAATGATGATCACTTGTTGGTCATGGTCTAACTGAATGTTAGATTAGCTTTATTTTACAAACAATACCGTGGTGTTTAAAAGATGTGACTTACTTAACATGACCTTAATTCCAAAAAAATTAACTATGGTAGTACTGAAAATTAGGTACTGGTAATCGTTCAAATTTGCTAATAATAATTTTTTGTATTTATGCAAATTTCTGTTTGATTTTTGTTGAGCCTGGCATCGCCATAAGGCGAGACTTAGGTGTTACATTTCTGGTGTCAGCGGCGGTGACGGCATGTCAAAATGTGAAAGTTTATGTTAAAGTAATTTATTTTCTACTCGATCAAAAACTAACCAGGTGAGACCTTTAAATCTGTGGAATTCTTGTTACTGCAAGATCAGATTTTTTGTACAGGTTTCCTGATTCTCATTCTTTGAACCTGGCTTGACACAACAAATAAGTTTTAAAATATTAAATCGTGTTACATTTTATATTGTTTTGCAGATTTTTTTTTTTCTCTGTCTTCTTTTTTCATGGACTATGCCTGACAAACACGTCAAACAAGTTCTCAAATTTCAGAAATTGTCCTTAAATGTACATTAAAAATGCATATATTTTAAGACAGTATTAAATTTATGGTTACTCGGTAATATAATGTAATGTTTTAGAAGATGCAATTAAATATCCTACCTTTATAAAAAGACCACCTGTCTATTAAGCTAGTTTTTTTTTTTTTTTTTTTTTTTTTTTTTTTTACAATTTCAATAAATTGAAGCCAAATCTCTTAAATTTGTTTCCTTTTGCCAAGCACTCAGCTATGAGAAATGAAAGTCACAGAGGTAGACCTTAAAAACTGATGTCCCATGTCGTGGCAGACATGGAACCTTAAAGAACCCTCCCTGCACATTGCCCCAAGCATACTGCAAAGGGCAAAATTTCTGCCACTTTACTTAAAGCTGGTGACAACTCAGTCTAAGTGAAATATTCTTGACTGGGATATAAATCTTCATTAAATCAATTCATCATTTTTTTTTTTTTTTTTTTTTTTTTTTTTTTTTTTTTTTTTTTTTTTTTTTGTTAAATATTTAAAAAGAAACTATTTGAAGCCAAATCTGTTAAATTTGTTTATAAAAAAGTAATATTCTATAGAGTATATTTTCACAAATTTGCTTAATAGTTACTTTTATTAAAAGAATTTTTTAGAAATCAGTTACCATGACAATTTTGATTCCCAGAGATGGAAAAAAAAAGAAAGACAATGTTTGAAGATACCTTTGTCTTTTATTTCAGCCAAGTATAACCTTTTTTATAAAAACCACCTTCCTATAAAATCCTTATTTTTTAGTTACCATGGACATTTTTTTGAGATAAGGGTTTTACCGCCTTTTTGCGCCAAGCAGGTCATTAGGGAGATAGATAGGAAACAAAGAATAATATTTTACATACATTGTAAATTTATATACTTGAAATATTTTTAGTTACATAGTTTTTAAAACGGGGTATGGGAATTTCCAACCTGTCCAAGGCCGGATCACCCTGAGTCACAGACACATGTTGAATGGAAATTCATGACTTATTTCCCTTGTTAATTTACCATAGATATTTTGAAAAGTTCCATCTGTCCTTATTTATATCTGTTTATCTTTTGCATACATAGTGCTTAAAATCGTTGAGTATTTGTGTTGATTAAGAATAGAAGCAAATAGGACATAGAAATTAAATCATCCGTCATGTTTTTTGTACAATCCATACACCCCCATGTAAATTTCATACACCCCGTTTAAAACAGAGTGAATGTGCTTACATCAAGCAAACCAGCTAATCAAATTTTAATCATTTTTAGAAACAGGAATAGATATACATTTTTTGTTTTACAGACAAACGGTGACCTTAAACATAGAACTGCAAATGGGAAGAGCAAGGAAAAGGAAAAAATATTTCAAGATCCTTACAAGGTAATTATGTATAGATTATGAAAATATTTCAAATTTTATCGAGGCCTGTCTTATGTTTTGGACTCATTGGGATAGATAAGTGTCTGCCTGAGTGGGACCAAGGCAGTGAGAGGCACTATGATCTGTAAACATGTGCTTTATACTTGGATACCAAAGTCCAGATAGCAAGGAGAGATTTCAAAACCAGAATAGATTTTATTGCTTTCATTCGGGTTTTTCAATACTGTATAATCACACATGGTCCTGTTGTATAAAACATTGGAGTCATTGTATTAACCAAATTTTGAAAATTTGTATTTTAAAAAAATGTACTTTTAAAGTGTTTTTTGACAAATTTGCTAAAAAATTGAAATTCTCAGAAATTCAGTAGCCATCATGTATTGATGATTTTGGTTACCAGAGAATAGAAACATTTTAACTTTAGTTATGGTATACACGGCTCTCTTTGTTATCTACACTACAGTAAACAACATCATCGGCAATGCTTATCAATAAATCTGCTGACTATAACAACATCATATATAATTGCATCATTATGCTCTGCGTTAGTGAGTTAATAGAAAGCTTAGACTTGAACTCCACCTGACAAGTAAAATTCCTCTGGGGATCAGTTTTGAAAGAAAATATTAATATAAAATTATTTTTTATATGTTGGCTATTTTGATTTTGATTAAAAGGGGGAAATTATTAGGATTGCACATGTATATACAGTGCTCCGAGCAGTGATACAAATTACAAATTTCATTTATTAATATTTAATCTTATGCACACTGTTTATAAAAATTATATTGATTTGTAATAATATGTTGGTTTTGTAATGATATGATGGTATTGTAATGATGTGTTGGTTTTGTAATGATATGTTGGTATTGTAATGATGTGTTGGTTTTGTAATGATATGTTGGTATTGTAGTAATATGTTAGTATTGTAATGATGTGTTGTTTGTAATGATATGCTGTTATTGTAGTGATATGTTGGCATTGTTATGATGTGTTGGTTTGTAATATGTTGGTATTGTAGTGATATGTTAGTATTGTAATGATGTGTTGTTTTGTAATGATGTGTTGGTTTTGTAATGATATGTTGGTATTGTAGTGATATGTTGGTATTGTAATGATATGTTGGTATTGTAGTGATGTGTTGTTTTGTAATGATATGTTGGTTTTGTAATGATGTGTTGTTTTGTAATGATATGTTAATATTGAAGTGATATGTTAGTTTGTAATGATGTGTTGTTTTGTAATGATATGTTGGTATTGTAGTGATATGTTGGTATTGTAGTGATATGTTGGTATTGTAGTGATATGTTGGTATTGTAATGATGTGTTGGTTTTGTAATGATATGTTGGTATTGTAGTAATATGTTAGTATTGTAATGATGTGTTGTTTTGTAATGATATGCTGTTATTGTAGTGATATGTTGGCATTGTTATGATGTGTTGGTTTGTAATATGTTGGTATTGTAGTGATATGTTAGTATTGTAATGATGTGTTGTTTTGTAATGATGTGTTGGTTTTGTAATGATATGTTGGTATTGTAGTGATATGTTGGTATTGTAATGATATGTTGGTATTGTAGTGATGTGTTGTTTTGTAATGATATGTTGGTTTTGTAATGATGTGTTGTTTTGTAATGATATGTTGGTATTGAAGTGATATGTTAGTTTTGTAATGATGTGTTGTTTTGTAATGATATGTTGGTATTGTAGTGATATGTTGGTATTGTAGTGATATGTTGGTATTGTAGTGATGTGTTGTTTTGTAATGATATGTTGGTATTGTAGTGATGTGTTGGTTTTGTAATGATGTGTTGGTTTTGAAATGATTTGTTGGTATTGTAGTGATATGTTAGTTTTGTAATGATGTGTTGTTTTTGTAATATGCTGGTATTGTAATGATATGTTGGTATTGTAATGATATGTTGGTATTGTAATGATGTGTTGTTTTTGTAATGATGTGTTGGTATTGTAAATGATATGTTGGTTCTGTAATGATATGTTGTTAATGTAATAATGTGTTGTTTTTGTAACGATGTGTTGGTATTGTAATAATGTGTTGGTTTTGTAATGATATGCTGGTATTGTAGTAATGTGTTGGTATTGTAATGATGTGCTGGTATTGTAGTGATATTTTAGGTTTTGTAATGATGTGTTGGTATTGTAATGATGTGTTGGTATTGTAATGATGTGTTGGTTTTGTAATGATGTGTTGGTATTGTAATGGTATGTTGGTATTGAAATAACATGTTGGTATTGTAATGATTTGTTGGTTTTGTAGTAATATGCTGGTATTTTAGTGATATGTTGGTTTTGTAATGATATGTTGGTTTTGAAGTGATATGTTGGTTTTGTAATAATATGTTGGTATTGTTATATGTTGGTTTTGTAATATGTTTGATTTTAATAAGAGTTTAAAATTGTGTTGGTCATTTATTGAATAGAAACTAATTAATATTGTGATGTGGAGCAATGGCGTTTTAATGTCCAGTCAAGAAAATTTTACTTTCAAGGCAGTTGGTGCTGTAATGGTAAAGGAAGACAAAGATAGAAAAATATACTACCTTTACCAAGATTTCTCGCATCATCAACTGCCCCACGGGGAATTTAAACCTTGGAGGTTAGAGGCACTGTCATTTGTAAGCAAGTGTTTTTTTCTTCTGGGCTATTGAAGTGCATTGTAGTTCAAATGGAGCTTTAAAAAAGCCATTTTTGACTTCAAACTCATTTAGAGATTTAGGTATAAATGCTATTTTCAATATGAATCCGATCAAGAGATTACTGCATAAAAACCATACTAGACATCAAACTCATTTAGAGATTACGGCAGAGATATTCAGATTATTTGGTTATCAAAGCAGAATTATCTAAAACATTAATCAGACTTTCCTTTTATATAACATCTCTTTTAAATATGTTGTGCAATCGAGTGGATACTTTACTGATTACCCTGGTAAGAATCTGTTACCAAGCAAATAAGACTGGGTTGACTTGCGAGTTGTCAGGTACATGACCTACTTATGTATCTGGAATTTAAACACAACTTGATTTTAAACACGTAAATTTAAAATGATATTCCAATGAGTGTGTGAATTTGTTTGTTGATAACATCTATCGATCATGTGGCTTCCAGGTAAAATGAATAGACATTCTATTTTACTATTAAAATTGATCAGATAACCAGGTAAACCTAAATATTAAAAAATGATGGGTCCCAGGGCAATTTTTCAATTTTTTTTTTTTTTTTTTTTTTTTTTTAAAAAAGAACAGGTAATTGGGCAATTTTTTGTTTTAAAAAAGTCAAATAATAAATGAATGAATACATGTATTTATTTTTATTCATAGGATGCTTTGTGATTGGAGTAAACCAATATTCTTTTTTTTTTTTTTTTTTTTTTTTTTTTTTAATTTTTTTATTATTATTATTATTTATTTATTTATTTATTTATTTTTTAAAGGTCAAATAATAGGCCAATTTTTGTTGTGAAAAAGTAAAAATGAACATGGACATTTATTTTTTACTTATAGGATGATTTGGTAGATTGGAGTAAACCAATATTCTGGCAGGTTCCACATATCGGAGAGAGATATTTTGAATGGGTCCACCAACCAGTGGATAAGCCAATTAGGCTGTTTCATTCAGACTTTTGTGAATTTTTCTCTGTGTGCAAATGGTGGATTGTTCCGCTATTCTGGACGCCGGTGATGTTTATACTGCTGTGGTTATCGTACACTAAACTTGCAGAAACCCCTGCTGTGTGGCCTTCACCAGAATATGGTAAGCATCAGGATTGTATGAATTATCTCCCCTATGCATATCAGATTGAAGTGTATTAATCTAGGATCTGGTTATGAGTAACCACTCAGCCACAGAGGCCCCAATGTTGAGTGCAAAAGACCTTATTTAACCTGTAAACTGAGGTATTTCTGGTTAGATTAATTTGCTAAGCTTATGGCATGGAAAAATGTGCATATGTGCATTTGTAAATTTTGAGTTTCTTCGCTGGAACTAATTGGCCAGTCCAAATGAAATTTGGTATCGACAGTTCTTAGTTCTTATAGATTAAAAATTGAATCCAAAATCAAAGATGGCTGCTGTTAGTATTAATAGCAAAAAAAAACTATAAATGGCCATTATAAGTTCATTTATATGCATTGTACCAATTTTGGTGAAATTTGAAACATAGAAAAAAGATATTGGGGAATAAACAATTTATAATGTTTTTTTTTTTTTTTACAATTTTCATTTGCACAATAATTATTATGTTATATTCAAATAAGGTGTATATTTAGCCTCAATCTTTGAAAATCTTTTCCCCTGAAAGTACATGGTTAACTTAAAGGAAATTTATGATAAATATTTCTTGAAATATTAAAAATAATTATATTGTTAGTAAGTTTGTATACTTTTAAATAATTGAATACATTTTAAAAAGAAAAGGTAAAAAAAATTAAACATGTTCCAGGTGATCTATACAGGCCCTTTTGGGCTTCTTGTTTATTGATGCATTGATATATATTATGCAAAAAATTTGATTTTAAAATTGAAACATAAAAGTTGTTTTATGTTGCAGTCAATTTCTTTATGAAACATTAAAGTGCAAATGTATCGCACTTGAATAAATTATACAATGTCATTAAAAGCACAGCTGTGAACATGGCTGAGATATTTTCCTTATCTGCAGGAATACTGAAAAATATTGGTCACATGATCACATAAATATTGATTATTATTAAATTTATTTATATATGTAAAAATTAAACATGTTTTACAGTAAATCTGTTTTGGTACAGATATGACTTTCAGCGAAACCACTGGGGTCCTGAAAGGGAAACCACCCTGGTACAGATATGTCTTTCAAGGAAACCATTGGGGTCCTGAAAGGAAAACCACCCTGGTACAGATATGACTTTCAGGGCAACAACTGGGGTCCTAAAAGGAAAACCACCCTGGTACAGATATGACTTGCAAGGAAACCACTGGGGTCCTGAAAGGAAAACCACCCTGGTACAGATATGACTTGCAAGGAAACCACTGGGGTCCTGAAAGGAAAACCACCCTGGTACAGATATGACTTTCAAGGAAACCACTTGGGTCCTGAAAAGGAAACCACCCTGATACAGATATGACTTTCAAGGAAACCAATGGGGTCCTGAAAGGGAAACCCCCCTGGTACAGATATGACTTTTAAGGACACCACTACGGTCTTGAAAGGGAAACCACCCTGGTACAGATATGACTTTTAAGGACACCACTACGGTCTTGAAAGGGAAACCACTTCTGTACAAATATTACTTTTCAGAAGCCCCTTCAGTCCTGAAATGGAAATTATTCTGAAGAGAGATGGGTTTCCTGGGAAACTACTGGGGTCTTGAAACAGTTTCCAGGGAACAGATATTATTAGCTCAACTGAGCTGAAAGCTCAGATGAGCTATTGCTATCCATCCAGGGATTTTTCTGGCCACTCACAGGGTCCGGTAAAGGGACCCATTCCCAATGCCAAAAAGCATACATTTTTCCCAATTTTGTAGATAAAAATTCCCAAATGATCCTGCTTTGAGAAACTTAAGAAAAAGTGAAAAAACTCTATAATTTTGGTGTAGCTTGTATATCTTTATAATAACCTGTATTTATGCACATTTTGATTTATACTCAATGAGGATCTGGTAGAATGGGAGCAACTCATGAAACAACTTTCTCAGATGTTTGGATTGAAGCCTGTCTATGAAGATATTGTGTTAATGTCTGAGTGATTTAGTACAAAGAGTGACTACCAGCATGTATCAAAATAGTAAATATTCCAGGCAAAATATTTGATGTGCTGACAATGTGAAAATTTTTAAAGTTTAATGAATAATTTTCCCAAAATGTCAATTTTGTCAATGATTTTCCCAATTTCATCCCAAGGTCCCTTTCCCAAAATGGCCAGAAAAATCCCTGCCATCTTCTTCCGTCATGCTTCGTCGTCATGCGTAAACTTTTTACATTTTAATCTTCTCCCCAAAAACCACTGGGCCAAATTTAATGAAACTTGGTAACCATCATGCCTGGGTGAAGCCCTTTCAGATTTGCACAAATGAAGGAGTTATGTCCCCTTGGGGCCCCATAAGGGGGGAAAAAGTGAAAAACTTTAAAAATCTTCTTATCTGAATCTACAAGAGATATACCTTAGTTATTTCATTTATAACATCCTTAGGTCATCTATTTTCAGATTTGCACAAATGGTAGCCATGGGGCTCAAAATAGGGAAATTGTAAGGCACTGAGTGGGGAAATTGTTAAAAATAATATATTTGTCACTATATCTTGAAAAATATCAACTTTTTGTATAGGCATGTATATTGGAATATTGTAGGTATTGACATGATGATCATTTTGATATATGGTTCAAGGTTATATCTTGAAAGGTTAAGGTCACAACTGCAAAAGAAGACTTAAATTGCAAATTATCTTGAAAACTATTAACTTTTATTATAGGCATGTATATTAAAATAATGTAGGTATTGATATAACAATCATTTTGATATATGGTTCAAGGTCATATGTTGAAAGGTCAAGGTCACAGCTGCAAAAGAAGACTTAAATTGCAAATTATCTTGAAAACTATTAACTTTTATTATAGGCATGTATATTAAAATATTGTAGGTCACAGCTGCAAAAGAAGACTTAAATTATTATTTTGAAAACTATTAACTTTTTGTAAAGGCAATGTATATTAGAATATTGTAAGTATTGACATGACAATCATAGGTCATATATGTTCAAAGGTCAAGGACATAGTTGCATAAGTATACTGAAATTGGTTAATGATTTGGAAATTACTCGCACTACAGTTACTTCATGCACATTATATAAGCTACTTATAAATGAAATGATTCTGGATATATTTCTGATTAAGTTTTGTGGGAGTTCTTAACTTGAGAAAACTTGTAAAGTTTCTGTACAGAATATATTGTCTATTGCACTTTGCAAACAATTTTGCACATATCCTCAGGTGAGCGTTAAGGCCCATGGGCCTCTTGTTTTTCAAGGAAACTGCTCAGGCCCAGAAAGGAAAACCACCCTGCTATAGAAATGTCACTTTAAAATCTCATAACACTTTTTTAACATTGCAGACTGCTTTCGACTGTTTTAGGCAGAAAGTCACTTAAGACAAGGGGTACCAGTAGCAGTGTTGACTGTATATATTTTTATCTTATGTTTAAGGCTTTACCATAACACCTCACCATATGCCAGTTGTATTTGCTCTGGGAGTTTTGTTTTGGACATTTGATGAGTATGCAATCCACCGATGGCTGTTCCACCTCCGTCCACCACATCAATATCCTTTCCTTATCTTGATGCACTTTATTCTTCATGGACAGCACCATAAGGTATGTTTTGTACAAGGGATGTAGCCAAGGGGTAGAATTAGGAGTTGCTAGAGAGAGATAGGGAGTACCTCTGAGAGAGAGAGAGAGAGAGAGAGAGAGAGAGAGAGAGAGAGAGAGAGAGAGAGAGAGAGAGAGGTGGTCGCTTGGGAAAAAGGTATTTCTACTTTAGTTGAAAGAACATGTTTTAGTTGGAAGACAGTGATTGGTGTAGTGGTTGTACCATAGGTGGAAGGTGTCTTGAGTTCAAATACCTGCTTGGACATTCAGTAGCAAAAATAGGCAACAACTTTTCTATCAGTCATTTAACATGAGAAATGAAAGTAGTAGGTTTCTGAGAAGAATGAAAAAAATTGGTGGCCTAGATTGTAGTGTGGGTGATAGGTTAACACTCAAAGGGGTTTGCCTGGCCTAAATTTAAACCCTTCACATACTGCATAAAGTGTAATTGTTCTAGGAAATCTGCATTCTTCATACCTTTATAAACAATTGATGTTGTTGTTGTTTTTTTTTTGTTTTTTTTTTCTCTTTCTTCTTTGGTTGGGAGGGTAAATAGGCATTTCCCTGGGGTTGGTATATGTTTCTCAAGACATAATTTTGTTTTATTATTTTTCAGTCACCAATGGATAAAGGAAGACTTGTATTTCCAACTGTTCCAGCTTGCCTCTTAGCAATTGTATTTTATTCACTTTATGCAAGCATCTTCGGAACTTCCATAGCGCTGTGCTTGTTTGCGGGAACCATTGCAGGGTATATGGCATATGATTTAGTCCATTACTACCTGCATCATGGCGTAGCATATGGAACGTATTTCAAAAATCTTAAAAAATATCATGTAAAACATCATTTTAAAAATCAACAATTAGGTAAGTAACAATTTATTAATGATAGATTAAAGTTCTCTGGAAAAAGATGAGATGGGTACCTGTTAGGGCAATAAGTCTGCAGACTTATGAGCTTAAGCTTGACAAGGCCTTGGGCCTTACTTGGCCTTGGCCTTGACCTTGACTGGGCCTTAAACCTGACTTAACCTTGAGCTTGACTTGGCTTTGGGACTGATTCAGCATTGGGTCTGACTTGGCCTTGGGCCTGACTTAACCTTAAGCTTGACTTGGCATTGGGCCTGACTTGGTCTTGAGGTTAATATGGTCTTGAAAAAGGCAGACCACAATACATAACGACACATCACATGCATACATGAACTTGTTTATACATTTTTGATTATCAGTAATCTTAGAATTTAATAAAATGGCTCTTATTGAAAATAGCTGAAAAATTGCTATTACAGTTGGAAACAACATTACGACCAACCAAACTTTTGACTGACTGATTGATTTGATGTAGTTTTACATCCCAGTCAAGAATATTTAACTTATATCGTTTAGGTCAGTGTACGGAAGGGGGGGGTCTTGAGCGTGCAATGCCTGCTGTGACACGGGCATCAGTATTTTAAGGTCTCATCCGAAGGACCCCATGACTTTCATTTCTAAATGCCGAGTGCTTGGTGACAGAACAGTTACCACCAGGTTTCATGTCTTGGTCAGATCTGGCCGGGGTTGAACCTTGGACCTTTCACATACAAAGCAAACACTCTACCAACTGAGTTACCATAGTGGTCAAACAAACTTTTATGATAAACGGTCTAATTTTATTTCTTCATTTTAGGATTTGGAATATCCTCTAAGCTTTGGGATTATCCTTTTGGAACATTGTTACCAGATTAAATGAAAAAAAAGAATTGGCTGGAATTGACAAGGATTGCTATCAAATACTAAAGTAATGCTGCAAGCCAAAGTTAAAGCAAGAAATTAAAAGCTTTATAGCCTAAATAGTCTCACAGATGCACCAGTCTCAAAATTTTAGCAAACTGCATAGATTGGAATGGATATACATGTATATGGACTTTGTGAATTCTGATTTTCCAGAAACACTCCAGTACTTTATATACAAACAAACAATTTCTGAAGGGAAATGCCAGCACAATACATTTTAACTCGTAATGTGACTGATGTCTTTTTATCCCCGTAAGATGTGAAAATGCATAATTTGACGTTCCTCTTTAAAACGATATATTCTTGTTTCTTAAGATATTTTTCCTTGTTATCCTCAGAAAATTTATGTAGTTATTACCTGGTTGACAAGTAAAAACCCTTCGTAAATTTTCTTACAAGAAACAGCTCTTTTTTCTATTAATGAATAAGTCCTTGCTTTTACAACTTCCAGCAGCAAAATGTGATAGTTGTACACAAAGGTTGGTTCAAAAATCAATATCGTTATGATTACTATAGGAGAAACATTGTCAGATATAGAATTCTGCCATATTTTTGTTTTTTTGTTTTTGGTTCATTAATGATTAATATATATATATATATATATATATATATATATATATATATATATATATATATATATATATATATATATATATATATACATGTGTATATATATATATATATATATATATATATATATATATATATATATATATATAAATTTATCTGTTTGAGTTTTTTTTTCAAATTTATTTTCAAAATTTAATTTTTTTTATTCTTTTGTTTCAAAACTACTATTCAAATCAGAAATACGTGGATGTTAATTGAAAATACGAACATAAATTAATTTAAAATAGTAGAGGAACTTCTCAATCAATAAATATGAATATAAATAATTTAAAATAGTAGAAATGCTTCTCAATCAATAATATGCACTAGTCCAATATGGTTTCACAATTCTGAAAACA
The DNA here is from genome assembly GCA_029721355.1 of Tegillarca granosa. NCBI lineage: Eukaryota > Metazoa > Mollusca > Bivalvia > Arcoida > Arcidae > Tegillarca > Tegillarca granosa. The sequence goes on from CM056603.1 coordinate 38,295,283, forward strand.
ATTATCATGAATAATTTGTCTTCGACTTTTAGAAACATAGTTTTAATGCAAAATAAATAAATAAATAATAATAATAAAATTTAAGGCTCATTGATTTATTTCAACTTTGTTAAATTTTAGATATTGTGTTTATATTACAAATTAAAAGTTTTTAAAAAAAAAAAAAACTGAATCACATTCATGTTAGAAAATCTCAGTTGAATTATCTTGAAACAACGGTTTAAACAAAAGAAAAATCTCAAAATCGTGTCTTAAGAAGAATTAAAATATGATTTTGATAACATTTCCTTGTCAGAATTGTACAGCTTGTCTGCATACATATATGCAATGTGGGGTTGTGTCTGCACAGACAGACACGGATGAGTCTGCTAAATCCATTTTCATTGTTAATCAGTTGATATATATACATGTACTTTGTTTATAAGTCAATTTGTTAAACGATTATTTACTTCCAAGATATTTATTTGTTACAAAATATACAAACAGTATCTTAATAGTTTATTTACAAATATCTCTTTTTTTATTTTTTTTTTTTTCCCTTGTTAGTTTGCTTTTTGTAAAACTCTTAGTATTGCATAATAATCTATTTAAAATAATTATTTTTACCATAAATAAAACTAGAATTCATCTGATGGCTGATAGGTAAGGCCAAGAAAAAAGTGCTTTGTTGAAAGGGTCCAGTTGTTTTAAGCTTAATTTGTTGCATCAAGTCATTATTTAAATTTTAATACTTGCAAATTTTCTAAAATTTTGTAAAAAATACTCTTTTTTTTTTAGAAAAGACCAAAAAATGTGTACAATTATTAAACTGCAACACAAGGTTTTAAAATTATTTTATTATTATTATTATTATTATTTTATTTTTTGTAAAATTTGTATGAGATATTTATTTATCATTTTTTTTAATTTTATTTTTTTAGTATTTTTTATATAGTTTTTAACTAATGAAACAGAAATTTGTCAAATTAAATTATAAAAAATGTGATTTTAATATTTGATTCAGCTGATCAAGCTTTTAATAACTGGGGCCTAACTTTATTTGTCATATCTTTCTTAATAAATGTATTATTTATTAATGATCTTTATTTTTTTTTTTTTTTAATATTTTCTACTTTCACTTTCTATTTATAGATAAAAAAGTTTCCACTTTTCCACTTTCACTTTCTATTTATAGATAGAAAAATTCCACTCTCTCCATCATTCAATAATTTTTATATTTCAACAAGCTGATAATGCATCATACCAGAATCACCGTGTTTGTAATGGAGAATTATGTCCAAAAATTTTAGAAAATCCAATGAACTTTTAAAAATGATTGCTATTGTTCCGTTATTTGAGCCTATTTGTAATTGAAAATCACACTATTATCTGTGATCTCCATAATATATTTTTGTAGAATTGTAGAAAGGAAAACAGTGCTGCCATGAAGATTTTACTGTTAAAAAATGCAAAAAAAATGGCATTTTTTTTTTTACTTTAAAGTTTTGTATTAGGTGATGTATTTTGTCATATGTGCAAAAGGAATCTGACATTTGTGTGGTTTTTCAGCATGTAAAAATCTCAATAGCAACACTGTTTCATTATTTTCATAGATAAGGTATAATATTAAAGGATGTGTTAGCTGTTTCCCATTATTACTAGACTTAAATTTAAAAAAAAAATCCAAAATTTGTTGGATTTTTTATGAAATGCTTGCATACATGTAATTCACTGTCACAAACACAGTAATTTATTTATTTATACTGTTTTTTCACTTGATTTCACTGAACACTAACTTCAGACGTATTCAACCTATATATATATATATATATATATATATATATATATATATATATATATATATATATATATATATATACATTTACATAACTTCATATCACGAAAAATATTTTTTTAGTTTAAATTTTTTTTACAAAGCCATCACCAAAATTTCTGTGAAGGTACTGGTGTGTTATTTCTGTTTTTGATTCAATTCTTTTATTTTTTATTAATAAATTGTTTAGTTTTTATATACATATTAAATAAAACCTAGATTCGTCTTTTAACTAGTTTGTTCCTATGGGGGTGTATCTTCTCTTATAGATATCTGGCTTTGATTATTAATCCATCTGTTTGACTAAAAACCCTGTTGGGTTTAAATTTTTTTTCCTGAGGTTTGTCATATATCAACTTTTTTTCTTAAAAGTTTATTATTCATAAATTTTTCTAAAATTTAAATCGTTAAAAAATCTTTCAGGTTTTTTTTCCCCCAGGAACTTAGGTTTCTGGAAATTGTCTAGAAATGATAATCTGAAAATTTTAATGGGCAGTGAACACATTATTACTTCACTCCTTTTAGCAGTGTTTAACACAGATACTTCCCTTTACTCCACACTTTCAATTAGCATATCATCTTTATTATATAAAGGTTGTTCATAATCATTATTTTTTGTGTGAAACTGAACTTATTGGATTGTTTTATTTGAATTTGTTAAGCCTTGTTATGTTGATAGGTTTTTAAAAATATTTTTATTATTATTTATTATTTTAATGTTTAAGTGTTTGATTTTTCTCTGAAAATCGGCTTAAGCCTGATTTTGCATCGTATCAGCTAAAGTTTCCACCTATTCAGTAATCTTCTTGTTTCTTTAGTTTTACTTAAACTTAGTAAATTTATCAATTTTTGATATTTGTTCGTTTTTGAGCTTATTAATTTTGCAGTTTTTGATATTTGTTTGTTTTTGAAAAAAAAATTTATGCAATAGTCTGCATATGCATTAACATGTGTATTTTGTCACTAATAAATGCTTATGTGTGTTTGAATGTGTATGTGTGTTTGTCATGCATTTAATTAACAGCAAAAAATTTTTCCACCTATTAATATTTTAGACAGAAAAATTTCTGCATTAGATTGACTTCAGTTCTGTTGATTTAATTTCACTACTAAGGTAATATTTTGTAAGAGAATCATATTTTTAGTTTAAAAATAATAAAATTTAAAAAAAAAATGTTTATGACTTACATTGACACATGCAAATGTAAAACGTACATTTTTTTTTTTTTCATTTTTTTTTTTTTTTTTTTTTTTTTTTTTTTTGGCATGTGCATGTGTGCAGGCATGGCTTTTTTTATTAGTCACCTACATATCTAAAGCCCCTGTGTTAATTAATATTCTTCCAAACATTGACCATTGGTCAAATATGTTTTTTTTTGTAAGTAGTTTATTGTAATACAATATAGATCTGTATTTATACATTATACATGTATATTTAGAACAAAAACTTTATTTTGAAAAAAAAAATATAAAAAATAGGACAAATCATGGTCATTGTAGATTCCAATCCAGCGTAAAAATAAAAATTAAACTATTTTTAGTTTTGTTTTTTTAATCTTTAATATTTATAGTGTTAAAAGTATTTAAACAAATTATAATTCCAATTGTTTATTGATAAAATAAAGATTGACATTATACGGGAAATATGGGGTATAGAAGTTTTCCATATCATTCCAGACTGAAACATTACAGGATTTTGATCATATCTGGTACACTGGAAAAACCCGCTTTAATTCCCTTTTGTCCACTAAAGTGCCCATGGAGGAACAAGGCTTAAACAATAATAGTACAGTCAAACCTGTCTATAAAGGCCACCCATGGGAATCTGTAAAAGTGGCTTTTATGGACAGGTGGCCTTTATATACAAGTTCAATTAATATGAATAAAGAACAGCTGAGATAGAACTTTATAAGCAGGTGGCCTTTAAGGCAGGTTTGACTGTTTCACTGGACTTAATATTGCTTTTCTTGTGCCACGCAAACGTAAAACTTGTATATAAAGATCACCCATGTGGAACAAATAATATAGACTATATATAGACAGGTGTGCAATACAAAGTTAACGAAAACTCAAGATTGGTTTTCACATTCACAGTAAACTATGCAGCCATAGCAACACTAGTTATGAAAGATGTGGCTTGTATATACAATTTTCATTTCATTGGCTAAAATTGTTTGTTGATGAATGTTCCAATGTGGAGGAAATATTAATTCAATTATTAAAAAAAAAAAAAAAACAAGAAAAATGAAATGAAAAATTTTTATGCTTTAGTTTAATTGTTTGAAATTAAATTATAAGGATGCACATTATGAAGTGTGCACACCATTTTTCATGTTATGACTCAATAAACTTGTTAAAAAGTAATTCCTGAAATATATCAACATATATAATGCAAAGAGCCCTTTATGGTCAGGAAGTCTTTCTTTTGAGGGTTTTTTTTTTTTTTTTTTTTTTTTTTTTTTTGGGGGGGGGGGGATATGAAAAATAAAGAACTTAAACATTTAAACATTGGTCATAATGGATAAACAGTCTATATATATCTATATATATATATATATATATATATATATATATATATATATATATATATATATAGAGGTGGTCACTATTACAAGTTTTACTGTGTTTGTCTGCAGTGTGCATGATTTTATTTTTGTATTGGTAATATACATGTATAATAGTGCTGTCTATGTTCAAGATTTTAAAAGCAGAAGAAATCCCTTTTAATTGTGAAAGTAATGTTATGTTGAAAAATTATGCTTGTTGAATTTGTTGTGTTTGGGTAATTAATTATTTTCTGATAATTAAAAAATTAATATTTTTATCAGTGGAAGACAAAAATATACACATGTATATAATTTGGACTTGCTTGATTTTTTTTGTCCTGTCCAATATTAGCTTGTTGAATGATCATGAATATTTTTTTGCGTTTATGTATAGAAATCCCTATGTCAATTCTGTAAATAATTCTATTACTCTTAGATTTAGAAAAAGACTTGAGTTGTAGGATAAAAGCTATTTCCAACCAAGTCATAACTCTTGTTTAGTTTAAAATTGCAAATCATGTAAGTACATGTATTTCTTCAATAACTGGGTAATATCACTTTGATGTGAAGAGATGAATTTATTTATTTATTTATTAGGCAGCTACAATGTATATCATCCATATGTGTGTGTATATATTTATATATATACCGGTATATATAATATATATATATATATATATATATATATATATATATATATATATATATATATATATATATATATAAATCCTTTTATAATCAGAAATATTGATATTGTAGTATTATTTGGTAATATTATGTCAATTTTGTGTGCTGTACGTGAGTTTGTGTATGTGTGAAAAAAAGGGTTAGAAATTTTAAATCCTTCTTGATCTAGTTACAAGCTTCTCTCGTTCTCCAAGTTCAAATCCAATTTTGGCAGATTTTAGTGTGAGAAAGTTTGTCACTTCGCGGCGTTTACTCTGGTTTCCTCCACCATGCCAGAAGTAAAGACCTCAACTTGAGGAAAAGAATCTTTAATGGGGCATTTAACACCATTACTCCACTTCAGTACATCTTTGTTCTTTATATTTTGAATTTGAAAACGGTTAGAATTTCAGAAAAAGGCATTTTGAGCAAATTTGCACATTATAGTATCAGGACGAGGGAAAATTATCTTTTAAATGAATACCTGCACATGTACTAGATACATGTAATATATAATATATTTGAAGGCTTCAAATAGATTTGTTTTTCGCAAAATTTAAAATTACTGGTCTCAGTGATGAATATAATGATTTATATAGTCAAATCTGTCTATAAAGGCCACCAATGGGAATCAATAAAGATGGTCTTTATGTACAGGTGGCCTTTATATACAAGTTCAAATAATACAAAGAGCAACTGGGATAAAATTTTATTCGCATTTGTAAGCAGGTGGCCCTTATAGAGATGTGGTGGCCTTTTAGAAAAGAAATCAAATCAAACCTGTGCTAAATCCAATCTGGTTTAAAAGCTAGAAAGATTTGATATCACTTTCTCTTATCAATGTACATGTATTTGACTTTGCCATAAATTTTACTCACACTTTTCAAGCTCTTACACATACTCCATTGGTATCCACTTAAGATTGCTTTATGTTTCAAATGAACCTTTGTTTTAATTTTGTTTAATTTTTTTTCCTGATTGTTTACTTTTTCTTTTCCTGATTGTGGAATTTTTGTACAGGTCCATGTAGGGTTTGTGAGTATGTTTTAGTTGTTGTAGATGTGAAGCGTAATCAAGTGTTTATGTGTACAAGATATAACCCCCCCCCCCCTCCTTTTTTGACATTGTTGTATCAATTTAAATGTATTGCATAATTATATATTGATCATGTTAACAATTAAAAAGATCTAATGGCAAAAATTCTGATTATATTTAGTAAATCCTCATTTTACTTCAGACTTATGGCTTATGTATAACATGTACTTCTTTTTCTCACCGTGTAGTTCTTTCAGGTTAAAGGAGCACCCATTTCAATAATTCTTTTATAGAAATATACTTTAAAAAATTCTGTTATTTTACCATTTTTTATACCTAGACTATGTAAAGAAATTTTATAGATTACTCAGATTTTTTTCTAAGAAAGGGACAATGAAAAAGGAGTCGATAGAATCAATATCTTTCATCAGATACTGTAAATCAGGAAATTTTCATGTCAGTTAATTTTCGCAAATATCGACATTTAGATATATATTTGCGCATATTTTAATGTAAGTATCAACATTTATATATACTCGCGTATTTTTTATTATCGCGTGACCAGATGATGGTCCAAGCAAATACGAGTGACATTTGGAAACAAAATATTCACATGCATTTTAGTTGGGCATTCTGTTACTCTTGCAATTTTGCACAAAAATAAAACACTTAAATTTCGCCCAATTTACAGTATATTTCTTTAGTTTCATCTCTTATTTTTTTTATATTATTTTCACTCACAAGAAAATCAAAGAGCAAGATATATACTTAGTTTCTTTAAACGGATAATTACCTTAATAAGGTTTTTTTTTTTAGCATAACGTGATATCCCATAATGCTTGTGCAGAGATTTATTTCTTTTTCTTGGATATTGAATCCCATCAGATGTTTTCCTTTTTAAAAAGAAATTCTTGAAAATTACAATGCAATTGTTTCCAAAAACCTTCCAAAGAAATGTAACATGGTTTTGGATTTGTAGTATGCAGGTTGACCCAATTTTATTTAAAAAACAACTGGAATCACTTTTATATATCCATTATAATATAATCATATATTTGTATGTGTATATTACTGTTATCAAGATATAAATTAAATATTGTCCCGTTTTAAATATTATTCAAAGTTATGATAATCACAAAAGAAATTTATTTATTTATTCCTGGTATAATTTTAGTTACCTATTACCTCAGTTAGCTGATCAGGAATCTTCAAATCTGTAATATTCAAATGTTGCTCTGCAAATATGCCACAATTCCATGTGACATTGCCATGTTGACAGAAATCATAGCCATTGCCACTTTTATGCATAGCAGAGTTACATCCCTTTGATTATGTGCAGATTTGAATAGATTCCTTGATCTTATAATATATAATGTATAAATGGTGTTTTTGTTTTATATATATATTTGGTGGTCCTATATTATGTGTTTAATAATTACTGCTGTTAACTGTTACACTGAGGTGGGCGTAGCCTGTCCTACTTATGGTGGGCGTCGCCTTTCCTTATCTGTTGGCATCAATATCAGCTGATTATTGTAAATCTCTGAATGTAAATAAAAAATAACTTCTGTTTTTGTAGATTTTGTGTCTTGTGTTATGATGGGTGCATGTATGGGGGGGAGGGGGGTGGGTGGAGAATAGAATCTCACAAAGATAGAGAAAGTTTGTCAGTTTGCTTGCCAAAAGTTGGAAATTTTTCTGGGTACCAGTTTCTTTTACAATCTCAGAAGTAATTGCCTTGATATAAAAAAAAAAAAAAAAAAAAAAAAAAAAAAAAAAAAACCAACAAACCAGAGCTAAAAACACAATAACTCCACTCCACCATCCCAGAACTGACTTCATATAGTAAAATAAAAATCTTGACTCATATGTAAAACATCATAATTCAAATCCTACCTTCTATTACAAACCTTGGAACAGGGGAGACAATTCTTACAAGAACCTGAAAACTGGAAGACACACTGAATGTAAATACACACAGGTGAAATATTTGTAGAGAGTTATTGTGACTGGCAAAAATCAGAGCATTTTAAGAATACTGAAGCATTGAATCTAATTTTCATTTGGGTCATTAAGAAATAACCTGAAATAACACTATGCACACTGTATTATTCATGAAGCGAATTACACAAAAGTGTGCAAAGCATCCATTCATGTTATTTCTCAATGACCAAATGAAAATCGGATTCAATGCTTATAATTAAATCTTATAGACAACTTAATCAAATCAGAGAATAACTTTGTGCAATTTTTGTTTTTAGTAACATACTTCAAAAGCAAGTTAAAATGATGCGCATTAAAAGTAGTTTGTTCTAGATTAGGTCACAAACACATCGGCATGTGAGTGGGCATGTCTAACTTGCATTCCATTCATTAAAAAATGACCTGCAGGTATTTTCGCTTCTAAACCAATGAAAATGTAAGAAATTTTCAAATTTAATTATATCATAAGAAATAAAACAAATATCAAAAACTATAAAAACACAACTGATCATATGTCACTAAATAATATACAAAATGTTAAAACACTGTTAATTTTTTTAAGTACTTTCCTATAGACTTTAACCTGCTCACTAATATCACTAACATAGTAACATGTCTGAATGAACAAGAATTCCATGGATTTAAATGTCTCATCTGGTTAGTTTTGATCTAGTAGAAAATACATTACTTTAACATAAACTCTCACATTTCGACATGCCGCTACCATTGCCATTGCCTTTGCCACCTACGACGACACTGGAAAAGTAACACTTAAGTCCCACCTTATGGCAATGCCTGGCTTGACAAAAACCAGTGCGAACTATTGAGCTATTCTTTCTCGAATTTTTTATTCAAATATTTTGTAAATAAATATCTAAAATAACTAAATAAGTTTCTTGAGAGACCAATAACTCCCTGTTCCAAACATTTCCAAGTTGGTTATTTGCCCCTTGAAACTGGCAATTATATATATATAATGAAATAAAATCAGAATCACATAGTACATAGTTATAATTATATTTATTATACTCAGGCTTAAGGTCTATGGATACACCTGACCATGTTATTTTTTAAAAGACTTAAAAGATTTGTCTTAATAAAGATTTTTGGCTCTGTTATCAACTGATTTTGACAAAATTTAACTAATATTGACTGCATACAAGCTTATTAATGATCGAGATTTTGGGAACTCTTCAGTTTATTTAAATGGATAAGTTAGGAAAGTTTACTTATTTCAACTATCCTTAAATCCTTCATGTATTACAATGTATTAAAGATTTACAAGATTTATTATTATTATTATTATATTTCTTTTCATTTTATTTCATATTTATTTCATTTACTTGATTTTATTATCTCTAACATCAATTTTTTATTAATTTTATTATTATTATTATTATCTTTCAAAATAAATATTATTATCATTATTATCATCATCTTTGATTTTGGCTTTGGCCAATTTTCCAATCTACTGACTGTAAATAGCACTTCAAATAAAAATTTTCAATTGTTTTTTTTTTCAAAAATAAATAACATATATACATGTATATCCACAAAAATACAAATCAGATATGCGATTTTTTTTCTGCAATGCATCTATAGTCTATATTTAACTTGAAAGCTATGACTATCAAAACTTGAAACTCAATATGGTGTAGTTCAAATAAGTGCATATCAACTGATAATTGTAAATTTAACTTTTCTAAAATTGTTCTTGTCTCAAAAAATTTCTAAAATTCTTTCATCTGTAAAGTTTGATTTCCTATGACTTAAATTAAAAATCATTTTCCCTGAGTTATGGCAATTAACTTCTTGACTCCTACAATTAAATCTTTAATTATTTATGTCTATGGATAGAGTATGCAAGTCACAGCTAGTATCGTGAAAAAGAAAATGATTTTATACCCAGAATAAAAATATTTCATCAAAACTGACATCAGACAACAAACATTACCGTAAGTTATATCAAAAGGTAAATAGTCACAAGACTTTATGTAAAGAAGTTTTTAATCACTGCAATCATTCTTGTCCTCAGAAATTGTAAATTTACATTGGTCACATGACCAAATTTATAGATCCCATTGTGTAGAAATTCCTGTTGTGTCATGGCACCACAAAGTGATTAACGTTCAAACAGTACTATCACATACTGGTATAAATCAGTAACACTCAACATCTAAAACATAGTACCCCGATACATGTACAAGGAACCAAACAAAAGCCAGCTACCGCCATCTATTGTTCATTCCAAGTATATTCCGTGTCTGAAAATAAAAATATTACTAATGAGCATATAAATTTGTTTATAAGGAATTAAATGTGTCAAAGTCATTTTAAAAACTATAATAAGTACAAAAGAGCATAACTTTACAATTAGCTGGTTGTATAACAAATACTTTTCTGCAGTATGTTGGTTGGTTTGTTGGTTTATAGATTGTTGTTTGGCTGGTTGGTTTGTTGGTTTAATTGACTGTTTGGTTGTTTGTTTGTTTTTGTTTTTTTTTTTTTTTTTTTGGTTAATTGATTGTTTGGATCTGTTCATTGATTGTTTGGTTGGTTGGTTTGTTGGTTGATTGATTTTTTGGTTGGTTGGTTAATTGATTGTTGGTTTGTTGGTTGATTGACTTTTTGGTTGGTTAATTGATTGTTGGTTTGTTGGTTGATTGATTTTTTGGTTGGTTGGTTTGTTAATTGATTGTTGTTTGGTTAATTGATTGTTGGTTTGTTGGTTGATTGATTTTTTGGTTGGTTGGTTAATTGATAGTTGGTTTGTTGGTTGATTGATTTTTTGGTTGGTTGGTTAATTGATTGTTGGTTTGTTGGTTGATTGATTTTTTGGTTGGTTGGTTTGTTAATTGATTGTTGTTTGGTTGGTTGGTTAATTGATTGTTGGTTTGTTGGTTGATTGATTTTTTGGTTGGTTGGTTAATTGATTGTTGGTTTGTTGGTTGATTGATTTTTTGGTTGGTTGGTTGGTTTGTTAATTGATTGTTGTTTGGTTGGTTGGTTCATTGATTGTCTTGTTGGTTAAAGTGTGTGCAAGTGTTATTAGTGGACATCTTTAGAGTGCTTTACATTCGCCCTTCAATGCAGCAGATTAACATCGCAGACAACTTTGTTCATTACACTAGTTGTAATAAATCAAGATTATACTAATTTTTTAAAAATTTTATTTTACTTCTTTTTTTAATTTTTGATCCCTCAATCATGGACAGAACACCTGAAATTCTTTCTAATCCACGAGTCACAAAAATAGAACTAAAATTATTCCTGACCCAATTTTAATGAACATAAAGAAGCCTAAGAAGAAAATAATAAATAATCACAGTGATTTTTTATATATTTTTTTATTATTTTTTTTAATTAGCACCCTGCCACTTTGGCCCTATCACAATAAAAAATATTAAAAAAAAAAAAAAAAAAGGACCAGACAAACTGTCCTATAACTTACCATTATACAGGCTCCAACCATTCCCTCTGACATTACTGAACCCATCTCTTGTGCCTGCCAATAAATTCACAAAAAATTAGTTTTGATTAAAGATGGATTGGTTGGTTGAATGTAATTTTACATCACGTAAATGGGAGGTCATGTGTTCGAACTCTAACTGGTTCTGACCCAAGACTTGAAAGTGAGTAGTAACTGTTCTTTTGCCAAGCACTCATCATTATGAAGTAAATGTCGGGGTTCTTTCGGATGGGAACTGAAAATAAACGAGGTCCCATGTCACGGTAGGTGTGGCACGATAAAGAACCCTGTTATATAATGCACAGGCAAAATTTCTGCACTTTTGCCTATAGTTGGTGACATCTCAATATAAGTGGAATATTCTTGATTGACATTAAACACCATTACTCAACTCAAGAACTCAACTCATTTTACATCACATAAGCAATTTTTTTAGCTTTGCATGATGGGATAATTTATACTAGTTTAAACACAAATCTTTGTGGTGGGTTTGATGGTTTGTAACAAATATTTATCATCTATTAGGATTTTTTGTTTTCAATACCAAGGATCAAATCAAAACAAGGCTCACAGTGAGTCATACACTTTTAATGGTTTCATCAATTTCTTTAGATTTTTCACTTACTGTAGAACTCATTTCAAATTGATTAAATGACCTTGAGAAATGCAGTGAAAAAGCTGAGAAATTCGTAACAGAATAGAGAGAAAATGTGGTGACCATATGATCCAGCTACATCTTCAGTGGTGTAATAGTAATATTTTCATTTTCCAAGTGATATTCCCATTTCTGCAAGCTTGAGAGTCATTGCATTTATATGAATCACAAAACCATACAGTACATATAATGTGCAATACACAATATGGAACTACAATATTATAGGTAAACAAACATGGTTGACACAGCTAAAAAGCACATTTTTACACGAACATTCATAAAACCATATGTATTTTTGAGAATATAGAAATAAAATAATAATAATAATAATTTGGATATCAACAAAATAAATGTGTTGTTATTTGTGGACTATATTTCAATCAAAAATAATGTTCTCTGTCTAAAATGCATGTGTACATTCTTCATGGCTGTTGCATCTAATGGACAACTCCTGATGTGCATGTGTTATAGAAAGGAATTTTTGAGTCTTGAAATCAATGAATTGTTTTTTTTTTAATATTTAACAAATATAAAACAATTGAACAGTTTCAAAATGATGTTCGTTGTCAATATGAATGCAGAAACTTTGTAACGCAAACTAATCACATCAGCACACTAATCAGTTTGCTTGCAAAGTTTTGCATTCATATTGACAATGAACATAATTTTAAACAGTTCAATTGTTAATTATAAGCCAAATTTAAATTTCTTTTATTTTCACCGAGGAGATGAGCTCTGTGATAGTGAAGAAAATTCCAGTACCTATAGAAAAAATGCCAGATTTTGACAAACTGACATAAGTCTCACATTAAACTTTGATCAAAGTGGAAATTGAACCTAGATAATGAAAGTCACTGTATGCATGTAACACCACTCTTTTAAGAACAGGTTGAAAGATAGTTTTGCTGAGCTTTGGGACAAAAATACTTACATTTTTACTGAACTTGCTAAATGAGGTTAAATCATCTAATCTCCTATTCAAGAAATGCCATGTCTCTTCGTAATCGTCCGACTTGTCTTGTAACATGAAGATTTCTGTACTTTTATAGACACCTGCTAATGTCGCTCTTTTGGTATACCAATTAAACTGAAAAGACATTAAAAAAACATTAAGTTACAATTTTAATGACTGAGATGTCATCATTATTTTTCCTGAGACTATAACAATTTGGAAATTGGTGTAATGTGTATATTGTCCATCAATGTACCTAAATTTGACCAAGCCTCCAAAAGTTACAAAAGGACTTAAATACTGACACTCAGATTTTTGACACACATTAAGATTTTAAATTAATGTAAACTAATAGACTTATATCATTACTAACATCTGTAGATTTATCCCCTGTGTAGTGCCATATATCGTCCACCAGTTTACCTAAATTTGACCATGCCTCCCAAGAATTCTGAGGTAATGTCTGTATGGCCATTGCCTGAAAAAATAAAATAAAATTAATAAAAAATTTTCATTTATTGTTTAAAAAAACAGTGTAATTGCAATCAAACTAAGTGGAAGTGGAATGAAACAAAAAATATTTTACACTCAATCCAGATTCTTTTACTTATTCCAATTTAATCTGAAAAGGTAGAGGAAACGACAGCCTGTAGAAAATTACGGTATCCATCTTTAGTGAGATAATTTTCATTTGGTCCATTCAGGCATTATGTTCTCTTTTTTAAAAAGAAAAATTAACATGTAACATGGGTTGTGGTTGAAATTATAATACAAATATCTCTACGTCTGTACAACCAAAATATTCAAAATTTAAACTTTACATGAACCAATAGAGTTACACAATAATAAATCAATAACAATCAAAGTTGACACGGAATTGCCTGGTCAATCTTTCTTAGAAGGAAATGAATAGTCAACATAGTGTCATTTATCCATATATACGCCTTCAACTTTATAGCCAACGTTGGGCCATTTATTCATATATGGTTAAAAAAATGAAACTTTTAAGCTTACCTGGGGCCATTTATCCATATAGGGTATAATCATTCTTAGTCTAGTTTCTATTGCTTGAGATATAAACGGTTGAGTTCTAATTTTTCTGGAAAAAGAATTTAAAAAGTAAGATTAACAAATACCAATTAAAAAATAAGATATAACACTATAAATATATATATATATATATATATATATATATATATATATATATATATATATATATAATATAATTAGCCATGCATAGGAATGGGGTTGGGGTGGGAGTTGGAGTTGGGGTGGGGTGGTGATTCAAAGGTTGATTGGTCTAGAGCACCTGCATACTGATCACATCTCCCATCATCACTGAGGCTCAAATCCTAATATTCATTGAAAGAAAATATGTCAGATTGATTCTCATAGGTCAATGGGTTTGATCTCAAATCACTCTTATTTTCTTCCACCATCTAAAGACTGACTACCTCAAATATGAGTTAATCAATCTTGACTGGGATGTAAAACACAATTACTCCATTCCACTCATTTCTGTGAAATTCTTAATGTAAATATACTTTTCTTTTGCAAGCGAAATTAAAAATATTTTAGCTCATCTACGTAAAGTTAGGTTACTTATATTGAGGTGGTCAGTTCTGGGATGGAGGAGAAAAATAGAGTGCCAGAGAAAACCACTGATCTTTATCAAAAGTAGTGATAATCTTTCTACTGCTAAGATCCACCCTGAATGGGATACAAACCTAAGTGTTGGAAGGTGCTGTAGTCTATAAACTAGCTCATTAGACCTAACAACAATCAAGGTCAAGGTCAAGGAAGGCTAGGGCTCCACCACACAAATGCTCACCGCCTAGGTTCGAATCCAACTCGGGACAGATCCTAGTGTGAAAAAGTTTGTCAGTTTGCTTGACAAAGGTCGGTGGTTTTTCTCTAGGAACTCTTGTTTCCTCCACCATCCCAGAACTGACAGCCTCAGAATAAAAGAAAGAATTTTGACTTGGATGTGAAACACCATTACTCCACTCCTCCGCACAAATGATAATTTTACTTAAACTTACTCTTTCTGTTCTTCTAGTTTCTTGACTTCTGTTTCTAGATGATCTACTAAGTTTTTATTACATTCTCTGTAAAAATAGAATACAAGTTCTACTCCTCCCCGTGGAAACATACCGTGGGCTACACCAGGAAAACCTTCCGAGTCTGCACCTATAAAAGGGTTATTAAATGGCTGTAACATGCATAGTCAAATCTGTATCTAATGAATATAACACAGAGGTGGTCAATGTATACAGGTTTTTCTGTTATATGTTTGCATTACCAGCATTCAATCTATCACCACAACACAAAAGAGAAATGTGCTTATATGAAAAATGTGTTCACGCATTCAGACATAAACCCATAAACTTTGTGAACCTGTATTTATATAAATTTGTAATTTTTATAAAATTTCATCTATATACTAAAAAGACAAAAAATTTCCCATGCACGGTATTATTTACAAGTTAAATACTGGTAAGTATTTAAAGTTCAAATGGAAAACTTTTAAAATCCGTTTTATGGATAGAATATGCACTAAAACTTAAAAAAAAAAAAAAAAAAAAAAAAAAAAAAATTCATCCATCACACACCATAGATATACATGAAAGATTTTCCAATTTAGCTAGTATGAGTTATCATTCTTGATAGTGACGTCATCTGTGTAAATTAGAAAACTTGTGATTTATTCAAAGCCTCTCATTGGCTAGGTTTCTATTCCACCAAGTCAGGAAGTGAGAGGAAGTTTGTCAGTTTGTTTACCAAAGGTCAGCAGTTTTCTCTAGGCACTCTGGTTTCGTCCGCCATCCCTGGACTGACTCTCTCGATATAAGTGAAAAAATCTTAACTGGGATGTGATGTAAAACACTCATTTATCCAATCCAATCCATTTTACAAACCTACCAGCAGACAAGGCCTTTTTAGTCCAGCCGTATTCATGTACAAACGGAAGTGATGCCTTCAATATACATTGCTTTGTTTGGTATTCTTTCTCTGTTTCTTCTTTCGAAAATTCTGGTGGATCTAACTCTGGCCCACTGTATCAAAAACGAATAGAAAATAAATAAATAAATAAATAATAAATTTTAAAAAATTATTTATTTATTTATTTATTTATTTATTTATTTATTTATTTATTTATTTATTTATTTATTTATTTATTTATTTATTTATTTATTTATTTATGTTATAACTGATTTAATAAATATCTTAAATACCCTTAAATCTACCTGGTAAATAAAACTAAGAGCAATTCCTTGAAAAAAAAATTTACCAGTTTGTAAATCAATATAAAAATTACCGTTTTGTAAATGGTGTTATGTTAAGATTATAGAACCAGGCATGCATTGTAACACCAAGATTGTGCTGTGCTGTACAGGTCTACTTCTTTGGAATGCAAGTATAACAGAGGTACTCCAGAAAACTAACAGTTTTGTTTACATAGATACAACGCTGGTTACCAAACCATGACATAAGTAGGAAAGACTTTGACTTTCTTGACTTTCCTACATAAAAATTGCTTTGCTGCACACCTGATTATCATTAAGTTTTATCAAATTTGGTTCAATAATTTTGAAGACAAAGATTAAAATGTTAAAAGTTAATGCACAACACAATGAACAATGCACAATGAATGCTGCATGGTAGACATCAGGCAGCTCGCTGGGATGGTAGAGAAAACCTTAGTGCCTGTAAAAAGCCACTGGCCTTTGGCAAGTGAACTGACCATCTTCTTTACACTAGAATCTGATCTGCCAGAACAGAATTCAAACCCAGGCAGTGAGACACTGTTATTTGTAAGCATACAGCTATTGATGAACCTGATAGATATATGATTTTATATATATATATATATATATATATATATATATATATATATATATATATATATATATATATATATATATATTTATATATATATATATATATATATACACACATTGTATGTATATTCAAACCTGTCAAAACTTTGATTTGATTCTGTGTTTCTTTCGCTGTGTTCTGATCCAGTATTCTGTGACAGACATCTTGTACCTGGCAGCAAAACTCTCCTATACACTGTAATAAAAGTAGACAAGAATTTCTCATGATATAACATGTCACATTTTCACCAAATATTCCCTCTTGTATATAGATAATTTGATTTTTTTGTAATGTTGTTTAGAGTAGCACCAGCAGATTTTCAGCCAATAACAACTCTCTCTCCTCTCTCTCTCTCTCTCTTGTGTGTGTGTTATGTAAGTGTGTTTATGGTCTGCTTTGTACTACACACCCTTAAGGTGACTTTTTGTTAAGGCACTAGCTCACCAACAGACAATTATACAGCCCCTGTAGTCACATAATCCTGTCACTAGGTAAACTAGTCAGTACTCTGTCCTGTTTTTTTAATGCAGAACCCAAATGAGCAAGCAGTATCTAAAAATTTATAGCCTTATGCATGACTTAGCCAGCGTTTGAACCCACAAGCTCACAATCTCAAGGCAAACACTCTACCACTAAACCACAAAGAAAATCGGAGCTCTTTTTAGTATCTGTAAAGAATTATTTCGTCAACTCAACTTCTAAGGCTTTTTTCATTTAGATAAGTTACATGCAACATCTTTTTATTATTTGTAAAAAATATAAATAGTAAACAAGCAACAGAAACCTCTTTATAAAGAGCATCTGTTCATTAAAACCAATGTTTTAAGGTCTCTGTGTTTCATATTTTAACAAGAACATTTTTTTAAAGATCGCCTGTCTACTAATAGCAGTGATATTACATCCCTTGGCTTTATATTTCAATTTAAAAGAACCTTTATATAAAAATCAGTTGTTCATTACAGTCACTTTTTCATAATTTCACACACAAAAAAAAAACTAATCATAAAAACCACCTGTCTATTTAGAACAGTGTTTTAGGTCTCTGCTACATTTTTCAACCAAAACCAACCACTTTGTTTTAATGCACACTTATGGCCACCATGAGTGTCAGTATACATGCACACAACCCACAACATTACAGATATGAATTGCAGACAACTCTGTTTACTAAAATAGAATGAAGCCGACCAGAAAAAACCTATGACAAGAAAAAACTGCTTTCTTTAATGAAGTTAAGGTAAACAAAGCATTCACTCAATAAATGAAAAGTCTAGCATTCAAACCAAGTCTTGGTCATGCTATGGATTTCTAATCCTGGAAGAGGCTTGGTCAGACAAGGGGTTTCTAATTCCACTGTAGGATGGGTTATACACAGGATTTCTAATCCTTGAAGAGGCTTGGTCAGACAAGGGGTTTCTAATTCCACTGTAGGATGGGTTATACACATGATTTCCAATCTCAGTGAAAAATGTTTATAGACAGTGGGTTTCTTAATCCTTGTGAAGGCTGGGTAATAAGGATCTATAATAGTGACGGTTGGGTCAGACAAGGGATTTTCCAATCCCTGTGCAAACTGGGTTGAACAAAGGGTTGCTTATCCAAGTATATGCTGGGTCAGACCCAGAATCTTGAATCCCAGTGTAGGCTAAGTTAGACATAGGTTGTTTTAACTTGTTTAATCCTAATGTAGAATTAGTTGGCTACACTGGACAAGAGTTTTCTCATCCAAACATAATCTGGGTCCAACAATTATTTTTTATACAGTTGGCTGATTCAAACTCTTGATTTCCTTCTGAAATATTAGTTGAAACAGACACAGGATTTTTCATTCAAGTGCTGGTTTTGATGGGCATATGATTACTTATCCCTGTATATGTTTGATCAGACCAAGAATTTGTCATTCTTGTTGGGAATAGGATACCTATTCCCAGTGCAGGCCGTGTGACACAAGGGATTTCTAATGCTGGTTATACCTGAACTGTTACTTAATACTTATGAACACTATCCCTGTCCCTAACATCTCCATCTGACCTTAACCTTTGACCTACACATCTAAATGTGTGTAACAGATATATAAAGTTTTTTCCTTATAATTACATTGTTTCATTCTGGTATATAGTTGTGCCAAATTTGATGTAAATGCATCTATAGATGTGAAAGTTATGAAGAAGTTTTTTACTCAGAAAGACACATAGACAGACAGACAGACCAACAGACAGACATGATGACTTCTATATTATTCTTAAAATAATTTGGAGGGGTATACTAAGTGTTGTTGACACAGCCACCAACTAAACAGTAAAACTCTTGTCTTGCCTTTCTACCTCACAATAAGAGTTGAGTTGAGTGATGGTGTTTAACGTCCAAGTCAAGAATATTTCACTGATATCAAGACGTCGCTAGCTATAGGCAAATATGCAGAAATTTTACCTGTGCATTGCACTGAAGGCATTATACAGCAGGGTTCTTTATTGTGCCACATCTATCACGACATAGGACCTTGTTTATTTTAGGTTCCCATGACTCGAGTGCTTGATGAAAGAACAGTCACTACCCACTTTCAAGTCTTGGGTCAGACCCGGTCAGGGTTTGAACCCATAACCTCATACTTACGGAGAGAGCACTCTACCAACCTAACTACCACAGTGGTACCTCACAATAAGAAAACAACATTAATAGAAATTTTTAATAAAATTTAATCTATCATGTTTGGATTCAAGCAAGCAAAATCAAAATAATGTAGACAAAAGCTTACAATGCATTAAAACTTTTCTATTACTTTTTGATAAAAAAATATGATGAATAAATTCATGATTTATGGACAACTCTAAATCCTGAATGAAAATCCATTCTTATATTGGCTATGGAGAGTTAGAGCTACTTCTCTTTTACTTTTTGATCAAAAATATTATAGTGAATATATTCATGATGGACAGTACTAAATCCCCCTCCCCCCCCAAAAAAAAAAACAAGAGGCACAATAGGGCCTGTATCGCTCACCTGGAATACCCTTATTTTGTTCTTTGCTTTTTCTTTTTAAATATATCCAATCAGTAAAATGTAAACAAACTCACTAGCAATATCCTTATTTTCTATTATTTCAAGCACTATTTATCATAAATTTCCTTTCAATTGGCCATGTACTTTCAGAAGATTTAAGCTGAAATAAACCATGTACTTTCAGAGAAGATTTTCAAAGATTTCGGCTAAAAATAAACCTTATTTGCATATTACGTAATTATTGCACAAACAAGAAATCGTATGGAAAAACCTGTTATATTTGTTTTATCCCCCGACATCTATTTTCTATGTTTCAAATTTAAACAAAATTGGTACATAAATAAACCCATAATGGCCATTTCCCCCCCCCCCAAAAAAAAAAAAAAAACAAGAGGCACAATAGGGCCTGTATCGCTCACCTGGAATACCCTTATTTTGTTCTTTGCTTTTTCTTTTTAAATATATCCAATCAGTAAAATGTAAACAAACTCACTAGCAATATCCTTATTTTCTATTATTTCAAGCACTATTTATCATAAATTTCCTTTCAATTGGCCATGTACTTTCAGAAGATTTAAGCTGAAATAAACCTTATTTGCATATGTTTTATCCCCAACATCTATTTTCTATGTTATAAATTTAAACAAAATCAGTACATAAATAAACCCATAATGGACATTTTTAGAAATTTTTGCTATTTATAGTAACGACAGCCATCTTGGATTTCCGACACACATGTCGGATACAATTTTGAATCTATACCACCCAAGGACCTTCCACACTCAATATCCTTTCAATTGGCCATGTACTTTCAGAGAAGATTTTCAAAGATTTCGGCTAAAAATAAACCTTATTTGCATATTACGTAATTATTGCACAAACAAGAAATCGTATGGAAAAACCTGTTATATTTGTTTTATCCCCCGACATCTATTTTCTATGTTTCAAATTTAAACAAAATTGGTACATAAATAAACCCATAATGGCCATTTTTCGATTTTTGGTATTTATAGTAACGGCAGCCATCTTGGATTTCCGACAGACATGTCGGATACAATTTTGAATCTATACCACCCAAGGACCTTCCACACTCAATATCCTTTCAATTGGCCATGTACTTTCAGAGATTTTCAAAGATTTCAGCTAAAAATGAACCTTATTTGCATATGACGTAATTATTGCACAAACAAAAAAATCGTACGGAAAAACTCGTAATTTAGGTTTTATCCCCCCGACATTTATTTTCTATGTTTCAAATTTCAACAAAATCGGTACATAAATAAACCTGTAATGGCCATTTATAGGTTTTTGCTATTTATAGTAACGGCAGCAATCTTGGATTTAGGACGGACATGTCGGATAAAATTTTTAATCTATAGCAACTAAGAACCTTTCATACCAAATTTCACTTGAATTGGCCTATTGGTTTCAGAGAAGAAGATTAAAGTTTACAGACGGACGGACGGACAGACGCACGCACGCTTTACCATTCCATAAGCTCACCCTGGCTTTGCCAGGTGAGCTAAAAATCCATTCTTATATTAGCTATGAAAAGCAGAGCTACTTTTCTACTACTTTTTTATCAAAAATTTTATAGTGAATATATTTTCACGATATATATGGACACTTCTAAATCCTGAATGACAATCCATTCTTATATTGGCTATGAACAGCTAAGAGCGACTAAACCTAATAATTCTGTTAAGGAATATTCTAGGAAACAGAAAATAAAATACGTCTTATATTACTAAAGGACACTGACTGCCTTACTGTCTCTATCTTAGTGTCCACAATACTGATAGTATGAGATTTTACAAATTTTACCAAATTTTTAATGAATCTAAAACTGAATTTTATAGACAATATACATTTTATTGATCCATTTATCAAAACTTTCTTCATAAAATGTCAGATTTCAATTATATACGAAACATTTTTAAATTAAAAAAAAGATTTTACACTTAATATCCAAGTTTACAATAAATGAAGAATGATTATTCAAGTGATATTGGTGTCCAAGAATTATTCCACCATTTTAGTTGGCACTTCGTTTTTGAACATCAATCAATTCAATAACTCGACTTAATAAACTATCAATCAAGTCAAAAGTATTGAGAGCTTGTTCAAATATCCCGATTTGTTGTTCCTTGTCCATTTTAGGCAATGGTAGCCCAGCAACACTGATGTTTAGTTCTGCATTGCTACTTTCTCCCATGGATTGCTTCCCTTGTTTCACATTTTGCAATTCTAGTTGATAGTGACTTTTAGACATATCCAATCCCTAATCGAAGGGGTTTGAAAAATTCGCTCTCAATGTCAGCCATACAATCCCATAATCCAGTAGTATTGTTATTAGGAGTATCTCGTAGAATAAGATAACGAATCATGTTCAGCATTGCGATAACTTGATCAGGACTTCTCAAGCAGATCTGTTGTAGCACCTTCTTCGAGTTTAAAAGCCATTTTCATGAGCTTAAACAGATTAATTCCAACAAAGTTGCAATCAGGACTACTATGTTTCAAGACGGAATTAATCTGTTCCTTTAACAGATGAATAACATAACCTAAAACACCCGAATGCTTGCATGTACAAAATATAATCTGAAAGAGTCTATGTCGTCCTGGACAACGAGAACATTTTGATGTAGGATGGTAAAAGCGCTACACATTCTTGTCGAATATCTTTTACAGGACAATGAACCATCACATTGATAAGACCATTCAGAACTTTTGTATATTCCTCCTCATCTAAATCCTCAACAGTAAGCGTTTCCATGGAAACCTTACAGATCAACGATGCCAAAAGTTGCACACCTTTATATATAATCAAACTTTCATTTCTATACAATAGCTTGGGAGATAAATCTCAGGTGAAAATGTAACATATAAACATGTGTGTAAATACATGGGAAATTATCGACACATAACTGTTCACATTGTATCAGATACAATAAACATGACAAAGTTTCTGTTTCCATGACATCCTCATTTTCTATCCAATCAGTTACTTTATCTTCTTTATGTCATTTTCATCCAAGTTTTCATTCTTTTTATCTTTATTTTTCTTGACTTTTCCACTTGCATTGAGTTGCCTTTGTCTTTTTTCTAATTCTTCTTCAATTAAATGAAACAAATTTGGTCGTAATCCAGCCAATAGCTGAATGGCTTGCTCTGCACATTTCCGACTATCAGACTTTAAGGGTTTGTCCTCCTTAGAATTAAATGTCAAATCTAAAAATATGATTGGATGATAGAACAATTTTAAAACATATCTTGTCAATAGTTTTACCTGAAAGGAACTTTTTTCTCGATTAGCATCAGGATTTTTTATGGAAACTTCCTGTACAAAAGGTTTTAAAAAATTTCAAATATGAAAGAAGAACATCACAAATTCTCTGTACTTCCCTCATGCCAAGCAAAAATTTCCTTTCCTCTTTTTCCAGATTCATCTCTTGTGGGAGTGGTAAAGAATCAACATGAGCAGACAGCGTTTCCAAGGCAACATCCAAAGAATGGTACCTTTTGTTTGGTAATTTAAGAAGCAAGATCTTGATTCCTTCTAACAGACAAGTAAATTTGACATCATCTTTAAATGAATCTGCTTGCTCGAAGAAGTGCCAATAGCAATTCTTTTGGATTTCCATTTTTAATAAGATAATTAAGACATCTTTCACATGCCTCAAAAAATCCTCCAAAATTTTCAAAATTTTCTTGAGTCAAGCACTCACATAAATCTGTTGCCAGTTCCCAAAATAATGTCTGATCCGAGATTTTTTGTTCTAATATAAATTTTTTAACACCCACAGGATCCTTGTAAGCTAGACATTCTTTAATTTGTTTTAATACATATTCCGCTTGCTGAGCTTGCTCCATGGTATCCATCTTGGAATTTATCTGGCAGAGATCGAGGTCCAATTTATAATTCTGTAAAAGATAAAAGTAAAGAATCTTGCTGGTATTTAACTTTATTCAGAATTACGGTAGATCAATAGTTTTTCATTGACAAGATATGCATTTAAAACATTCATTTTTATTCTTCTAGGAACATAACATTTATATACTTATGTGTTGTATTTAAAGTTGCCTTCTCCCTTCAAATTACAATTGCAAAAAACATTCTGCATAACTTACTGACTATGATGTTGACTTGACTAGTTTCTTCCATGTTTTGATGACTTTTTTAATGAAAAATTATGGTTCTCAGAATATGGTTATAACAACAACAATGAAACATTTTACAATACTTAAAAAAAATATAAGCAAAATACCAGCAAGTTATCCTTACTTTCTATCTTTTTACTATTTTACTATCAGCTAAATCAAATATTTTACACTTGATGTTTGTTGTCTCTACTTTATAAAGCTCCATTTTCGTAGTTGATCCAAAATGTTTAATAGATAATTAATCCTCATAAAATTCCATGGGCTACGATTGGTTAATTTTGAACTGATTGTCATTATAACAATCTATCTAGCCTGAGCAGTCAATCAGTATGGCTAAACAAAAATGAAATATTCACAGTCAAACAAAGAAATTCAGTTTCATGTCAAAGAAATTCTTAAGTAGTCAGGCTGTGTTAATAAATGGTAAATTTTGTTTTACACTCCATAAAACCAAATATTATCATCATCATTATCATCATCCTCAACATCATTTCATCATCTAAGTCAACCAAAGATTTTTAATGCCAAACCACACATCATAATACGCACTAAAGAAAACCTCGCGAAAGCGCGCGTTTGATATGCAAATATTAAAACGTAACATGTTGGCTAATTATGAATGTTTTTTTACAACCTTATCAGCTGCTTGCGTAACCAATTTTCATTAGAGATGTTCAAGTTGTGTACCTGTGCTCGCATACAAAAACAAAATTAAACAATTCTTGGCCAAAATCTTATATTCTTGAATAAAGTAAATAAACAACATGAAAATGCTTAACTTACAAAATCTTGAACAAATTGTTCTGTAAGCAGCGTGAACACAGGGCGCAGCCATTTTTCATTCTGTTACTTTTTGGATATCCATCCTTGATGGGTTCACCATTTTCTTCTTCTCGTGCTAAAATTGTAAACCATTGCGCATATCCATTCAATAAAAAAAAACTTCAGGATTAACCAAGAAATAGATAAATGGATAGATAGATAAGCATATATATATGCTGCTACTAAATAAATGGTAATTAATGTTGTTTTATGTCACATCAGCCATTTTTTCAGCAGATCGCGATGGGAATTTTTTTTAAAACTGAATCTGAAAAAATAATTCTAAACAAAAGTTTTTTAGTGTGGTTGTTTTTTATAATTATTCATTGTTATTATTAATTTATTAATTTATTTATTTATTTATTTATTTATTTATTTATTTATTTATTTATTTATTTATTCATTCATTCATTCATTCATTCATTCATTCATTCTTTGATTCATTATTTATTTATCATTCATTCATTCATTACTATTTATTTATTTATTTATTTATTTATTTATTTATTTATTTATTTATTTATTTATTTATTTATTTATTTATTGGTATTTGCTTTGTAATAGCCTGGAATGCAACTAGACTATAACCCTTTTCTTATCGACGGTCGGCCGGAGTTGAACCTACAGCGGTGCGACACGTTAACTTGCACTCGGCTACCGAGGTCTATTTTAGCAAAAGACAACTGTGACTTTATGTTATCCCTCTCCCGCAATGCTTTTATATTTCATATAATATATTAAATTATTTTCTCAATGATAAAAAACAGGACGCCACAGATCTATTTGTGATCAAAGACTTGATGATAAAACTAAAATCACGCCGACGAATTCGACGGAAATGTACCGCTCAAACGGAAAAAAACGGACGCGAAATCTTAAAATTCTTAATTAAACGAATTTTTCCCGCTTTTTGACTATAATGTTATTGCAAAAAGACAATGCTGCTAGTTAAAAACGTACCTACGAAGCAGAGTCACGAATTAAAAATGTACCAATTTGATGATATCACGCGTTAATCCGGAAAAAAATTTATAAAAGTGATTGGTCAGCCTAAAAATCATGCTAGACTATTATTATTATTATTATTATTATTATTATTATTATTATTATTATTATTATTATTATTTATTTATTTATTTATTTATCATAAAGTTATTTATTTATTTATCTATCTATTCATTTATATTTTTTATCAAAAATAATTTATTTCGTAAAGTGAAAATTTCAAACCTATCGAAATGATGCCTGATCATTTCAGAGAATGGTATGGGTGTACAAAAGACTAGAAATTGACAATCATAAATTGGCTATTCGTCAAAATGACAGTTATGGAAATTATAATCCAGACATGGCACCTGTTGAAAGATAATTATCTAAATGTCCCAGATCAAAATAAGTATTTAAGATAAGTTCCAACACTAGTTTTCACTGATAGTGAGGGAGTGGTTGTAAGTAAGATGTTGTTATATATTTTACTGGTTGCTGTCGTAAATTCAGTTCTGTCTGAAAAAGTTTTATATAATGGGTGAGTTTCTTTTGATAAATAATAAAAATCTTAAACCCGAATGCGTACAACAATTCGTGAATTTTGAGTTTAGTATGTCATTTCTCGTAATGATTTCATGATTGATACTGAAAAGTATGTAGTCAAGGTCTTTAGAATTGTTTAAAGCAAATTAGAATTACCGAAACAGAACGCTCAAACAAACGAATTACTCAATTACCCAATTACTCAAATTACTTAAAAATATTGAAACTCCCGACTTCGTGCGAACCGGTTGGAAATAACTGAGAACGATACAAACATGCTACGTTCACATGTACTGCTTCGAACATATGCTATGAACCACGTGTTTAATTTTAGATGAACTAAAAATAAATGACAGTGAAATAATAGGTAAGCTACGTATTTTGTAATTTTGTCAGATATACAACAAATATGGTGTTTTATTTTTCCTTTAATCATTAAATATTTACTAACAAGAAATTTGGTTTAAATAATATTAAAATCTTGCACAAGGTAGTATACATGTATAATCCAAAATAATGATAAGACTTTACTAGAATTAAAAACTTTGTATCATTTTATTTTACGCAACTAGTTTCATTTACATTCACCAGGAGTATAAAAGTTGATTGTGTAACTAAATGTACATAATAATAAATAATAATAATAATAATAATAATAATAATCCAAAATAATGATAAGCCTTCAATAGAATTTAAAACCTTTATATATATATATATATATATATATATATATATATATATATATATATATATATATATATATATCATATTCCTTATTTGATGTTAAATGGTTTGTTGCTTTTTCACCTAATTAAAAAGAAAAAATTTAAAAAAAATAGACATGCATGACAAGTTACTGCTTTATCAAACAGTGAATTAAACCATAATTTAATTCAAACGCAGAGAACCGCCATGACACAAATAGCTTGGATAAAAAATCCTTTTACAAATGTGGAAAGATTTAAATTCCTTATATAGACTTGATATATAAAACATCTGTGTGATAATTTTGAGATCGTTTTCTGATCAAGTTGGGTTGGAATTTAGTATTTGCAAATTGTAAACGCTTCACTATTACGGATAATATCGGAGACTTTTGTAAAACAAAGACGGTGATAAATTATAAGGGAATTTGACCAAAAAGTGACAGCTAATAGTTCCAATAGACATAAATGGTTATTTTTTATTATCACTAAACATTTACAATGATTTACATCACGAAAAAACAAATAACATGTAGTTATTGTTACTTTGCTGTCGAATTTCTGAAATTCAAATGGAAAATTAAAGGCAATTGTACATGGCTTCTGTCAACATAACATAATAAACATAAAGCAACGCACCACAGCACAGCACAACACAACACGAAACGACATAACACAACACAACATAACATAACATAACACAACACGACACAACACAACACAACATAACACAAAAATAACACAATACAACAAAACGTAACATGACATGACATTCACGACACAACATGACATGACACGACACGACACAACACAACATAACATAACACACCACAACATAACATAACATGACACAACACAACATGATATGACACGACACAACACAACATAACATAACACAACACGACACGACACGACACAACACAATAGAACATAACATAACAATAACACAACAAAACACAACAATAACACAACACAGCAGAACATAACATGACATGACATGTCACGAAACAACATGACATGACATGACAAGACACAAAACAACACGACACAACACAACAGAACATGACATGACACGACACAACACAACATAACACACCACATCATAACATAACTTGCATTTTATTAGAGTTTCACCTCAAATAAACAATATTATATACAATACGAAACATTAGATATTTTAAACCACTCTTAAAAGAGTTATAAGAGACTAAATCATCACTTAATACGAAGCTTAGTGTTTGGTTCTGAACTTAAGCGGTACTAGGCGCCGTGGTATATTAGACCTCTAGGACATAGTCCAAGTTCTTATGGGAAAATTACAAAACAATCATTTTTATTTTTAGGTACAAGGTAGTTGAAATAACACCTGTACACTCAAAACAACTAAATACATTACGTCATATATTCAAAGATGCTAACCATTTAGAGGTATGTACTATAGCTTACTTCTTTTATGATATCTGCTAACTCTTTCTTCAACATTGTGAAATAGAATAAAAGCTGTTGTAATGGCCAATTCCTTATATAGACCACCTATTCAAAAATAACTTCTACATTATAAACTCCTGTCTTTGACCTTTTTTTTTTTTTACTTTTCTAAGACATTGGTTTTCATATATTAACAGAACAACTCATTGATTTTATTAATTCAAATTGTGATTTTTGTATATCATTATGTTTGTGAAATCTTTATTTGAAAATAACCAGTTTAATTCTCGCAATGCAAACTTTCACATTTATGAATACATTTTAAACACACTTGGAAAATATGTATACTAACATATGGCGATGTTTCGAGTATTACATTTAGATGCAAAAGGTCAAGATCACAAGGTCACAAGGTCACAAATGAAGATGCAAGGGACGGCAAGGGTCTCCCAAGAGTCATTTCTAGTTAAATACTTGCACGACTTTGTATATTGATTAACTGTATTATTTCTTTAAAATAATGTTCAGGTTGACTTGTGGCGACCGATAACAACTGTTGGTAGACCAGTACAAATTGGACTTTCACCTCATTTATTGGACCAATTCCTCCAATACTTCAGAGATATTGGACTAAATCCCATAATCAGGATTAACGATGTGCAAAAACGCATTGATTCACAACTAAGACATAAAACAGGTGTTAAAAATGCCGAGGAGTTTGACTACGGAACGTACCACAAACTTGATGAGGTAATACAACATCTTATATCAACCATTCAAAATCTGATAACTTTTTCCGTTCAGTATCGTGTAAGCAATTTTATTTGGTATCCCTACTTTTCTCAAACCTTTACAAATGTATGTATTTATTGTAATATTATTATGTAATTGTCTACCTTTATGTTTATTGTTTTTTTGTAATATGTACTTATGTACCGTAAGGTATTTGCTTAAATAAGGAATAGAATATCAAATACTTAGTAATAAAATATGAAATAAATTAGAATATGTTCTTATTGTTAGATGCCCACTCAAGAATCAATTAAAATCGTATGCAACATACCAGTCCATGTCCAAATCACAATCTCAAATACATGTACTTAATAAAAATTTGAAAACTGGCTTATTCGAGTAACCATGTGAACTTCCAACAGGGAACTTAGGCCGACTGCTCCGGAAGGGTAAGCTCCTCTTGTTTAGCTAGCTACATCCGTCAAGTACAACATCGAATGTGAAAATGAGATGTCAAATATATCCAGCATAAGTTTGGACACAGCGACATACTTATGAAATAAATTGTGGTGACGACCATAAAACTTTTTGAGGGCTTTGATTAGCCTAGGCTTGCAATATCCATGGGTCAACAGTTAATTGTAAACTGTTTCCTTCGTGTACAAAGTTCCTGTAGTTTGAAAAACTCTTCCATACCATATTAAATACATTATTCGCAGAAATACAGGGAATATTGCTGCATAGAAATAAAAATAATTGACAATAGAAAACTTGAAGTCATCACGTTTGTCAAAAATCATTAAATGTAGCCTTTTGCTGGTATTAAAATTGAGGCATAAATACTAATATGAAACAGAACATGATGAATTAGTCGTATCTTTCCATTGCAAGCTTACTAGGACAGATAGAATCCACATACACTCTAAATTTGGGATTAATATATTGAATGTAATCTATATACATGCATCTGTATGTGGAGTTGGATGATTTGGTGACAGTCTTCTCTCCAGATTTAACAAGGTTCTGCATAAATTCTGCTTAATATCAATAAAGAAACAAATCAGCATGAAATTCTGCTCTATTTGTGTCCATTTTTATACCATTTATTTGTTGGAAAATTATATTGTTAAACACAACAAATATGCTGTCTATTAAAGCCTTTAATAATATTCTATTTAGTAAGATGCTCCTCCATTAAACGATTGTTCCCAGCATTGTTTTTGGCCAATCAGATCACAGAAAACAAATATCGGTTAGTTGTCCTACTAGTTGCCCTAAAGGCTTCAGGCAAAATTATATTTTTATTTACAAACTTAAATCTAAAACACTACACATCTAGATGATAATGATATTCTTGCTTAATTAATAACAAACTTTCTTAGACAGTTAGCTAAATTCATACTCACAGCTTTTGAAATAAGTAAAGAAACCATTTCCAGAACACGCATGTAATTCTGATGTATATAAACATAAAGTGACTTATAGGTCCATTGGGCCGGGTGTATCATACATTGGTTACTATAGCAATGTGCTTTAATATTTATTATATACTTATTTATACCGATATGTCACTATTAAAAATTACTTATTAATTACTTACTTACTTACTTACTTACCAATTTACTTACTTACTAACTTACTACTTAACTACTTACTTACTAACTTACTTACTTGCTTATTTACTTACTTACTAACATACTAACCAAGTTACTTACTTACTTACTAACTTACTTAATTTCTTACTTGCTTATTAACTAACTTACTTACTTACTAACTTACTTACTAATTTACTTACTTACGTTCTTCTTTCCTTCCTTCCTTCCTTGCTTACTTCCTTACTTACTTACTTACTTCCTTACTTACTTACTTACTTACTTACTTACTTACACTTAAACCTGCTATGACGTCTCCTTCTACATAAAGCTTATCCATATAAGTCCTGTTTCAATGTTCATTTGCTCCATATCTCAACCAAACATTATCTGTACATAAAAGAAACTTTTCAACACAGTTCTGCTTTTAAGGATCGTTTGATGATCTCTATATACAGGTTTTAACTTCCTTTGTTTTGGATGTTTTACTTTATTAGTAATTGAAGATCTAGACTAATGGTTAACGCGCTACATTTAGGCATCTTAAATTTTGAAATATGTTACATTTAATCGTGGAAAACAAGGCATGTTTTAATTTATTGGAAACGTATTTGCATTGATTTTTTTAGCTTTTAGAAAAAAAAACAATTTTGAAGAATAAATAGATTGCAAGTCATTACACTTCTCTCGTACAACTTTGCCTGTTCCGCGACTTTACACAAAGAATTACGTGTTCTTTCAAGGTTTGCCGAATGGGTTTTCCTCTAAATCTCAATTGACAATCCATTTAAACAAGTTATATGTTTGATGTTTCTCTTATTGGCCAATCTTGTGGTTGGAGCTATTTGCCCTACCAGACTTGTTCTGCACTCGTTTAAGGCGTTATTTGGTACGAGATTTGTCGAGGTTTGCCGAGAGTTTTTCTTGCCAAATGCTACTTTTCTGTACTCATTTCAACATTGCTTTTAATTCAAATTTTAGGTGGTAGATTGGATGAAGAATATTTCTCAAGTTTATTCAAGCATGACCAAATTAGTCGAAGTTGGAAAATCATTTGAAGGAAAAACCATCTATGGTTTAGAGGCAAGTCAGCAGATACATGTTATTTTGACAAAACGGTGATTTTCTCCTTTTTTAAACAAATGTCAATAACAGGTAGATAGTTTTAATTGGAAAGTGTTCTTTAGCATTGAAAATAAATGAGTTTATGACTTCATAAAAGATTTTATCATGGTTAATATTTTCAAGATTCACCAAAATGCAAAATACAACAATCTAATCAAATACGATAGGGAAACAGATTTTATTAAAAGTCAACAATTCTGTCAATAATGCAATAACCAAATGATTAAATTTTATTAACCCTAAACACAGTAACAATTTTTATATTATATTTTATAAAGGTATTTTAGTTAGGGTACAACAAATTAAATTCTCGTTACTTTATGAAAGATAGAATATTCGTCAGAGAATAAATATCGTAACCTGTCTCTTATCTCTTGGTCGTGCAAAATTATAAATATATCCAAAATGCCCTCAGATGGGGAGTGGCAAATCTAAAATTAAGGAAGATAGGGAGGTTTAAGGAATACTATTAAATTTCTTGTTAACATAAAAGTTTAACTTAGCAAGCTCAC
Organism: Tegillarca granosa; assembly: GCA_029721355.1. NCBI lineage: Eukaryota > Metazoa > Mollusca > Bivalvia > Arcoida > Arcidae > Tegillarca > Tegillarca granosa. The sequence continues at coordinate 38,327,893 of CM056603.1, forward strand.
GGTGGAATTTCCTATCAAACAACATAATTTCATAAAAGTTTCTCAGCAATTACAAAAATCATTAAATTTTAGCTCGACCTATATTGAAGGATTTTCAGGATACAAATATATCGCATGCATTGAGACCCTGTATAATGCATTTAATATTTTTTGATATTGGTATTTTAGATAAAAACAAGCAAAGGTACCCAACCAAAACCAGGGTTCTTTATGGAAGGTGGAATACACGCCAGGGAATGGATTTCACCAGCAACTGTCATTTACATGACTGCACAGGTTTAAGTTGAACTTTTTTAATACTTTATTTAAAAGGTATGATAAAATTTAAATGACTTCACAAGAAAACAGTCTAACTCTTGTATTCAAGTTTAGGGTCTGAGAAAACAATTTAAATAGATGTCCAGGTAAATGAAGTCAAAGTTTAGTATATAAAATAAAGAAAATGTGAGAAAATGTCATTTAAATGTCTACAGGTATAAACAGTCAAATAAACACAACACAAACATGCTAGTTCATATCAAATCACAATCCTAAAAAGTAAAGTAAAACAAACTTTGATTACTGGCTAATTACGTGATATTTTTATCAATATGAAGCATGGCATGGAGAATTAGTCATATCTTTTATTTCAAGCTCACTAGGATAGACGACATTCTCTTATTTTCGAAATCTGGAATTATTAGGTTAATAAGAGATAGAACGTCATCTGCATATCTGTATGTGGAGTTGAATGGTTTAGCGACAGACTTCTCACTAGATTTGACAAGGTTCTGCAAAACTTCTGGTTCATACGAATAAAGAAACAAATCAGCAAGCAAAGATGTATAAAAAAGTTGATAGGTTTGAGGAAATATCATTTAAGTGAATTCATAATTTTACAGTCGATCGCAGCCATATTATATTGAGGTTGAGGGATGAGAAGGAAAAAGTTCAATAGTTCGATTTAAGTAAGGAAAGAAACACTTGCTCACAAAGTACATGTGTACTTACAAATTTTCTTTAACTGACTATATTTATTTGAGTTTGCTATACATTGCAGTTGTTAGATAAATACGACTCGGATCCTAATATAGCAGATATGGTAGACAAGTTCAACTGGTACATAATACCCGTCTTCAATGTAGATGGCTATGAATACACTTTTACAACGGTATACTTATTTTAATCAATGTACCCATTTAATTAATTTCTTTTCGAATACTTGTAATTGTTCCTTTTAAAGTACTATTAAAATGCTTGAACCTTACTCGAACTTTCACATATTTTAACTCATACCTAAAAATACTTTTTAAATATTTGTACCTTTAAAAGTATTCGAATACTTGTACCTATTAAAGTACTACTCCAATTTCTGTCTCTGTAACAACGCTTTTCGAGTTTTTGTATTTTATAATGTTCTATTAAAATACTTGAACCTTGGAGAGAACTGTTTGAATATTTTACCGATCGAAATGTTATCCTAAGACGCTCATCTTTTTTGTCATTAAATATTAAGTTTATTTAAAAACGTTTTATAAATTTTCTTTTCGGTAATTCGACACGATGTTAACAACACATTTATAAAAATAAAATTCGACATCTTATTTTCTATTCCTTCAAGTCAAGTCCGGCAGTAATGAGAATTCTGACTAGATTTATTGAATAAATGGTTTTGTTATTTATTTACTACCCCTGAGCGGGTACCGTTGCTGGTGGAGTAAATCTCCCCGATGGTATCCATTACTCAGTAGGCAGTACTTTGTGCTGTCAGAAAATATACCATTTAGCAAAATTTTCAGTCGACTCAATTTTTGAAATTTATTTAAAACTAAGGTCTGTTCCCTCATGCAAAACATTCCTTAGCTGGATTTGGATTTACATAATTTTGTAACTTTAGATTCATTAATTTTCAACTGTTTGGCGTATGTTTTTAATCTATCAAACTTTTCTGGCCCTAGTGTCACTGATGAGGAATGATTTTCTGAAATGTGCACATATGGCGCATCAAAATTTAGCAGGTATTTGTTATTTATTTGCTGTTTACCGCCAGGTTTATCGGTTGGTTTGATGTTTTTCAAAACATTATCTTTAAGGCTATACCTCTACAATTTTGTCCTAGTTAAATTTCAATCTTTGAATCAATTTAGATTTGATACTTATTAGAAAATGTTAGGACTTTCTGAATATTTTTGATTAAGACATACTGCATTTTAAGATGAAACTTTACTCTGATTAGGATCGTATGTGGAGAAAAACAAGATCTAAATATAGTGGTCACCTTTGTCATGGAGTTGACCCAAATAGAAACTGGGATTTCCATTGGAATGGTAAGTTTACATATCTAAATATATATATAATGGTCCTCTTCTTTATGAAGTAGACCAAAAGGTACTTAGATTTTTTTTTGGAAAGGTAAGTTTGCTAACAATGTTTAATGGTCACCTTTGTTATAGTATAGATCGAAATAAAATCTAGGACTTTTTGGAATGATAAGTTTGCATAACTCCATGTAATAATCACATTTGCTATGGAAAAGAAACAAATAGACGCCGAGATTTTCATCAAAACGGTAAGTTTAAATGATTTCATAAAATGGTCGACTTTATAATGGAGAAGGTCCAAATAGAAGCTTTGATTTTCATTTTAATGTTTTGCATAACAATTTCATAAATCTTTTAAGTTGGAATTCGGAAAGTTTGTTTTCTGAATTCTTTGTTTTTGCTTTTTTTTATTTATAAAATTTTCTTATTTATTTTTTAGTTTCAATTTATTGATTTTTTATGTTCCATATATTTTTTTGTATAAATTGACTTGACCGTAGATTTTGGCAATACTTATATATATCTTAGGCTATCTATTGATAATTGATAATACCTGAAGTATTTTTAAGATTCCCTTAAGACTTCTTTAAAGCTTTTTTATCTTTCGGGAGTTTTAAATTTTTTAAAAATGTTTTTGTTGTTGTTTTATTTAATCAATCAATGATCCAAATTAATTTCGTTTTAATGCTTTATTTAATAATTTTTACTTTTAAATCTTCGGTTATTATTTTTGATTTTAATTTGTATTTTTTTATTTTTGTTCAATTTTTTAAAAATCTTTATATTGCTGTTTACTTTTCTAACTCCACCTTCTAAGAGGGAGGTACCAGCAGAGATCCTTGCTCAGATACATATAGCGGACCTTCTGCTTTCTCGGAAATAGAAGTAAAATCCGTAGCGGATTATATTCAAGCAAATGGAAAAGACATGAAAATCTTTATTGATTTCCATAGTTTCTCTGAACTCTGGATGACACCATGGGGATGGACAAAAGATTTACCCACAGATTATCAGGAACAGGTGATTGTGAAAAATATACTTTGTACTAATGTATCCTAATAACCTAAAATATCCATTCAGAAATAAAGAAGATATCATAAAATTTCTAACCCCTAATTCTAATCTACACAAATCCATCTCGATTTTGAGGCTCAGTTAAATGACGTCACAACAGTAACGATCTCCCTAAGTTTATTTACAAACTACTAAAGTCCCAATTCTTAGTCTTTCTTTAGTATTTCACAATAAAGATAGGTAAACTCAATGATCCATTCGATTCACCAGAGTCGTCCGTTTCTGGTTCGAAAAAATACGCTTTTACGTCAAATTCATCAATTATAAATATGTTTTTTGTCAATATATATTTTTATGTAATTACGTATTAGGTTTCTCTCTTGACAGCACTGTATGATACGCTAATGTTTAGAAAGCGCAAAATATTGTTCACCTTATTTCATTGAATGGTTTTTACTACGGCCTACACTACAGTGCAAGGATGCGTATAAGGGCACTTTGTGTAATATTGACGACTTATAACATGCTAGATAAACATCAGAAAGGTCAGAAAAAGATGATAAAAGTTTTGATCTATGTATTTAGCATGTTCTTTAAGCTATTTTTCCAGAACCTCTTTTTCACTGTTATGATATTCATCTGCTATAGCTCTAATTATCACAATAGCTGTCTTATTAATGTAAAAAATTAGACGTCCACGGAGTTTTTCTATTTTGGTCTAAACATATGTTTTGAAGACGTTATTTGCGTGTTTATAGCAACTTTAAACACTGTCTAGTGTATCATTTTAGATAATTAATTTTATATATAATTTAACAGAATGCTGCTGCAAAGGTAGCTGTTGACGCTCTGAAAGCTGTACATGGTACATCATATGAACATGGATCTATCGCCAACATAATATGTAAGTCCATTTTATTTTGTATCTTGATATGAAAATTCCCCGCGATTCGATGTCTAAGAAAATATTGTTGCCGTCATTAACATCAAAAGACATGAAGCCATTTATCGCGGTCCAAATCTTGTATCTGGATATTGTACATTAATAATAACGCTTATAATGAAATTTACAAATCTTTCGTTATCTTAACGCTTTGTCTATTGAATTAAATGATCTTGTATAGCTCCCTTTACAATACATTTTTTGAGACTGAGGCGCTTTACTATTTTTCAGTTTCGTGTTTTCACCTAATGATTGGTTCGATTTGCACGGTATTCAAAATTAAAAACTTCATAAAAATACATTCAGTGATTATATATTGACATTTTGTATATTGTATATTCAGAATTAAATTGCTGGCAAATTCTATTAAACATTTACAGCTCAAATAAACCCATTTGCTCTAATAAATTTGTGAACATCAAAATCATTGCAAATGATATAAATGTATTTTTTATGGCAAATTGTGTGAAAAGGGTGCAATGGTTTCTGTATAGGACCCCCTCTTAAGTTTTTTGTGTTGAGTGTGAGTGCAAAAATATCTCTTATCTTTCGTGGTCCTGTCTTATATACCATTTGATTTAACATTCCCCACAAGTAGTGTATTCATGAAGATGATGATGACGATATTACAACCTGTTGATTTGGAAATAGATTGTGTGTCAGGTTTGCCGCTTACAAAATAGATTTGCACAGTCAAAGGTCATCGATGGTTGACCGTTTCAGCATTTTATCTATAAAAACCTTTGTATACACTTCAATATTTTATATCATCAGATGTAGCCAGTGGAAGTAGCGCAGACTGGACGTACGGTAAAGTTAACATCACCTATTCATACGGAGTTGAGTTACGTGATAAAGGACAACATGGCTTCTTATTACCAGATTCACAAATCATTCCTTCCGGAGAAGAAACATTAGCAGCTGTTTTGGCATTAGCTAAATATGTTTATGACAAACCATAGATATGCGTGATACTGACATTAAAAAATGAAAAAAAAGTTTTTAACTTTTCCTTTTAGAATCTTTTTGTTGTTTTTGGCTGTTTCAAACATGGATTTATACATAACTTGTTCTTGGACTAAGTTGGCTGTTGTCAAGGCTTTGTATTTTCAGTGTTCCAAATATGTTTTTATTCTTTCCTTGTATTGGTTCATATGCGTGGCTGCGTTGGCTATAACCAATACTTTTCTTTTATCTTTTAAAGTCAAAATTCATCCCTTTGCCATGTCATAAAATTTTGAATATTTTGAATGAAAAATATTCAAAAATTCATAAAGTGACTATTGCATACTTTTTATTTTTTTTTAAATCAAACAAACTGCAAAGAATGACAGATTTACTTGCCTTTAAAAAATTATTTTGATGTGAACTTCAGACTTCCTAAACTCTATACAGCCTTCCGTACATAACATATGCACATCTATCTTTAAATCCACAATCATTTTTAAACTTTTAGACATGCGATAAGCTCAGCTGGCTATTGCCAGTTGAGCTAAAAACACCTGTAATACTGAAGAAATATGGATAGGTATTTAAATAGTAGTAGGGTTTATGACAAGTTTTACTAAATTTCTTAAATGAAACAGATTTATCAGAATCTTGGCCGTCATTATAATATTGTTCAAAAGTACAATGTATGGTGGTGTTGTATTCAAAATTATCTTTGCTATATTTAACGTCCCATAGTTCCATTTTCCTTTCCTTCTCAATTTTGATTTTACACCTACCATATGTAGCTAGCTAGACAGCAGGTGCTTTTCTCCTCCGATCTGACTTCACTTGTGGAAATTCAAGTGTTGTACGTAATCTAACAGTTTTTATAGTTATCTTTTTTCCTTTTGAAGGATTTTGATTTGAACCTTATAAAGAGTATAAATATATAACACAAATACCTAGTTAAATTTTGATGTGCCAGATGTGCACATTTCGGAAATTCATTCCTCATCAGTGACACTAAGACCGAAAAGTTTGATAGATAAAAAACATAAGCCAAACAGTTGAAATTAATGAATCTAAAGTTCCAAAATTATGTAAATCCAAATCCAGCTAAGGAATGCTTTGCATGAGGGACCAAACCTTAGTTTTAAATAAATTTCAAAATTTAGGACGGCTGAAAATTTGGCTAAATGGTACATTTTCTGACATCACAAAGTACTGCCTACTGAGTTATGGATACCCTCGGGGAGTTTTACTCCACCAGCAGTGTTTAATTAACTTTTCTATAATTGTAATAGAAGGCGAATTTATAACAAAAAAACGACACAACTTATACATTTAATACACAGTTGTTTTTATTTCCACTGAAATAAATAATTAAAAAACTTGTCATAAGCCTGTTAATTTTCGAAAGAATAAATTTTATATTTTACAAATATCACGTGAATTAAGCAATAATACTCAATACTTATTAATATTCAATATCACAAGATTACAAGATGTGCTTGCCAATTTTTTAAACAAATCATGCTGAGAATACTAATACGTGCATTTTAGAAAAATTTGGTATAAAATAATTTTTCATTATCTTATCTAATGAGGTTTAAAGAATTTATGTCAGAAAATTGTTTTTAAAAAATAAACAATATTTTGCAAATATTAAAAAACCTTCAACAAAGCACAACGTGACAACCTACTTTAATTTAAATTTTCTGCATTCAATACAGCAATTAATTCGCTACCAAAATGAAGAAAATCGAAGGTTTTGATACATGTATTTTGATAACGAATTTATTCAACATTTTTGAATAAATGTAATTGATTTACCAATCTTTGCTTATTAAAATCTGAATTTGCTACATATTTGTTATTGAATAACTGAATGGTTTTTATTTTATTGAATAACTGAATGGTTTTTATTGCGGATTTGTAAGCAATAATTCTGTCGGTAGTTGTTTTAAATTAAAATTTTCAATATTGATTTTTTTCTTTCTCTTGATCAGTAATGTAATGAATTGTAATAAATTTATAAATTTGCAACTGAAAAACAAGTTCTTAGCAGCATCCAATGGAATTAAGATAACGACACAATACCTTTAATTATTTTAAAAAACAACTATCGATTTGTTTTTGTAAATTGGAAATCATTTGTTGTTACTGAAAAACAAACCTGGCAACAACAAACGCAATAAAGAAGAGGAAACAATACAAATTAATGAAAACAAACTTCAAAAATAACACAAACATACTAGTTCATGTTCAAATCACAACGACCGCCCCCCCCCCCCAAAAAAAAAAAAAGTAAAAAACTTTGAAAGATTGCCAATTCAGTTATTTACTTGAACTTTCTTCAAGGATATGAGACCGGGTACTCTGAAAGGGTAAGCACCTTTTGAATAGCTAGCTTCACCACATTTTAAATATTTAAGGTTCTGCTTATTGTATAAGAAAGACTTATTACGAGATATGCGTCCCCCATTATGAGAAAAAAGCAAAAATTCGCCAATATGCAAATAATACAAAAATATAATGATTCAGTAATCTTGGAGATATGGACCAGTTTGCTTAAATTTCTGTTAGCTTTACCAGTTCGTTTGTGAACAAAATCAAAACAACATTTCAGCCAAATGGTCCTTGTATATTTAATGAAAAACATAAGTCACCTTTGGTTTACAAGTGTGTTTTACACGCACAGAACATCAAAAATAGATTTCCAAAGCACTTACCAGTTTTACATGAATAAATTTCCACAAACGAACATGGGTGAGCTTTAAGCAGCTTTGGTAAACTAAATCCAGAGTCATATTACCATAGTGTTTTATGATATTTATCACACGTTCTCTTACTTATAACACAGATTTTTAGACAAATTATCGAATAATATATAAAAAAAATTATAAAGCAGACTCATTCATTTATTTACATTTAACAAGTAATAAACAATAATGTGATCTAAAACAAAATAAGGGATACGATTTGCTGTCGTCAGAAAATGTTAATTCGGATATTTAAATTGTACATAATTAGAGAGACGATAGTGGTGACGCCCATATAGATTACTCATAAGATTAAGATATACCAAACTGTATTGGTTGTATAATGTTTGAAGAGGAGAAGTTATCAAACAAAGTATCATTAACATTTATGATAAAACTGTTTTGACAATACGTAGAAGCATACAATACAATATAGGGTATATATGACTGTTAGCGCAAATAAGCCGCAAATACAAAGGCACTTTTCATCTCCTTATTTAAAACAACAACTGTCACCACAGCCAATGTACTACCACAGCAATGTGACCATTCTTTCTTTTACAAAATATAATATAATTTATAAAAATAATTTCATATTTCAATAAAAAATATTCTTGCTTGAATGAACCTAATAAATACATTAACTTTGAAACTTGAAAATAAAAAAAATAGAGTTAATATATGATGACAGAAGTCAAGACTTGTCAATAAAGAGTGAACTGTCATAAAGCGGAATTCTTGCTCAAAACCTAGAAGCGAAGACCAATAAGCTTTTACTCTCAATATTCACATATAATAAACTAGAACTCTCTCTCTCTCTCTCTCTCTCTCTCTCTCTCTCTCTCTCTCTCTGATGTGCTGACTAGAAGGCAAATAGTCTTTAACTAAAATTTAAGGGAATCAACTTTTCAAATGAATTTATTATCGCATCAATCGAGATTTGAAATAAAGTGACATTAGTCTGGAAACATGCATTACTATCATAGTATCACAGTCCCGCACAAACGCATATTAAGTGATACTAGAATTGCAGTTCTGCACTCACAACTTCAATATATATCACGTGGTTTCCGGATAAACTCTATTTCATTTTTTTCAAAATCAGTATTTACTATATATAATCCGATATATCGCGGTGATGTCTTGTTTTACCGGCGCTTGAAGACGCTGAAGAATCATTAAAACTTTCAGCATCATTATCACTTTTCCGCTTGTAATAAACTTTGTCCAGAATCGGTTCTATATGTACAAAGTTTGGGTTGTCATATCCTCCGTCAAAGCTTTTCGTTGAGAAGGCCGAGTTAGCGCGTGAACTTACGTCATCAGTTTTTGTGTATTTCATTTTGGATTGCTTGCGAAATCTTGGTACTGGTACAATTTGATTCTTATCTTTCTCAGAGGTGGAACAACAGTAGCACATCACACAACAAATTGCCAGCATGATAACAAACACAGCAAAACCAACAGAAAGACCAAGAATCATTTCTGTCTGTGCATTTTTGTCTTGTGTCTGGAATAAAACAACAAAAGCTCTAATTGATGTAACACTGTTATACATTTGTACAATAAATGTGATTTAAAAACATTAGTAACGGATATATATATATATATATAGAGAGAGAGAGAGAGAGAGAGAGAGAGAGAGAGAGAGAGAGAGAGGTCCATTAACGAGTTTGGGGTCAAAATGGGGAAATTCGGCTCAGCCGAGTTTGAGACTGAAAAAAAATCTGACCACGGAATTTCCCCTATCTCGACCTCAGTCAGGTAATTGATTATTTTTCTCGCATATAATGTAAGAAAAAAAAATCCGGAATCCTTACTTTTACCATTCACGATTTTGCTAGCGGATGAGTACAAGACATGCAACAATAACAAATAACGTTTCACTCACCGCAGAATATATATAAGTTTTTTGTGTATTTCATTCTGAATATATATATATATATATATATATATATATATATATATATATATATATATATATATATATATATATATATTACATAGTGAAACATTTTCTTAATTTCTTAATAAAATGTATATACCAAAATTGGCTATAGGTATCAACTATATATGTAGAAAACTACCTGGCTGTACATCTCTTCATATTACAATCTGGCATTAACAACTATTATAAAAAGCCTCCTCTGTAAAGAACATCTCTATCAAGATCTACAAATGTCTGTATTTCTTAGGTTTTGTGGATAGTCTTTTTATAAAGGATTCACAGGGCGATATTAACTATATACACGTACATGCAAAGCATTAACTAAAAAGTTACAGAATTCTAAAGCGTTTTAGAAATTCAAAAATTTCAGACATACTTATGTTTTTGTTTTAAGCTTGTGAAAGCTCTAGCGAAAGAGTTATATTAGGCGTTCTATCATATGTATATTAGTTAGCGGGTATAGTATATATTGGGAAAATTTTAAAACAAAATATGCAGGTATGGTTGCCATAGTACTAAAGCTGTAAAGCCATTGAACAGAAACCAACCTGAGATTCTCCATGTTTATTCTGAAAAGTCAAAATTTCCTAAATTAATCGAGTTTGAAAAAAATACCGCTTAATCGTTTGAATAAATTATTCAAACTTTAAGGTAGGTTTACATTATTAAAAAAAATTGATAAAAATCTTTGATCAAAGTCATTTTAAACGCTGATTAGACTATCAAAAACTTAAATAAATAAGTTTGAACAAATAGTGAAAAACTTTGATCAAATAGATCATCATCGATTTTTTCTTAAAACTTAGTTTGAAGATGATTCGATTTATCCAATCACAACAAGGTCAAACCTTCAAGCGATAGGTTTGTATGAAAACAACATGTTATATTAATTTGCTTCAAAAACAAACAAAAACATGCTTTCAGAAAAGTGATGCCAAATTTTTTATAAAGCAAAAAATAATTATAACTTAAAAAGTTAATTCTAACATGTAGAAATCCTGAATTAATCGTTTTATAACGCTTAAGCACGGAAAACCTTAGATAGTGTAAAATTTCCTCTATCAAAGTCTTTTATCCTAAAATTTTGATTAAAGTTGTTGATAGTGTTAACATAGGCTTTATACTGAACGCATCTTCATTAAAAACGTACCGATTTAATACAAAAAATAAATAAATAAATTGATAAATCCAGTTTTGGTCAATTATAATTTTTTCCTATAGCGCCTTAGCTACTAGCTTGTCATATGGAGCTGAGATAATTAAAGATTAAAGAAGTTAGATATCTTTATCAATATTTTATTGATTTTAATATCGATTTACATGTTAATTAAAAATATTAATCCTAAATGTGTCTCAGTGTTTAGTATATTCCTGGCAATTGTTACTAAAATAACTGCTTTAATCCATAGTTTATTGTGTTTCTCAGACCGCAATATCTACATGACTGCTCCAATCAATTGGCTTATTATATATTAATTTCTTTCAAACCTCCGTTACAGCTCAGATTCGTTGTCATGAAACATTAAACAAACTGTTAACATGGAATTAGGCGCAAATAAAGCCCCTTTAGCAGCTTATGTCTTTCGAGTTTATACATGAAAAAGAGGTTAAATAGATAAATATGTCTGTTTAAGCGATCAAGTTAAAATATAAAAGTAATATCTTATTACAAAAAATAATATTATAAGGAAAGCTCGGCGTGTTTGTTTATTAATCAAAAACGTTAGGAATGAAAAAAAAAATAATTGCAATAAAATTAACAGTTTCTGCTATGTTATGTTACTGCTTAGAAATGATAGAATTTTGCTACTAATTACAGATGATTTCAGTTTTATCGAGACATCTTCAGCCTAAGTTTTTTTTTTCTTTTGTAAAATATTTATGCATTTACAATGCAATAAGGTGATAAGCAATTTACTTACCTTCAAACTGCTTTTAATTCGCATTATTACGCCTGTATTTTATTTTAACGCCATTTTTTGCAATATTAGCCTTTTTTATTCATGTAAAAACGCCTCTTTTCTGTCTTATTGTGATTCTTATTCGCGTTATTACGGCTTTTAATTCGCGTTAATATGCCTTCTTTGATAAAACCCCTGTACAAATTTTAATTTGTGAGCCTTATAGGTTTCCGTCATTTTTTGCTCACTACGGTGTGGTAAAGGTATTAATGCGCTTATTTCTTGGTAAAGAAAAAAAAGTGAAAAGTGAAAGTAAAAATGTTTTTATTTTGCAATGGAAAAAGGAAAGAATTGGCTAGTTTGCACACCCAACCAGTTACATTACGTGTCCAAAGTGTCCATGTTTTTCACATTTCTATAAAAACAAAAATTATTTTGCTATCATTAAGCTAGTAACGCGGTCGGCTCATTAATATCTTTCTTTCAACACGCTACATAGACATGTTTTATGTAAATTATCATATGCAAATTCTTAATCTGTTCTCGGCTTGAAATACTGAATCCGTGTCCATGAATACAAAAGATAAACCATCACAATGACATAGTTAATCCTATTTAATCGCTTTTACATATTTATTTACGTAATTAAAACACTATCTGCACTCACACGATTCGTGAAATATCGTTGACATTGAAACGTTCAACGGTTCTCATCGTAGAAGCGGAAGTATATCCGGAACCAAAATCTAGCATACGCATGCGCTGCTATATAAAGACGGCCTTCCTGCTAAAACCATGTGTCAGGATTTTGACACCATTGTTCATTTTTGCATTGTTTTCTCGAAGAAAAAAGTAAGAAAACAGAAACAAAAACGGACCGATGAATTTTTGTTAATCTTTAGATTTTTTTTCGTACTTTTTACACAATTCGAATATTTGTTAGAAAAGTAATGTTCTGCTTTTGAGTTTTTTTTTATGAAATAATGCATTCAAAGTAGCACATAGCAATTACGAAAGTTTATGAAATAATGCATTCAAAAGTAGAGAACATGACAATTACAAATGTTTATGAAATAATGCATTCAAAAGTAGAACATGACAATTATGAATGTTTATGAAATAATGCATTCAAAAGTAGCACATGACAATTACGAATGTTTTTGAAATAATGCATTCAAAAGTAACTCATGACAATTACGAATATTTATGAAATAATGCCTTCAAAAGTAGTACATAACAATAATTGTCATTTAGAACATAAAAATTCTCAAAGTGCCAAAATTAGCATCAATGATTAGAATTCCTTAAAGCCTATATCAAAATTGAAAAAAAAAACAAGTTTACAAATTCCTAAAGATCGTTGATTTACAGGTGTAATGTGTCAATGTCACGATAGCTAGGCTAGTGTAATATTGCAAAATTTTTAATTTTCTAATAAAATATTCAAAAATTTACAATATGACTTTTGCATGCCTACTAAAGTGTTAATGACGCAATCATGATGACGTTAGCTTTTAGTTGGCAGGTAGTAAAATAAATTAATTATTGGGATTTATTTATCTATTTATTTATTTATTTATTAAATATGAAAAAGTTACCAAAATAATATATAATGTACCATGTTCTTATCAGAAATTTAATAAAAGCATTAAATCTGATTTTTCATTTGGGTCATTGAGAAATATCCGGAATGGAAATCTGTGTTCACTTTTGCGTGATACACTACCCAGTGTGCACAGCGCTTTGATAGGTCTTTTTCACAACGACCCGAATGAAAATCAAATCTTTTGCGTCAATAGACAAATCAATTCAGATTTTTTCTTGCTTTACTTACCGATTCAGAAACAACACTAGATGTGGTTGTGACAGGATCTGAAATTACACAAAGATCAAAGAAAATTATTTTCTGATTTTCTGAATAATTAATACCGTTATATACCAAACAACTGAGTCTATATATATATATATATATATATATATATATATATATATATATATATATATATATATAAGTATTTTCCGTGTTTCATGTCATAAAAAAAGAAAATACGGATATTTCAAAAAGAACAAAATTGGAAAATTGGACACCCGCTGGGCATCAGGCAATTGAACTATGTTTTGTATTTGAAGTCTGTAAAAAAAAATTAAATTCAAAAATTCAAAAATAAAAAAAAATAAGTACTTCAAAATGGCCTGGCGAATTTTTTTTTCGAATTATTCATTACGTGCAAATGTATATGCACTTCCCATTTCGTGTTACAATACGTAATACGAATTTCAAAAAAAATTAATAAAAAATCATAAAAATAGAAATTAATTACCCGCTGGTATATCAATTGTTGTCAATTTTTATGCCGTTATAATGAAAATACAAATACATCTTTCATCGACGAGGAAATTGGATACCAGATTGGAAAGATTGTATCTCATTGTGCAATACATTTGGGGCTTTGATTGTCGCGTCGTTGGATTTAGACAGAATCTGTTGAAAGTGGATATATATATTTATACTGTAAATCAGAAAATTAATGCGTCATGAAATTAATGCGAATTGCCGATTTTGAAGTAAAATGCGTATTGAAATTAATGCGATTTTTTAAATTTCAATTTTTAAAATTTTTGCCTATCTTTTATCTTACAATTATAAACATTAAATTATGGACTCAGAAATTATTATATTATGACTTCCTTAATACATAAACACCTTATAAACAAACTTTCGGTAGACATATTAAAATAAACAGCGAGGTGTGCCGATGACCCATTTTTTAAATTAACCAGGGTAGAAAAGGGTTATCAAAACAAAGAAATGCGTGGTTTTTAAAAAAAAACAAAAAACAAAACAAAAAAAAAACAAAAAAAAAAAAACAAACAAACAAACAAACATACTCAAATTTATACGCTTGGAGTTTTTATTAAAATAAAGCATTCAAAATTATGTCGACATGTGTACAACTGATCTTCGTCTTCAACTCACGAGTTTAGAATATTAGATTACTACTAATAATCACTACTTTCAATTTGATGTTTCAGTCAAGGTTCAAAATGATGTATCAGTCACGATTTTACTCGTAGCAAAATTCCCAGTAGGAAAGAAAGAGAGTGTGTGTGTGTGTGTGTGTGTGTGTGTGTGTGTGTGTGTGTGTGTTGTGTTGTGTTGTATATCTAATATATGTGTGTGTGTGTGTGTGTGTGTGTGTGTGTGTGTGTGTGTGAAGAAAAAAAACTCTCTGGTTGTTATTTTTTACGAATTTAGGTAAGTTTTTTTATTGTAACTCTTGGTAACTCTTGAAATTTATTGGAAAAAAATAGAGATTCGACTAAATGAAATGTTCTTTCATATAATATATAAAATGTAAAAAAAAAAAATTGATGTACCCGGGAATCACAATGTTATAGATTTATATACCCCTTAAAAACTGTTAATTTGTGTTGTATTTTAATACTATAAATTTGATTACATGACAACATGAAAGCTGTATTAGTACACAGGATTGTGATTGTATTGTTGTTTAACGTCGAATCATCATCTTTTCAGCTAACCGCGACGAGAGCAAGGTTATTAATTTTTGTGAACTTATCTACGAACAAGTTTGCGCGTACGTGTGATGTGTGAGTGTTCCATAATCAGGGGCCATTTAGGGCGTTTTTATTATTATTATTATTATTATTATTATTATTAATTATTTTTTTTAAAGATTCTACATCTACGGTGGCACAGAGGTGACATGAAATATATTTTCATATTACGTGCGCACGTATTACCCTATTGTAATATGTGCGCACGTAAAAGGTAATATGAAAATGTCACCTCTGTGCCACCGTATAGATCTCTGAGTCAATATGCTTTAGATTATTACTCCCCTAGTCCATTATTCTGGCACCGGTTAAACCAGTCGATACTCTATCCTCCTAATCACGGCCGGGGGCCAGGCGAAAAAGATTTTTCACAGGATTATAGTGGAGTAATGTCTTTTACACCCCGATCAAATTTCTTTCATTTATATCAAGGCGGTCAGTTCCGAGATGGTGGAGAAAATCGGAGTACCCGGAGAAAATCACCCATATTCGGCAAGTGAATTGACAAACTTCCTTACACTAGGATCTGTTCGAGCGGCATTCGAACGAATGCAATGAGACCCACAATATGGTCTGTTAATACGAGCCAGCCCTTGGGGACCGTAATTTATTAGGAGAAATTTTTCACAGGAGAAAAAAAATACGTGTACGTCAAATAGATGAACAATAAATAGAATGCAAATTAAATGTACATTAATAATATAAATAAAAAGCAATTAGAAGTAATTAACAAGGAAGTGACAATCTTTAATCACGCCATTATTTCAAAACACATTGATCTGCTACCCGGATGTAAGCATTATTCTATTTTCAGGTGCCCGGATGTAATTTAAAAGTCGATTGATCGAACAATTTAAATAACAGGAAAGAATAATTATTATCTATAGATATAAATAGAAAAAATCAATGTTTATCAGGTTTAATGTACCATTAACAAAGAAAAAAATCTTTGATGTAGTTTTAATGAAAAATACTCTGAAAATTAGATATAGTCATTTAAATGATATTCTAAACAGATGAAAAGCAATCAGCATACATACATTACAGACATTTCACAGTAATTGTAAGCACGTGTATATATTTATTACTCCTTTGAATTAAGCTACTCTGTCCGTCTGTCCATCCGTCCTAACATTATGTGATTAACATTATATTTAGGGCCATGTAATCTCTGTAAGGAGTTAGAGTTGAGTAATGGTGTTTACCATCCCAGTCAAGGATATTTCACTTATACCGAGTCATCGCCAGCTATAGCAAAAGTGCAGAAGTTTTGCTTGTTTGTTGAGCTGATGGCATTATACAGCAGGGTTCTTTATCGTGCGACACCACCTCGTTTTTTAAGTTCCCATCCGAAAGAACCGTGACTTTCATTTCGTCATGCCGAGTGCTTCGCAAAAGAACAGTCACTACCCATTCTCAAGTCTTTGGGTCACACCCGGTCGGGGTTCGAACCCACGACCTCCCACTTACGGACCAACACTCTACCAACCCTAACATTATGTCTCAAATATGTTAAGTGTCATGTAATCTTTGTAAGGACCAAACTCACCTGGAATCGCATCTCATAGATTTCGTTGATATTTTGCTTAATATTGTAGAATATTACATATCAAGAAAAATTGCCGAAACGAAAATTCCCAAAATCTTGTTTTCCATAGCAACGGGTCGTAATAAATAATTAAATTTAGAATTTTTTTTTTTTTTTTTTTTTTTTTTTTTTTTTTGTAAAAAAAAAACCATATTTTTCTTTCCATAAAATTACCTTTGTGACGTATATGATAGATATGCTGATAAGCATTGTAATCTATTAATAACTTCCACATCTATAGACCGAAATATGCTTCCCAACAACCAACGAAATGCAAACGAAACCCAAAAACAGTGCGTGTTATTGAAAAAAGCAAAGAAGGGATACTAAAATATAATTTGAAAAAATTGTCTCACTCTCTGTCTGACATTTTAAAAATGTATACAACAAAATGGTATTCAGATCTTCTTTGATTGGCTGAAATATCCCAAGGACAACTGGTCCAGCATCCTAGATCAGTTGAAATGGAAAAGGGGTGATGATTGATTTTTCACATTCGATTAGTCTAAAGTTTACTGAACTGTTTGCTATGCAAGTCATTTAACAGCGGGAAATGTTTGTTTTTCGAACTTTCTTGAATCTTAGGTGTAAACCAAGCTTTACTTCTCTACATTACTTAAATATGTGCTTGTTTGTTCTCTGTAAATAATTCATTAAAATCGTTTAAACACGTTTGTGTTTGAGTTGTGTTTTAAAACAGTGAAGATTTTTCAACTCGAATCAATGAATATTACATGTTAACACATTAAAGTTTATCTCTATAGTTTTTAAAGCTGCATTAAGTTTTTCAATTTTCTGATTTTTTTAAAAATAAGATAACTTCTAATCAAAATCCGTTAGATTCATTTTCTAAAATTTCATTCCCATTAGCTGTAAATAAACGGAATCCTCTAACGGGTTGGTCACTTGTTTAACGAGGATTATTATAAGCTTGAGGCATGCGCACTGATGATCAGAGACTCGAATGAATCAAAGGGGACTTGCTGGGAAATTACTGCTATTTCTATATTTATTCGAGCTATTATCGTTAAACCAAATGCAACTTTGTTCATTTGGAACACCATTAAGTAAATCAGCAACGTTTTAATTTTTTTCTAGGAAAACTTAACGCAGCTTCAAATATTGAGATGTGTATTGTAGATATGTAATATAAAAATATGAAATTGGGAAAATAGCTGACAGACATGAAGATGATTCAATTATTTCAATATACATGTATAGTCTTTTCTATCAATATATTTTTGCCATATATTATTTGCAATGTCTCTATTTATATATTCTAAAAATATGTTAGGCAGTAATAATTAAATTTGTTATGATTTTTGCAAAATCAATATATTCTTTAAAACATCCGTTACTTCTATAAATCACAAATCTATCATTTTTGCCATAAGTTGAGCTGTATACTAGTATTTCCTGCAATGTATATCTTGCACAATCTATAATTTTTGCTAAAATTTTTTTGTAAAACGCAAAATTTTATTCATGTATCCTTTGTCAAAAACTACGATTTTTTGGACATACCTATAATTTGTAGTACATTTTCAACACAAAATATAATTTGTATTTTATTTATT
Organism: Tegillarca granosa; assembly: GCA_029721355.1. Taxonomy (NCBI): domain Eukaryota; kingdom Metazoa; phylum Mollusca; class Bivalvia; order Arcoida; family Arcidae; genus Tegillarca; species Tegillarca granosa. Next base: position 38,346,435 of record CM056603.1, read on the forward strand.
CTTTGCAACTTATATATTTTACAATCCACACACACACACACACACACACACACACACACACACACACACATATATATATATATCACACACACCCATGTGTGTGTGTGTGTGTATATATATATATATATATATATATATATATATATATATATATATATATATATATATATCTATCTATCTATCCAACTCTAAATTTTTCCTATATATCCTTTGAATATATAAAAATGTTCTATTTTGTATGTGTCGATTTTGATTAAATTTTTTCTTATAGACACAGAATAGAAATTGGGTATTATTGGAGAATGGTTACGAAACCACATACGAGTTAATACCTCTATCGGTTGAATTTTAAAATCGATAATATCACATTGTATTATTATATTCCTGTAATAATGTACATAAAAATGTTTAAAAATGCTTGATAGATTCATTAAAACCATCAAATGTTGCGAACTAAATTGACCATGCATATTCATTAACTCAGTCACTTTGAAACGACATAAGAAAATACTTACCTTCTTTGCTGCATATAAAGTAATTTGTGTAAGAACAATCCGTGGTCCGGAAGTGGAGTTGAACGTCTGCTGCTAAGCGTACACACTGTCTGGTAGCGGAATTGTAAGGTTCATTTGTGTACCACAGGGACCAGTCTAGGGATGCTCCGTTCGCCCACTTATGTTCGTTAGTTACGCCGTTATATTCTAGGCCAATGTACACATCGGTTGTTGCAAAGTACCTTTAAAACATTTGAAATAGAAGAATGAAGTAAGTAACCGAAAAAGCATATAGCTGGCAACAACCAAAGCAACACCGAATACGAACAATACAGATAATCATATTACAACCAAACAAGACAAAACATGTACAAAGAAAACAAAAACATATAGTGATCACTGAATATAAACACACTGACTTCTTACACTGACGGTCACTGGAGTAAATGTCCAGTGACTGAGTTAAAGTTTTAATAAAGAACCTACTTTTGTTACAACCAAATGTTCTTATAAACGCATCTACTAGTATTTAAAGATTAAGGCCTTATTTCACCAAAAAATATTTTCATTTCTATTTTACATTTTTTTTCAAGACAAATACATATAAGTTCAATGAAATAATAGTACTGCATTTGGGTACTATGCGTTAAAATGTTAGTTAAAGCTGCATTAAGTTTATAAAATTTTCTGATTTTTTTTTTTTTTTATTATTATTTTTTTATTATTATTATTATTTTTTTTTTTTTTTGATTTTGATTTTCTAGAAAATATATTTTTTAAAAATAGATATCCTCTAACCACGATCCGTGAGATTCATTTGCTAAAATTTCATTTCTATTATCTGTAAATAAACGGAATCCTATAACCGGTGGGTCAATGTTTAACGGTGATTATTATGAGCTTGGAGCATGCGCACGGACGGAAAATCCAATGAATCGAAGGCGAAACATGACAAATTGCATTAATATCCAGATGTATTTGAAATGGTGTAATGTATCCCTTACTAAGTCACAAATGACAAATTTATCGAAGTTCTGTGTTTAATTTATCGTATTTTACCGTTTGGAAAGTTGTGTATAAATGACCCGTTTTTTTATGACGTAACCATATTCTAATATTAGATCCCAAATGCTGCATCTCGCTGGGTAATTGCGATTATTCGAGCTTTTATCGTTGAACAAAATGTAACATTGTTCATTAGGAACATCATTAATTAGATTAGCACCGTTTTATTTTTTTTCTTTGGAAAACTTAATGCAGCTGTAAGAAACATTGTTAAAATAGTCCGAAACCATATAGAGATTTCAACATTCATAATTGATTGATTTAATGGGATTTTACGTCCTAGTAAAGAACATTTCACGTATATCGAGACGTCCCCAGCTGTAGGTGAAGTGGCAGAAATTTTTACATGTCCAGTGCGCTAAGTGCAATGTGCAGGGAGGGTTCTTTAACATGCATGCCTGCCATGACACGTGGCATCGGTTTTTTAAGATCTCTTCCGAAGGACCCCGTGACTTTTATTTATCAATACAGAGTGCTTTGCGAAAGAACAGTCACTACCAATTTTCAAGTCTTGGTCAGACACCGCTGGGGATTCGAACCTCGCCCTTTCACATACGAAGCAAGCACTCTACCAACTGAGCTACCGCAGTGGTAAACATTTATAATAAAATACTGAATAAGGTAAAACGTAGGAACAACAAGTACTTAAAAGTCTTATTTGAGAAACACGTATTAAAGTTCATTTTTTTCCCCAAAAAACAGCGCTCCAATAGCAGCAAAGAAAATTAAAGAAAAAAGACACAGTCTTAACACTTCAAGACCACTGTTTTGATACATATAGTCGGTGTACAATGGTATGGATCATGTTTTTTTTTTGGAACTGTCCATCATGCTTATTTTTGACCAATGGTCCTGACAAATGCAAATTTTGACTTTTAAATAAATACTTAAATGTAAAAATGCAAAAAAGTTTTCATTTTGTTATTGTCAATTGTATCAACTTGTTAGGAACAAAAGTGTTATTGTAATATATATATATATATATATATATATATATATATATATATATATATATATATATATATATATATATATATATATATATATATATATATATATCATAAGAAAGTAAACAAACTACCATTTTGTTATATGAAAATTGAGTGTTCGTTCAAAGTCGATACTGATATAATCGGTGAAATTAATGATCAAGATTTGCATGCTTCGTTAGTTATAGATTTGCCATGTTCGTGATTGGTTGCTATAGCAATTACCAAAACATTATTTTTCAACTGTAAAGTTATTCTTTTCATTAAAATAAAACTATCCTCATTAACTGAATTCAACTGTTCTGGTTGGTTGCTATAGCGATAACCAAAACAACATTTTTTTAACAAATTTAATGCTTTTTTTATAAAAATAAAACTTTGATTTCAAAAATCGAAATTTTACATTTTTAAAATGACGTGAAAAATCTACAAAATAAATATTTATTTTTTAATAAACTCGTATTTGATCAGTGGTCTGTAAAATGTTTTTTATCTGCCTACGTAAGTAATTTGTAATAAGTTATGATAAAAGCTTTTAATTAAAGGAATTTACGAAACAATGCATATGTCTATCCATGGCTCATTTAACTAGAACGTTTTACTTGTATACTGAATACGAAAACACGTCTTGCTCATTCGCCATAACAATTTCAATAACACTGGTTTTCTACCAGTATATCGAAATTTCATTCAAGAAACCGTTCTTTTTTCGGTAAATTATATAGAAGCCTCGGTGGCCGGTTGGTCTAATGCGCATGCGTACTGATCACAATGCCTCTAACCGCCTAGGTTCGAATTCCAATTGGACACTGTGATCCTAGTGTTTATCGGTTTACTTTCCAAAAGTCAGTAGTTTTCTCCCGGCACTCCGATTTCTCCCACCATCTCAGAACCGAACGCCTCGATATAAGTGAAAAATTCTTGACTGGATCGTAAAACACCAATACTCAACTCATTGATTTATATATCATTTTTTGCTATTGATATCATTTATAACGTTATAAATCCAAAATATGTTTTAGGGGAGTATGGCAAGTTCCGAAACTGCGTCAGTCTTCTAACTTTGTATGTCGCGAGGAACGAATGTTTGCCGCTGTTTGAAGCTTGGGTATATATGGTCATTTTTACCGGAAATCAGAATCTATACGAAATCATACCCAACGAAAATGAAGCTTTTGCACAAAACTATGGGGCATCACTTTGTTTATTTGCGAACCTCTTTGAAGATTTCGTAACGACTAACCCTAGATGAACTTAACCAACATAGCAATTTTGGCTGATCCAGCGATGCATGTCGTAAGCGATGACGTTTTTAATTTCTTTAAGTTTTTTAAGTTGGATAAAAACGTAATATATATATTTTATGAAAGATACGAAATGTTGATTTAACCATTGAACTCTCTTAAAACAGCGTTTATAGTGCTATAACTTACATTGCCGAGCAAAACAAACTTATCACTCGTATTTTAATTCTCTCTGCGTGGCAATAAAAGTTATAGCACTAAAAACGCAATTTCTAAACAATCCAATGGTTATGTATACTTTAAGATCGTCAAACGCATAAATATAACACGTGGTTAGCGTGGTTTGATTCTTACCTTCCATTACTTGTTATGTTGGCTTCAACTTGTTCCCATCTTGAGGCCGTGTTAACAACAGCTGCGGTCATACCCTGACTCTGACAGAATACTTTTACCTCTTCCCATGTTTTACTTTGTGTGTAATACACAAACGTCCAGGTATAAACTGAAATAAATATATATATATATATAGAGAGAGAGAGAGAGAGAGAGAGAGAGAGAGAGAGAGAGAGAGAGATAGAGAGAGAGAGAGAGAGAGAGAGAGAGAGAGATGTTGTCATTTAAAAGCATTAGACAAACCTGCTGATTATTGTGCAAGGAGACAAAGGGAAACAGCTCGCAAAAAGGGGAAAGAAGGAAGGGACCGCAGTAGTCGAGTGGTTAAGGGGTAAGCTTTTCAAACTCAAGGCATCTCGTTGAGGTCAGTTCGAATCCGTTTGATCGCAAGTGAAAAAATTACTAAGATTCCCTTGTCATGAGTCCTGATTGGCTCGATACCAGTATAATGGACTAAGCGGTCTAAGACGTTTATCTGCGATATTGTGAACGAGTGCACTAGTACTCGGAAGGTCCGTTAAAAGTACATAGTAGTACATTGCAGATTAGAAACACTTGCACACTCACGCACCACATTAACTTGTGCGTAGATTAATCCTAGAGATAAAGAAAATTGTCTTAATAGCATTAATAGCATAAAAAAAATACTGCTGTGAAGTGAGGTAAAACAACATTCAACCAACCAACCTTGAAAGGAGCAAAGGTAAAACCCCTTTTGCCAACCGGCTTTGGGGCTTTTTCCATATAAGAATTATAAATACATGTAGTTCCATAATTGTCAAACATTTAAAATTGATTCGCAGTACAAAACGGTATATGGAATTTACTAGAACCAGGTGGTGATATTGGTTACAACACTCCTAACTGCCTATCTTTCTTAGATGATAAATAGGCTTAATTTCGATTTGATTTAATGGGGTTTAAAGCCCCAGTCAAGAATATTTCATTTATATCGGGACGTCACCAGGTAACTATAGGTGAAGTGACAGAAATTCAACCTTTGTAGTGCGCTTAGGGCAATGCGCAGGGTGGTCTTTAATGGGCCATGCCTGTTGTGACACGGGGCATGGTTTTTAAGGTCTCATTCGAAGGACCAATGTCTTTTATTTCTGAATGCCTGCCGTGACATGGGGCATCGGTTTAAGGTCTTTTCGAAGGACCCCGTGTTTTTATTTCTGAATGCTGAGTGTTTGGCGAAAGAACAGTCACTATCAATTCTCAAGTCTTAGGTAGACCCGGCCTCGACCTCCCACATACGAAGCACTTTACGAACTGAGCTACCGTAGTGGTAAATAGGCTGGACATCAATTAACAAAAAATAATAACAATTATAATAAAATCATAATAATTTTAAAAAATTGCATGTACCAACTCAATGTTGAGATTTCATATTATTTAACCAAATGTGGACCGATGGCGTTTTTATTTATTTATTTATTTTCATTTATTTTTTTTATTAGCGTTATTAGTTTAATGTTATTATCTTTAACAATTTAACATTTTCCCCGAGACTGATATAACAAATTTAGCAACTACCTAGAAAAAATCAGTCATACCAAATGGGTATATAAGTCTGGTTTACTAAATTGTTTTTAGCTGAGAAATTGTAATGACGTCATAAATACATATATTTCGACATTACGCATATACCATATCTTTATATCGTATTCATACATATAACTAGAATACGTGTAGTTTCAAAAGTTAATAGGCGTCATCAACACCTCGACTTATGTATGCACCCTAATTATATCGCAATACACATAACTGAAATAATTGTTCTTGCAAACTTTAATGGGCGTCATTAATATACTGACAGCCAATATATGGATCCTGTTTACAATTGCTGGTAATAGTTAATACATATTCGCATAACAAAACTATTTTGAAATAAATCTACTAAAACAGTAACTAAAAGTGTAAAAAAAATTACTCAAAATTTTAATCGATATATGAATTAGTACATTAATATTTACATGTAAATAAGTTTGTATGAAACAGTAATCAATTTCACATTTTTAGAAAATAAAACTTAATGCATTGCCATATACTCTATTGTTTATTTCAATGTCTGTTACACTTATAAACAATGAAAAAAGTAGAGGCCGTATTTTTATAAACTCTGTAACACAATGGTATCCAAATTAGACAAGTACGGAATAAAAAGATAGCAAACATTATCAACAGCGGCTTGCTGTTTTAATCAGCTTATGTAAACACGCCGCAAGACTTAGCCTGTTAATGTATTCAAAAATATTAAATATTTACAGAAAACAATTAATTCCTGAAGGCTTTAGGAGAAGGGGGTTAGATATAGAACCGTTACTCTCGACTAAGTTCGATTTGGTTTGCTTCATACATAAACGCGTATCATAATGAAAAGAAATAATAATAATAATTTTAAAAAACTTTGTAACTTTACTACCTCGAGTATTACCTATTAGAGTGAGATCACAGTGCAAAAAACCGCCTCGATTAGAATCCCATTACGAAGATCCTAGCGTGAAAAAGGTTGTCAATTTGCTGACCGTAGGTCAGCGGTTTTCTCCGGTTTCCTCCATCATCCCAAAAATTGACAGCCTCGTTATCGACCGGGGCGTAAAACACCATTTCTCAACACTCCTCAACTCTTTGTAACATCAACGATATTTATGGACAATTGGTATCAATGAACTAATGCATACACCGTCATAAAATATGACATTTGTTCTGCATGGTATCTCTACGACTCAGTGATCGAATGGTTTGGGCATGCTGCCGGATAACATTGCAAAAAACCGCCTGGGTTAGAATCATACTCGGATAGGTCCTGTTGTAAGAAAGGTTGTTAGTTTGCATATCGTAGGGAGGTGGTTTCTCCGGACATCCAGGATTCCTCTATCATCCCAAAAACTTGCCGCCTTAAAATAAGTGCAAGGATCTTGTTGGGGCGTAATAGACCATCACTCGACTCAAGTTTTACAACATCAAAAATTTGCCTGGAAAAATGGTGGCAATGAATCGAGGTTTAACTGAACTTTCAAACACGAGCTTTATGGTATTTGTTTTGCGTTGTATCTCTACGGGTAGGGTTAAATGAAAACAACTGTCTTGCTTCAAATTATACATATGACATTTGAAATTATATTACGAAAAAACAGCATGATGTGATTTATACAACAACAAAAGCCTAGCAATGGTCAGTCATGTGTGTAATTTAATCTCAGAAAATATTGACATTTGCTTTGAAAATACATAGATATTGTTTCACATGGTTTTTTGAAGTCATATTGCAGAAAACAGCATGATGTACCTGTACAACCGGAAAATGCACAGCGATGCTCACTCAGGTAAAACATTTCTATCTATTGATTGGGAAATTCATTTCAAATCATTGTGAAATGTACTTCAAGGTATATTGCTAAAAAGCAGCATGTTATATAATCATGAAACAGGAAATTCCGCAAAACACCTCAAAATGCATGGGATGTGTACCCGGCTCAAGTTCAAATACTACGCACCAAAATAAAAAAAAATAACAATAATATTAAAAATAAATAAAAATAATAATAATATAATATGTTTCCATGGATATTTTTATCCTGATGAGCTCCCTAGCTGTTCCGAAATACAACTGGAGTCGAGTGGATTAATGGTGTTTTACTCCCCAGTCAGGATTCTTTCACTTATATCGAGGCGGTCAATTATTGAATGATGGAAGAAACCAGAGTGCCCGGATAAAACCACCGTCAAAATTCTTTCACTTATTTCGAGGTGGTCAGTTCTGGGATGGTGGAGGAAACCAGAGTGCCCAGAGAAAACCACTGACCTTCGGCAAGCGAGCTGACAAACTTTCTTATACTAGGATCTGTCCCGAGTGGGAATCGAACCCATGGCAAGGCGGTGAGAGACGCTGTGATCCATAATACAACTGATGAACTGACTTTTTTTTCGAAATACAACATCAAAAAATATCTTGACTACACAACCTAGGGATCTAAAGAGATCCAGAGCCTCTCGTCGCCTATGTTCGAATCCAACTCGGGACAGATCGTATTGTAAAAGGGTCTGTCCTTTTCTCCAGGCACTGAAACATCCAAAAACTGAACCCTTCGATATCCGCTTGCGGAAAATCGATAGCATTGTCATTGTACTCTGGTTTCCTCTGTCATCACAACTAACCGCGTTGATGTAAATGAAAATACCGGGACTTTGGTGTGTAACACCATTACTCCTTTTAATTTGAGCTTAAGACGACATGTTCAAGATAGATTAGAACACAATCAGGATATTCTTTAGATAGACAGCCGACGCAATTGACAACTTTGTGAAGCACAGTGAAAAAATTTTATTATCGTTCAAACAAACCGGCTGTCATGTTAATTTTTTTCTGTAATTTTTAAAAGCAATATTATATACACTTGCCTTGTAAATATTTCTAACAAAATTTAAAAAGAAAACGGGGGGGGGGGGGGGGGGGGTTAAGAAAGAAAAATACAAGATAAAACATCATATAACAAAAAATTGATATTATTATGACATACTGTTCATTATTTTTATACTTATCATTATTTATTTATTTATTTATTTATTTATTATTTATTTATTTATTTATTTTTACCTACCTAAATTTAAATAGTTTTATGAGTGGTCTGAAATATCGAATAAAAATACCTGTTAAATAATGATGTGCCATATGTGCACGTTTTGGAAAATCATTCCTCATCAAATTTATTCATCCTTATTTTTGCTCTGAATTAAATGTCAAACAAAATGTGTGTTTCCGGTTTAGCGACCAACCTTATGTAAGTAAAGCCAGCTCTAAAGTTTTTTCTCCAACAGAATTCCAGATACCTATGCTTTACCGTTTTTTCAATTTAATATTTAGGTTTTTGCTAATGTTTATCGGGAAAACGCTTTAGTTACAATATATGTTCAAGTTGCAGTCCGAGGGCGTATTTACGGCGGAACGGACACGTTAACGCGAAAGCTACCACGTGCTTACGCGCAAAAAATATTACGTGCCATGCGAAAGATATTGTGAGTTCACCAAAAAAAAAAAATCATAACGTGTTGACGCTACGGGGGGCTCACGAGAAATTAATCGCATAATCACGCGATTCAAATGGTTTCATGGACTCAAAAAAGTGCCTAATTTCACGAAAAAACGCAATAATTTTCGGGTGAGCACGAGATAACTTAACTTGAACGTAATAATTTTAACGCTTATACGCGAAAACTTTTGTGTGAGCATGCGGTACCTTTGACGTAAGCACGTAATATACTATATAACATGCGCACGCGAAATAAAAATATATATAAATTTTTTGTGTTACATTTTTACCAGTTTCGTTAAAAATGAATAACGAATTTAACCCTTTTCTTTTATTTTGTGTATGTGTATTTAAAAAAAAATACTTGTATGATCATGCCATTATCACGTCACACATATTTTTGATTGATCTAATGAAGTTTTTTTTATGTAATTAGAGTCAGCATAATTTCCCTAAAAATTACTCTTAGGTTGTTCATCATCGTTAAAGCATGCAGAGCAATAAATAGCTAGAATAAACGCCAAAACTGACAAGTTTGTACATAAAAAATTTCTAGACGAAAACACTTGTAGCAAATTGCTATCGCAAAAATTAACAGAAAATTTCCTAAAATGACAAACCAGTGTCGTTACATATGAATATCATACAAAATAATTTAAGGCAGCGCAAGTTTCAAATTCGTTTTTTTTTTTTTTTTTTTTTCCGATAGTTGCAAGATCAAGCTGTCATATATTATTCGTAGAATGAAAAACTTAACAATTCAAATTGAAAAAAATGAAGTTAGGAGAAAACATGTTTGAGAGAGAGAGAGAGAGAGAGAGAGAGGAGAGAGAGAGAGAGAGAGAGAGAGAGAGAGAGAGAGAGAGAGAGAGAGATTAGCTTCTGTCTAAAAGACAAAAATGTCAATTTTTTTGCACAGCTTCATTGAAATAAAAAAGAAATTCGAGACAACAAAAGCAACAGATTTTTTTTTTTTTTTTTTTTTTTTTTTTTTTTGAGAGAGAGAGAGAGAGAGAGAGAGAGAGAGAGAGAGAGAGAGAGAGAGAGAGCAGTATTACCTGTTTGTATAGTTGACGAAAAAATTGTCAAAAACAATAGATTCATATTTCAATTCACCAGTCTTACAATTGTCCTAATCCATTGTTTGAAATTTATTCCGCATTTCTTTAAAATTAATAATTTTCATTCCATTGGAATTTGTCATTTCATTTTTCACTTTTCTTTTAATTTACTTAAAAATAAACAAAAATCACAGTTTCATCTGTGTAAAAACGGGAAAAATCATAAATCTATATGGAAATCAACAAATGTTAATTTCAGCACTAAACAATAATGCGCAATTCATTTATGTATTATAAACGACTTTGTCACTTGACATTATAATGTCATTTCTGTCAATGTAATCGCCGTACCTTCGCGGCCTGGATGTATGTTAAACATTACGACAGAATTGATTGGTTTTTGTTTTGTTTGAAACGGTACAATCTCGGGAGATTGATGAAACGAAAATAATAGGTTGTTTTCAAGTCAAATTCTACCTTTTGCATAACCCGGGTACAAAAATCGATGGCGCACAATGGGATGCCTCGAACATTTGATAGAAATATTTGTTAACAAGTTCAAATCATTAAATGCCAATTCCAAATTGCAAATAAGTATATTATAATGTTTCGTAGATGTAAAACATTTAGTTTTAGGGACCCTGCAGTAAATATTTACTTTTATATTTTAAATTTGTCTGATATATTTATTTTGAAATATTTGTTTTACCATTAGTAGAAATGTTAGAAACTTGAATTATTGAAAATCTATTCTATGTACCCATTAGTGACACAATAATATATATATATTAAAATTATATATTGCCATTATTTAGGAATCTATTGAGAGAGAGGGGGAGAGGGGGGGGGGTTAAGTAATTATGTAAAAAATTAGCTTAAACGATTTTTCTGAAACAGTTATTCAAATTTTTCCATTTCGGCTGTGACCAATTCCGCTATATATATTTTATATTTGAGTAACAAACTGACACCTATTGCATTAAGAAGCAAAAAAGGAAAACGCGTTTATTTTTTTTCGAAACAAATAGCAGTTTAGAAACAGTAAGAAATACAAAAATATATTCAGATTAGGCCAAGTTAATTATGTTTCACAGTGCTCCCGCTAAAATTTAACTTGCGTAGTTGCTATGTTATATGCGTAAAAAAGTCGGTTGGTTAAATGTTTTACGTCACATCAGCGATGTTCAGCTATTCGTTAAAAATGTCACGAATTTAATCACGACACACGTTCATAGGATGCGTGGGTTTATGCAAGTGTACCTGGTCTGTTTTGTACTAAGGGGCGTTTATAGCAATTCAAAGTGCTAGTTCAATCGCCCGCGGTGGCCAAGTTGTTAAAACATTAGTGAGGTGGGAATTTTTCTTGTCGCAGAACTAAAAAAGAGAGTGTGGTTTTTTTTGGTGGTGGTGGTGGTGTTTATCTGTAATATCGGATTAGTAACTTGTTGAAGAGTAAAAAAAAACACGTGGACCCGTATGGTTATATACATGTGTAACTACTATCTTTACGGAAGCTCTCAATTAAAATTTTAATTTTGACTGAAATAGCCTTAAAAAATGACGAAATCAAGCCATTTTTAACATTTTTGTAAAAAAAAAAAAAAAATAAAATAGTTCTTTCAAAACACTTTTATTGTTTTTTCGGGGAATCGATCTCTACGTGTTTATTTTGTACTTGTTTTATTTATTTATTTATAATTATTTATTTATTTATTCATGTATTAGCTTTGTTAGTTTGTAGTTATTTTGTCCCCACTAAAGCCAAGTGAAACTTATTGAAATGTAAATGTAAGAGTTGTAAATTCAGTTAGTGCTAGTTAAACAAGGCCTATTTTATTTTTCAATATTTTTTCTTTCATAATTAATTTTTAGAACATTTATCATATATTACCGAGAAGCTTTTTAATTAAAATTGTTTAACAAATCATTAAAAATTTAAATATGTCAAATATCTTTTTGATGAAATAAAACAACAGCTGAATAATTTGCATTCGGCTAAAACTAGGAAGGTAGTTCATATAAAGAAATATTTTAATATATATATATATATATATATATATATATATATATATATATATATATATATATATATATATATATATATATATATTTATGGACGACTGGTTGTTAAAAAAAGTAGGCTGGTTGACTGTTGTTGAATTGTTGTTTAACGTCGCATCAGTATTTTTTCAGCCATTCGCAACGACAGCAAGGTTATTAATATTTCTGTATTAATCTAGGAATACGTTTGGGTATAAATCAGAGGTGCAAGTGTGTTTAAAGGCCTGCCGTGTACTAGCACGCACTTTGTAGGGGGGGGGGGGCTTAGGTACTAGCTCAGCGTGACAGTATGATGCAAAGACGTATACCTTTGCACTCCCCAAGTCAATTATCCTGGCGCTGTTCATCCAGTCAATACTAATACTAATAATAATAGTAATATTCAAGTTACATGTAATAATCAGGTCGGAAGGACCGTATGGATATAATATCGTACAGTATAACATTTCATATAACTGATACATGTTATAAATATATAACATTTAATATTATATAACCTTTTTAAAACAATTTTTCTCTCTGTTTATATGAGAAATATATTATTATTATTATTATTATTATTATTATTGAATAATACTATATTTAAATGACAATGGGAATATATCTATACAAAACTTAACAATACCTACAAAATATAAAGCAAAAAAAGACGAAAGAATTAGATAATAAATACAGAATCAGATATGTTTTTATATCTAATTTCATTGAAATCTATATTAAAAAACGAATTCAAAAATAAATATGAAAAATTACTCAAGAATAAAATTGAAAACTTAAATCATAATAACAAATTACAATTATACCAAAACTTAAAGAAACATTTAAATAAAGAATTTTATTTATCTTTTCCAAATTTTGAATTTCGTAGACTTTTAACAAAATTTAGAATTAGTGATCACACCCTAGAAATTGAAATTGGACGATACAAGAAAACTCCCAGAGAAGAAAGACTTTGTAAAAATTGTAATATTCTTGATGATGAGATCCATTTTTTCCTTCATTGTAAACTTAATATTATACCAAGAAACAAATTAATTGAATCTTTCATTATAGAAAATGCTGAATTTATACATTACTCTGATATAAACAAAATCATTACTCTACTAAACCCATCAACACCCAACCAAGTTAAAATAGTAGGTTCCTTTATAAAACAGTCATTAAAACTGAGGACAGAGAACTCTTAGTTTTGACTTGTATTTTATTTTAAAAAAAAATATCACAGTTATGAAAGTTTATAGCAATACTGTTTTATGTTTGTATATGTATATAGCTGTTTTGTGGTCACAGATTCAGTTGAATCTAAGGACCTAATAAATAAAATAAATTAATTTCAAGAGATTCAAAGTATATCTATATTTTCCTATATAAATAAGAACAGTAGAATAAAAAGAAAACTGTTTTTGACAAAATTAATCAATTCTTTTCCAGTTTCCTTCTGTTCATTAAAACGGCATTGCATTTTGTATTTATAAATTTTATGGATACCGATTACTGATTTCTCCGTAGATTCACTAATTAAGCCATGCAGGGGAAACGCCAAGGCCGACTTCATACAATCTACGTGCTTTATGTTATGTAGTTGAGGCTCTTCAGGTTTTTTTCATTCTCTTGACCTTTTTGAACTGCACTGAATAGCTATCACTGGTTGACATGCGTGAAATAGTCCATGTTCAGTAAACCGAATCATTTTGGATCACGCTGTAAGCGGCTGTTACTTTAGTTTATATTTTAATGGTGTAATTGTTCTGAAGCTAGGCATGATGTCAGTTACTTAGGATTTTACGTTTTAATTTGTCAAATTCGCTGATTTCGGGGTAAGTAATGATTTTATGCACGTGCAATGCACCATTAGCATATATAGCTTCTAAAACGACAACACGCGTTTGGTTCGTGATTTCCTTGTATGAAAATAAACAGATAAATACGATCGCCTTTTTATTTGCGGTCGTTGATCCAGTGTGGTTTCTTAAACTGCAAAGAGATTTTTCAATCTGTTATAGCATGGCATTTATTGTTTTGACTTTCATGAAAAAAAATTGCTTAGACTTTGTAAGGTAGGCAGGTAGGCAACTATCGCCAACTGTGAAATTGAAAAACGGGAAAATACACGTCTACATCGAAATATATGGAAGATATCCTGATGAGGAACATTTTCCAAAATGTGCACATAAGGCACATAAAAATTTTACAGGTATTTTCGTAATATATTTGCTACCCCTGAGCTGGCACCGCTGCTGGTGGAGTAAGACTCCCCGAGGGTATCCATAACTCATTAGGCGGTACTTTGTGCTGTCAGAAAATGTAACATGTAGCAAAATTTTCAACCGTCTTGATTTTTGAAATTTATTTAAAAATAAGGTTTGTTCCCTCATGCGAAGCATTCCTTAGCTGGATTTGGATTTATATAACTTTGGGATTTTAGATTCATTAATATACAACTGTTTGACTTGTGTTTTTATCTATCAAACTTTTTGGCTCCTAGTGTCACTGATGAATGATTTTCCGAAATTTGCACATAGTATGGCACATAAAATTTACCAGGTATTAATTTTATATATTTACAAATAAAAGACAATATGTAGATAGAGAATACAGGTACCACTCCATCCATCAGCATGTTTGCCTGTCTATCTGTCATCCCAGTAATTTGTCTGCTCCACTACAGATGTGCAATATTTTTTTTTTATTTTTACACTTCCTATCCGATTTCCTTTTAAATGATGTATAGGGTACATGTCCGTAAATTTTGACAAAATCCTTTGATATATACTTCATAAATCCCATGTGTTTGAATGGAACTTGTTCACACTTAGAATAAATGTATACCAAAATTAGACAATGTGTTGCAGACCAAACTTAGGCATGAAGATCAAAGTTCAAGGTCACAAGGTCAAAATTCTAAGATTTGATCTCCATAACCAATTATTGGGATTATAGGATATTTGTATCTGAACAGTCTGCTCTATTTTGCTTTGATGGACATGTTGTACAGGTGAGCTTCAGTTTGTTGGTTTTTTTTTTTTTTTTTTTTTTTTTTTTTTTTTTTTTTTTTTTTTTTTTTTTTTTTTTTTTTTGATAATTGATTCTCTACTAAATATTTTTATTATTTTACAGATAAAGATGTTTTTAATTTTTATTTTGTAGTTAAGACAGAACAAATACAAACAAAAAGAGGGTACAGAAAGTTGAACTATCCATGCAACATCTAAAACGAAAAGGGAATAGCACAGAAATATCTGATGAAAATAGGAGATAGTGCTTTTAATTCTAAAATGATAATTTTGAGTTGCCTGTCAGTCATCTTGTTAACCGTAAAAACAGAAGGATTTTCTACAACTCAACAAGGAGAGACAGGTGGTTAGATTTATTCTGTAGCGGTCTGGGTAACTCAGTTGGTAGAGCAATTGCCTTTAGTGTGGGAGGTCCCGGGTTCGATTCTCAATCCGACCCTGCATTTTTTCTCCCTCCTGTTACAGTTTGGTGCCAAGTGTGGCCCTCGGAAGTGATGGACTGACATATATCTGGCCGTATAAAGTCCATCCGAGGGAATTGGGGGAGAGATTTCCCATAGGATCATGGGAAACTCAAGAATAACAGGGGAGGAATGTAGCGGTCTGGGTAGCTCAGTTGGTAGAGCACTCGCCTATAGTGCGGGAGGTCCTTGGTTCGATCCCCAGTCCGACCCTGCATTTTTTTCCTTCCTGTTACATTTCATTTGAATTTCAAATTTAATATGTAGCGGTCTGGGTAGCTCAGTTGGTAGAGCACTCGCCTATAGTGTGGGAGGTCCAGGGTTCGATCCCCTGTCCGACCCTGTTTTTATTTCTCCCTTCTGTTACAGTTTGGTGGCCAGTGTGACCCTCGGAAATGATGGGCTGATATATATGCGGCCGTATAAAGTCCATCAGAGGGAATTGGGGTGAGATTTCCAATAGGATCATGGGAAACTTAAGAATAACAGGGGAGGGATGTAGAGGTCTGGGTAGCTCAGTTGGTAGAGCACTCACCTATAATCCGGGAGGTCCTGGGTTCAATCCCCGGTCAGACCCTGCATTTTTTTCTCCGTCCTGTTACAAATCTGTAATTAATTTATTAAGATTTAATTCTGTTTTATTTGTATCCTTAATAAGCTTACACTTGTTGTAATATTGTTTATTATTATTATTATTATTATTATTATTATTATTATCAAAACTTTTTTTTGTATTAATTACAGAACATTTTTTGTACATTTGAGAAAAATCTTCCATCATGTAACTTAGATACTTATGAAGTGAATCAGTACATTAAATTTCGAAAAAGATTCTTTTTAAGACAGGGATTTTAATTTTTGCTCTTTATTACGGCATACTTTTTGTTATAATTTTGTTCATTTTTATCTATTTTTTTTATAACAGACCATTTTTGTACATTTGAAGAAAGTGATCCATCATGTTTCTTGGAACAAGATAAAACTGATGATTTTGACTGGCAAAAAGCAGTTGTAAGTTTTTGCTTATAAATTGTTTTATCAAGCTTTGATTTCAGTTTAAAGATTGACGCTCACCATCCTTGTTGCTTTTTCATTTTCTGTATACCTAATGGGTTGAGTTTCCAATATGGATATGTCCCACAAAAAAAACTTATCCAAGTGATCCAGCTAATACTGACCATGAGTCATTTCCTACACTGCATGTAACTTTCCTGCTACCTTATTGATGACATAGATTGAGTGAGTGAGTGAGTGAATTTTTGTTTATAGCCGCATCAGCATTATTGCAGCTATTCGCGGCTAGAAAATGTTAAGAATTAAAATATATAAATATTGAACAGATGTAAATTGGATAAGATTTTAGAAATAATAAGCAGATAAAAGCCAGTTATATCACAGATAATGTTAATAAAAGACTCGATAATATATTATAAAAATTATATTTTATTAAACAAATTGAGACATAGATTGAGTTAAGATTAATTGATTGATTGATTTAAAGGGGTTTCACGTCCCAGTCAAGAATATTTCACTTATATCAAAACATCACCAGCTATAGGTAAAGAGGCAGAAATTTTGAATTTGTAGTGCACTAAGGGCAATGTTCAGGAAGGGTTCTTTAGTGTGCCACACCTGCCTGCCTTGACATGGGGCGTCGGTTTTTTGCGGTTTTCTCTGAAGGAGCCTGTGACTTTTATTTCTAAATGCCAAGTGCTTATGATATTAACTATCTATATAAATAAATCTGTATACTAAAGATATGTTTGACAAAAAAAAGTAAAGAAATGACCAAAAAATGTAAATTTTTATGAAAATTCCAAACAAAATCTGAAGAGCAAAAGGAATGATACCTGATGTGCACAGAATGTTCAACATTACATATCCAACTTTGAACAAAACATAGTTTTGATAAGGTTTTACAACTTGAAAACTTTTTCAAAAGTTTTGATGGCTCCAAGAAATGATAATTTCCCTACAAACTACCTAACCCCCCCCCCCCCCCCCCCCCCCCCACCCCATAATAACAAAGAAGAATAAAAGGGAAAAAAGTGATTAATGAATAATTAATTAATTAATTAATAAGTGCAAAATAGGACTCGCTTATGGAATTTAACTGTTCTGTGGCTTGGTGATGCTTCTAATGTCTTTCAGATTTCACTAGGCTAACTTGATATGCCCACCACTGGTGTTGAGTTATACTGGCAGCTCATTGGTAGAGCATATTTGTATATATGCTTTACACTAGCTGAGACTCGGATAGACTTTAGATCATCTAGCTATCCAATGAAAGCATTTGCTTGTTTTTGATGTAGACCTTATAGCAATTATGATATTATTTGATCGATTTGGTGTGTATCATTTGTTTATATGAAAAATCTGTAACAAATTAACTAACCATTCACAATGTGGGAGACTAAAATTTTATAAAAGGGAGATTACTGTATATGATTGGTTTAGATCTTGTGCATAAGCTTTTGATAAAACTATGATTTAACACTGTTGCATGTATATGTGCTAATATACAATTATCATATCAGCATAATATAAAAAAGTATGTACCTTTTTTTCATTATGGCTGTGAATTGCTGACAGGAAGTAACTGAAGTTAAAGTTGACACCATTTTACATGTGCAGTCTTATTCTGGAAATAGCCATATGTATATAGATAATAGTAATATCACAGATGAACCTGGAAATCGACAGAATTATACAGCTAGATTTACCACTAATGTGAATTTTACATGTAGGTATATATATATATATATATATATATATATATATATATATATATATATATATATATATATAGTTTTCAGCGGCACTTTCGTTTGTAACCCAACCCAACCTGACCATAATGCACACTCAACAAATCTCAGAGGCACAGACCTGTTTGTAGATTCATCCTTAGAGAACTTGCCCTCGAGACGGATAGCTGAATAATTGCCGATGCTACGTTAAATAACATTACAACCAAAATGAACTTCAACTGATGACTCAATCATTGTTAAACTGTCTCTTTCTATATAGTATAAACTTACATGTACGACTAAGGTTTAATGTACAAATAATTCACTCTGCTCTACTTTTTGTGTCGCCTGACTAGGCGACATATAGGGATTACTTGCGCCGGCGTCTGCGGCGTCCGGATTTCCTTGTCCAGAGCATAACATTGGTGTTGTACGTTCAAATGACTCTAAACTTGGTGTACATGTTTCTGGCAATGACTCGAAGTGGAGTGCACAAGAACTGCAACTCTATCTTTTTCCGTTTTTGAATTATTTCCCTTTGATTGATTTTTATAGAGCATTTCTTGTCCGGAGCATAACTTTGGTGTAGTATGTTCAAATGACTCCAAACTTGGTGTACATGTTTCTGGCAATGACTCGAAGTGCAGTGCACAAGAACCACAACTCTATCTTGTTCTGTTTTTGAATTATTTCCCTTTGATTGATTTTTATGCAGTGTCAGGCAACACATCTGTTTCAAAGAAACATATCTAGTTATAAAATATAATATGTTAACCTTTAAAAGAAAAGGAAATACTTTTTTGAGGATAAATTTTCATTTAAAGTCATAATAATTACCCTTCATGACCTAATATTATTATTTTTATTATTATTAAAGTTCCTATTTTATATTTTAGCAATAGAAAATTGTTTAATATTTTTTTACTACATGTATGGATGTGACACTAGTGACCTCAAGTTCATAGTTGAACGGTCAAACTCTGATCCAGAAACAATATTTATAAAGTCTGGAAGCCAAGGGAATATGTGGCATAAAGGTGTGATACCATTTACTGTAGATAATAATACACAGGTAATGTCAAATTTGTGAATATAACATTGATACATGAAAGTCAATATGACCTGGTGTGAAGGTCATCATGACCAATATGTAGGTCACCATCACATATATAGGTCATTATGATCCCCATATAGATTATCATAAAAAATATAGGCCATTGTGATTAATATAATTTGAATTTACGCACTGGGCCATAAATAATAATATGTTTGTTTGCCCTAACCCGACCGACCCAAAAAATTTCGCCCGACTCAAAATCTTTTTTTGTTCAAAATTCACAATGTTTTTTTTCCAGATTTTTTTTCGTATCCGTATCCGTCTTGAGTTTGTTACTTAAAATTGTCTGTCAAAAAAGCGCTTTAACATATGGACGATTCCTGCTGTGCAAGCCTCTAAATAATATAGATGAAAATATGACAACATGTTTACCCTCTCGTCTTCCATCCAAATGAAAATTGGAACTAAATCTAAACCTTGATGATAAGTGATGATGAGTTTATGCTGATGAAAACTGACGAAATCGATGTTACCATCTCTGACCGGTCCGGACACTCTTTTGAACCCAATCTTGAAGAACCAATAAGAACCAATAAGCGTTGTACAAGAATTTGACCCAGCGTTGAAATTTGATTTAGTAAAATCTTTGTTTAATGATTTACAAAAAAAAAAATGTAAAGAAGTTACCAAAGGTACACTGAAATTTGTGAAAAAAAAACATGTCAGAGAACAAAGGGCAGACATAAAACACAATAAATGACAAACATAAAACACAACTCTGAAAACCAAAGCTTGAACACCACTAACCAATCTTGACATGAAAAAAAAGAATATGGACATTTAAGTGGGAAAACAATGAACAACTTGAATCATTATTAGAAACATTTCAAGGTCTAATGGGAAATTATAGATCTCTTTTATTATAATTAGTTTAGGTAATAAGATCCTGACATGTCGGACATTACCATAATTTAAGTCTTACATTTTAAAGGTATTTACAGGTAAAACCATTTTTCATGCTATTTTTCTTTGAAAAGAAAAAAAAAAGAATTTCCCTACCTACCTACCCTAACCTGAGACAGTTGGGTTGGGTTTGGGCAAACAGAAATATTTTTAAGTCTGGCCCTGTGACTGATTTTTTTAAATTATAACTAATATCTAGGTCACTAGCATATGTAGGTCATAATGTTTGTAATTGATATGTAGGTCACATATGTAGGTTGCCATGATGGATTAGTAGGTCATCATGGCCAAAATCGTAAGTCTCATGACAATTACCGGTATGTAAGTTGCTGACTGATATGTTGCTAGTCAACCATAATAAGCAAGTGATAGATATGTGGATTAAAATGTAGGTCATCATGTTTGATTTGCCAGTCATCATAATTGATATGTATGTCATCATAATTATTTATTTTGTCACATTGACTGATTTTAAAGTCATTAGGCCATCATGATTGATATTTATATATGACATCATAGTTTATTCTGTCATATTGACTGACTTTAAGGTCAGGGCCATTATGAATGGGTTTTTTTAAATTTAACATTACCAAAGAGTATTAATTTTGTATTTATTTTTTTATTTTTGGTTCATTTATCCATCCATCCATCCATCCATCCATTCATTCAGTCATTCATTCAGTCATTCCTTTTCAGATATATATAGAAGCAGTTGTACAAAGTAATGGTAGAGAGGCTACTATAGCTATAGATGAAGTATCTCTATATAATGCAACATGTGCAAGTAAGTTGAATCTTTTAATCGTCTAATATATAAGGGCCTGAGCCTCATCTGAAGGACTCCATGACTTTCATTTCTAAAAACATTGTAAATTGTATATTAATCCTGTCTAAGAGTTAAGACTAGATACAATGTATAATGTTTTTTTTACTCCTCTTTGAAGATTCGTATGCAGGAGGTCGGGGGAGGGGTGGGGGGGGGGGTGGGGGGTGGGGGAGGGTTTCAAACCCCAGCCAGGTCTGACCAAGACTTAAAAGTTTTTAGTTAGGTGTTCACTTAGAATATGTAAGGTGTTAAACAAGAATTTGTAATGTCTTCCACAAGAATATATGAGGTCTTCATTTGGAATATGAGGTGTTTAACTAGAATGTTTGAGGTGTTCAACAAGAATATGGGAGGTGTTTAACAAGAAATTGTGATGTCTTCAACAAAAATATGTGAGGTCTTCAGTTGGAATATGTGAGGTGTTCAACAATAATATGTGCGGTGTTCAACTAGAATATAAGAGGTGGTCAGCTAGAATATTAAGATGTTCAACAAGAATATGTGTGGTGTTTATTCAGAACGTGTAGCATGCAACAAGAATTTATGAAGTCTTCAACAAGAATATATATGATGTTCAAGTAGAACATATAGGGTGTACAACAAAAATATGTAAGGTGAATGTATTCTAATTCAGTTCAATGCATGCATTTTGGTAAAACCATCATCAGTTACTTTACTTTTTTAATCATTATTTTCTAGTTGATGGAGGTTATTCAGAGTGGAGCGAGTTCAGTGAGTGTTCTGTCCCCTGTAATGGTGGTACCCATACTCGTACTAGAAATTGTACAACCCCCTCACCAGCAGGAGCTGGACTAGAATGTCAAGGGCCAGCTATAGAACAAGTATCATGTAACACAGAAGCCTGCTGTAAGTTTTACAAATATTTTCCGATCACAAGAAGTCATATAATGTTGCTTGTTGATGTTTGTCATAATAAGTTGCAGCATTATTTTATCACAACTGGCAATGTCAGGTTCATGATCTTTTCCCACTAACCTTCTTAATATTTGTCATTAGATTGATTTCAAAACTAATTTATTATAGTCATTGATTTAAAAAAAAAAATACAGTACATGTGTATTATATATATATATATATATATATATATATATATATACAGTGGAGTTCACCTATAACAAAGACGGATGTAACGAATTTATGCCTATAACCAACTAGAAAAAATTCCCTGACCAATTTACTATATAATCTTTTTAATCGAATTGCTTATAACGAATTGGGCTATAACAAAAAAATGCCTATAACGTAGTAAATTTCACGTCCCGTGAAAAAAATATAACGGTAAATAAAAGATGTATAACAAAGTTGGTAAAATTTATCCTAATTATGACTTATTAACTGACCAGACAGTAAGCGTGGATGTCATGATAAGATAATAGGTGTTTAATCACCTATACACCGAATGTAACATCTTTGATGCTATATCTACACATGTTTATTCAAAACTCACTGAACTTAATGAGATGCACGCCGAGGGTTTAGTGTAAAGTGTGAAAGTTATTATAATGAATGTAAGAAAGATTTTTTTCGTAATTGAATAAAATAATTTGATATGTAGTTTGTTTGTTTGTTTTTGTTTTTTTTTTATTTTTTTGAGTTTACTGAAAATACAACAGATAGAACTTTATCGGCAAATAAAGCTAATGGATGGTTAAAGGCTTAATATATAAACTGTACATGTTATATTTATGACGGTTCGAGATTATTGATTATCTTTAACAAAAAATCAAAATTGATAGATTATATTTTACATTTTATAAAAAATATTAGTATTTTACCATATATTTGCATTAATTTCTTTTACATTCTCGACTAATTCGTGTGGATTTAAATTAGTGCAAAACAACTTTTGAAAAACAGACTATTAGACATACTTATTTTAGCGAGGTATTTAAATTACCGCTACTGTCCTAGCACAAAAATCACTAGAATTAATACACCGCTAAAATTAGTATGGTTACAGTATATTTATACATCCAAATGCCAATAGTCCTCACTATCATATTCTGGCTACAATAAATAGTTATATTTCCATTCTTTACAAATATAAATGTGTGTGTGTGTGTGTCCAGAATAAATACATTTGTATATACTAGTACATATATATATATATATATGTGTGTGTGTGTGTGTGTGTGTGTGTGTGTGTGTGTGTGTGTGTGTGTTTAAAAAAAGCGGAATTATAGTTGACTATAAATTTCATGTATCACATACTCTTTGTATTAAAAATGTGTTCTGATAATCAGATTACTTGAAATAAATCAAACTTTTGTATTTCTTCATCAGATGTTACATATATTAAAATAAATAAATTGACCACCTCAGTTCCTGAGGTAGGGCATTCCCTTTGAGAACTAGAAGGGATGGGTTTGAACCCTGGCCAGGCCATACATAAGACTTTTTATTTAAGATACTGCTTCCTCTCCAGATCTGCCAACCCTTACGATTTTTCGTAGTTCTAACTGAAAATTGCCGAAAATTTTTAATTCTAACGATTGTACGGATACGGCATGTTTTCTTCAGATTTTTATCTTTTCGGGATATTCTCTTTCATTGTCTTTACGTTTCCAAACCATGATTTAGAAAACTGTCCTGGAAACACTTTTAAGGCATGCAGATTACAATAAAGCATTAAAAAGATAGCCAGCGATCACTATCGTTACGCAAAGTCGGAAGAGCATTTGATAGTAAAGCATTTCAAAGACATTCTGAAGTATAATAATCAAACATCTGTGTGATTTTAAAGTTTCTCGCGATAACTGTCACATCTCAAAAATGAGCAAACACAAAGCAGATCTGGCGGATTATGGAGAGTCGGCTCCGAAAAAAAAGGAATCGGTATAAATTGGTGCGATTTAGGTGATTTTGTAGCCTTAACAGTCTAATTAAAATATGCCTATTTGATAAAACTGACTTTTGTAAAATCTTACTGAAACTAGTGCAATCTTACTGAAAAATGCCCTTGATCTTACTGAATAGTTGCCTAGGGGGTTGGCAGGTCTGCCTCTCTTGGCACCCAGCAAGAGACTGGTTCACCTGGATTTAAGAAAATATGGCTGGGAGAGTGGTAGACTTGTCTGTGGCATACTGACTCTGTGAGCTAGCATGTTAATGATACTCAGAGTATGTGCTAGTACAAGGCAGACCGTAATACACACTTGTACATTGCATGCAAAATAGACTCGATCTTAGATTAATCTTCAGTGTTTTATAAACTTGCTCTTCTTTTGGAAAAGCTAAAAAATTGCTGATGCAATGTAAAACAACATTACAACTAACCAACAGTTACTTAGAAAGTACAGTTTGATTAGCATTAAACACTGTGTATTGCGAAAAAATTTCCCAAATCTTTAATTGTTGAAGTACATTGCAAAACAAGATACCTTTTTTTCAATTTTTTTTTAAAGAACTGTTAATAATTGAATTTATATATGTTATACCTTTTGTCATGCAAAGGTGTGGCAACCAAACTAAATATCAAGCATCATTTGAAAACAGATCAGCTAGAGATTATATTTTTATTTTAGTGTGTACATTTGAGGAGGATGACGCTCATTGTTGGTTGATCCAAGACCTTGCAGATGATTTTGATTGGAGATATTATTGGGTAAGTAATGATATGCTGGTATATTACTGGGTAGATAATGATATGCTGGTAAATTACTGGGTAGGTAATGATATGCTGGTCTATTACTGGGTAGGTAATGATATGCTGGTAAATAACTGGGTAGGTAATGATGTGCTGGTTTATTACTGGGTAGGTAATGATATGCTGGTTTATTACTGGGTAGGTAATGATGTGCTGGTAAATAACTGGGTAGGTAATGATATGCTGGTCTATTACTGGGTAGGTAATGATATGCTGGTCTATTACTGGGTAGGTAATGATATGCTGGTCTATTATTGGGTAGGTAATGATATGTTGTTCTATTACTGGGTAGGTAATGATGTGCTGGTAAATAACTGGGTAGGTAATGATATGCTGGTCTATTACTGGGTAGGTAATGATATGCTGGTATATTACTGGGTAGGTAATAATATGCTGGTCTATAACTGGGTAGGTAATGATATGCTGGTATATTACTGGGTAGGTAATGATATGTTGTTCTATTACTGGGTAGGTAATGATGTGCTGGTAAATAACTGGGTAGGTAATGATATGCTGGTCTATTACTGGGTAGGTAATGATATGCTGGTCTATTACTGGGTAGGTAATGATATGCTGGTCTATTATTGGGTAGGTAATGATATGCTGGTATATTACTGGGTAGGTAATAATATGCTGGTCTATAACTGGGTAGGTAATGATATGCTGGTATATTACTGGGTAGGTAATGATATACTGTTCTATTACTGGGTAGGTAATGATGTGCTGTTCTGTTACTGGGTAGGTAATGATATGCTGGTCTTCTACTGGGTCGGTAATGATATGCTGGTCTATAACTGGGTAGGTAATGATATGCTGGTCTATTACTGGGTAGGTAATGATATACTGGTCTATTACTGGGTAGGTAATGATATACTGGTCTATTACTGTGTAGGTAATGATATACTGTTCCATTACTGGGTAGGTAATGATATGCTGGTCTATTACTGTGTAGGTAATGATATGCTGGTTTAATACTGGGTAGGTAATGATATGCTGGTCTATTACTGGGTAGGTAATGATATGCTGGTATATTACTGGGTAGGTAATGATATACTGTTCCATTACTGGGTAGGTAATGATATGCTGGTCTATTACTGGGTAGGTAATGATATGCTGGTCTATTACTGGGAAGGTTATGATATGCTTTTCTATTTCTGGGTAGGTAATGATATGCTGGTATATTACTAGGTAGGTAATGATATACTGTTCCATTACTGGGTAGGTAATGATATGCTGGTCTATTACTGGGTAGGTAATGATATGCTGTTCCATTACTGGGTAGGTAATGATATACTGTTCCATTACTGGGTAGGTAATGATATACTGTTCCATTACTGGGTAGGTAATGATATGCTGTTCTATTACTGTGTAGGTAATGATATGCTGGTTTAATACTGGGTAGGTAATGATATACTGTTCCATTACTGGGAAGGTAATGATATGCTGGTCTATTACTGGGTAGGTAATGATGTGCTGGTAAATTACTGGGTAGGTAATGATATGCTGGTTTATTACTGGGTAGGTAATGATATGCTGGTATATTACTGGGTAGATAATGATATGCTGGTATATTACTGGGTAGGTAATGATATGCTGGTCTATTATTGGGTAGGTAATGATATGCTGGTCTATTACTGGGTAGGTAATGATATACTGTTCCATTACTGGGAAGGTAATGATATGCTGGTTTATTACTGGGTTGGTAATGATATGCTGTTCTATTACTGGGTAGGTAATGATATGTTGTTCTAATACTGGATAGGTTATGGCTTACTGTTCTTATAATGGGTAAGATACAGTAAGCTGGTCTAGCTATTACTAGGTAGGGAACAAAATCCTATGACAACCCTGTTTTGATAAGATAGCTTGAAAATTAACCCAGCCAAGGTCTTTACATTCAAAAAGCCAATTTTTTACTATTATGTGAAAATTGGACAGGAAATTTATTACAGTAAAACCTCGATCTATCGCCAACCGATTTATCGCCAAACTCGCTTAATGCCAAAGTATCATCTAGACCCGTTTTCCCCTCACATAAAATCCCCCGTTTTAATGCCAAATTCGCCTATCGCCATCCGCCACCCTTACCTGATAACAAATGATCATTTTACCATCATTGTAACCTCGATATTATCACCAATTAACATGGTCACAGGTGACTGATTTTATTTACAGTAGACATGCGGTTGGACAATCAGAGACGCATTCATGCGTATACAACTACCTGTATGTATAACTTACCAATAACTAAAAAATAGCGATAACTCAATTGTGTTAAATTTTATAAATAAAAAAATACTCGGCTGATCTTTGTTTTGTTTGTTGATTATATTTTATGTATAAACAAAACGTGGACACCCAAAAGAAAAAGGAATTTCGTTGGATATTAAACAGAAAAAGTATATTATAAAATATTATGAAAACATGCTTAAATTACACAGTTAGAAACTGCTGATTATTTTTCCAACGTTATGGGGGATTGAAGTAAAACGGAGAACTGCTGGTGATAATTTAGCTAGCAAAGAAGCTTATTACTGCCCATGAATCTGATGGTGACGGAGGCACTCCAAGAAAATGACACGAGAGTTCTATGTATTCTGAACTGAAAAGGCATTGAAGTTGTATTTACTAATTTGAAGTTGTATTTACTAATGCTCCAGCCCAGAATATAATAAATCAATAAAATTATTCTTTGAATCACATGAGTCTACCACTGAACACGATTTAACCGAGCCGTCTCCAATTCCGATTTTAACATACATATCCCACTCTAACGTGACCACAAAAAGTACACATGTCAACTTCCGGTTTCTGTCTCCCTCAGTTTATCGCCAAACTCGTTATAACGCCAAAATATTAATGGATAAATGTTGGCGTTATAACGAGGTTTAACTGTATTATTATTATTATTATTATTATTATATATATATATATATATATATATACAGAAATCAGGAATAAAAGGCTTATCTTTACCGTTATATATATATATATATACAGAAATCAGGAATAAAAGGCTTATCTTTACCGTTAATATTAGGATGCTTAGAATGCTAGTCATCAATTATATATTATTTAAATAAAAAGTTTCATGAAAAACAATTTTTCCAACTCAAAATCCTCAGTTGTATACTGTGGCTAGGCTCTGTTGCAGTTTTACTTTAGAAAAGAAAAGAAAATTCTGTTTGAACCTTAGTCTACAGTGAACATTGTCTCGTAATTACTGATATACGACTATAGTAGCTCAGTTGGTAGAGTGCTCCCTTTATATTTGGGAGGTTGAGGTTAAAATGTCTGCTGTGTTTGACCAGGACATGAAAATAGACAGTGACTGTTCTTTTGCCATTAGCACTATGCATTTAGAAATGAAAGCCAAATTTTCACGGCAGGCATGGCTCACTAAAGAATCCTCTTTGCACATTTTCCTTATCGCACTGCATAGGTAAAATTTCTGCCACTTCACCTGTAGCTGGTGCCTTCTCGATATATGACCCTCCTTGTGCATTGCCCTGATCACACTGGAAAGGTAAAATTTCTGCCTCTTCACCTGTAGCTGGTGACTTCTCGATATATGACTCTCCTTGTGCATTGCCCTGATCACACTGGAAAGGTAAAAATTTCTGCCACTTCACCTGTAGCTGGTGACTTCTCGATATATGACCCTCCTTGTGCATTGCCCTGATCCCACTGGAAAGGTAAAATTTCTGCCTCTTCACCTGTAGCTGGTGACTTCTCGATATATGACTCTCCTTGTGCATTGCCCTGATCACACTGGAAAGGTAAAATTTCTGCCACTTCACCTGTAGCTGGTGACTTCTCGATATATGACCCTCCTTGTGCCTTGCCCTGATCACACTGGAAAGGTAAAATTTCTGCCACTTCACCTGTAGCTGGTGACTTCTTGATATATGACTCTCCTTGTGCATTGCCCTGATCACACTGGAAAGGTAAAATTTCTGCCACTTCACCTGTAGCTGGTGACTTCTCGATATATGACCCTCCTTGTGCCTTGCCCTGATCACACTGGAAAGGTAAAATTTCTGCCACTTCACCTGTAGCTGGTGACTTCTTGATATATGACTCTCCTTGTGCATTGCCCTGATCACACTGGAAAGGTAAAAATTTCTGCCACTTCACCTGTAGCTGGTGACTTCTCGATATATGACCCTCCTTGTGCCTAGCCCTTATCACACTGGAAAGGTAAAATTTCTGCCACTTCACCTGTAGCTGGTGACTTCTTGATATATGACTCTCCTTGTGCATTGCCCTGATCACACTGGAAAGGTAAAATTTCTGCCACTTCACCTGTAGCTGGTGACTTCTCAATATATGACCCTCCTTGTGCATTGCCCTGAGCTCACTGCAAAGGTAAAAATTTCTGCCACTCCACCTGTAGCTGGTGACTTCTCGATGTAAAACCCCATTAAATCAAATTAAATTATTCAATTTTACTGACTTTTTATAGCGAGCAACCCCATCAAGAAGGACTGGACCAAATGGGGCTTTGAATGGACAGAGATTTGCATACATAGAGACGTCTTCACCACGACAAGTAGCTGATCTTGCAAGATTGAAGAGTTCTTTTACACTGCCAAGTAAGTGTAGTTTGAATTGCCTGTAACCCAGGTTTATATGTATATATACTTTAATGTATATCCTTTTTTAAATATAATAGAGGCCTTATTTGACAAACAGTTTAAAACGCTGATCACTGCGTCACTTTCTGTCTAAACAATAACCCCACCTTCCACCCCCCCCCCCCCCCCCAAAAAATCAAAATCTTTGTCACATGTACTTATTTCTGATATTAAGAAATAGTTTATTTTTCGATAGTTTATAATAATAGGAAATAAGTGTCTGTGATTATTTCGACTGGGAATAGTCAGTAAATTTACAATATTTTAATTTTTTTTTTTTTAACAGACACTAGAAAATGTTTTTCAATGTATTATCACATGTATGGCCGAGACATCGGGACCTTGCGAGTAAAAATGCGAACCCTTGGACAAAGTAGCTTTACTACATTATTTTACCGTGCAGGGAACAAAGGCAATGAGTGGTATTACACAGCTTTCGAAGTCCCTGGTGGTCAAGCACTCGAGGTATTGTGTTTCAGTTATTTTTATTTATTTCATTTTAAAGACCAGATA
Organism: Tegillarca granosa; assembly: GCA_029721355.1. Taxonomy (NCBI): domain Eukaryota; kingdom Metazoa; phylum Mollusca; class Bivalvia; order Arcoida; family Arcidae; genus Tegillarca; species Tegillarca granosa. The sequence continues at coordinate 38,376,660 of CM056603.1, forward strand.
AATCATGCATTTAATTATGAGGTTTTCAAGTGTACTATGGGATATATTTCTACTGTTTATATGGGGAAAAAAATGGTTATTTCAAATATCCCAGAAAAATGCTGTCTCTCCATTGGATAGATTGATCAGTTTAATAGGGTTTTGTGTCTAAGTCAAGAATATTTCACTCATATCGAGATTTCACCAGCTATAGGTGAAGTGGCAGAAATTTTTACCTTTGCAGTTTGCTTAGAGCAATGTGCAGGGAGGGTTTTTTAATGTGCCATGTCTGCCGTGACACAGGGCATCAGTTGTCAAGGTCTTTTCCAAGAGAACTTGTGACTTTCATTTTTAAATGCTGAGTGCTTGGCGAAAGAACAGCCACTACCTATTTTCAAGTCTTGGTCAGACCCAGCTAGGGCCTTTCCATTGGAAAACATCAAATTGTGTTATTCCATACCTAATTGAAATACGTTCTGGGGCAAAACTTTCATAATACAATAGATTACGCTTAATTGCGTAGCTGATTGTCACACATTTTATACTATAAGCCATAGTATGCAAATAACCGAAAATGCCCAAATAAAAAAATGAGAGAGTTGAGTAATGATGTTTTATGCCCCAGTAGAGAATAATTCACTTATATTTAGGTGGGTGGTTTTGGGATGGTTGAGAAAACCTGACTTGCCAGAATAAACCGCTGACCTTTGGAAAGTGAACCAACAAACTTTCTCACACTAGTATCTGCCAGAGTGGCAATCAAACCTTGGCAGCTGTCAAGGGTTTTCAAAGTTAAGCTTGTGACAACCCGAAGACAGAGGCATCTCCCCAGAAAAAATGGTGTAAAATTTCATTCACTTCAATTTTAGACATCAACAACAGCGGCAGAATCTCACAAAACATGCAACAAGAAACCAAAATATTACCGCATCAGTATACAATACTGGATCTAAAAATTTAGTATCAGTCTCTGAGAATGTTAACAAACTTATAATAATAGATCTATGTTGTCAGTTTTCATTTTCTGGATAGTTTGATTATGTGTGTGTTTATGAAAGTTCAGCATGTGAGTGTGATTTAAATCCATAATGTGTGTGACACCCACAATAAATGTGACTTGACAGGTATGCAGGTATTGTAAGTGCTTGCTTGAGACTGCTCGGCCATTGAGTCCCCATCAATTGTTGGATAAATCAGATAAAGTGATTTTTAGTACTGATAAATTCATCATAGTCTGTGCATTGTAAAAACAACAGATAATTAGTCATGTTAGGAATGAAGATGGTTTAAATTATTAATTATCTGAAAGATTTTGTTTCACAGATATCCATCGAGGGAGTGCGTGCTTATGGTGTATATGGTGACATTGCCTTGGATGATGTAAAGCTGTTGGAAGGAGGTTGTAGTGAGTACACACACACACACACACACACACACACACACACACACACACACACACACATTTCACTCAAATCAACATTGTCCTGTAGCTGAATAAAATCACTAAACTTTGACAATTGAATGCCTTTAGAAAATAACCAGCTTTGACAAGTGACTCCAAGAGTAATCATTGACCTTTGACAAGTGAAGACATGTAGAAATAATGATCTATGACTAGCAAATAGAAATCAATTAACCCTTGACAAGCTCCTGTAGGAATAATTGATCTTTGACAAGCAAACACCTGTAGAAGTCAATCAACCTTTGACAAACTTCTGTAGGAATAATTGATCTTTGACAAGCAAACACCTGTAGAAATAATTGATCTTTGACAAGTAAACATCTGTAGAAATAATTGATCTTTGACAGGCTCCTGTAGAAATAATTGATCTTTGACAAGTAAACATCAGTAGAAATAATTGATCGTTGACAAGTAAACATCTGTAGAAATAATTTATCTTTGACAGGCTCCTGTAGAAATAATTGATCTTTGACAAGTAAACATCAGTAGAAATAATTGATCTTTGACAAGTTAACATCTGTAGGAATAATTGAGCTTTGACAAGCAAACATGTAGAAATTGTCGACTTTTGACAAAGAAACGTGTAGAAATCATTGACCTTTGACAAAGCACCACCAGTAGAAATCAATCAATCATTGACAAGCAACTGTAGGATTAATTGATCTTTGACAAGTAATCACCTGTAGAAATCAATCAACCTTTGACAAGCTTCTGTAGGAATAATTGATCTTTGACAAGTAAACATCTGTAGACATGATTGATCTTTGACAGGCTCCTGTAGGAATAATTGATCTTTGACAAGTAAACATCTGTAAGAATAATTGATCTTTGACAAGCAAACATGTGTAGCAATTGTCGACTTTGACAAAGAAGGACAAGCAAACACCTGTAGAAATCAATCAATCATTGACAAGCAACTGTATGATTAATTGAACTTTGACAAGCAAACACCTGTAGAAATCAATCGATCATTGACAACCAACTGAAGGATTAATTGATCTTTGACAAGCAAACACCTGTAGAAATCAATCGATTTGACAAGCACCTGTAGGAATAATTGATCTTTGACAAGCAAACACCTGTAGAAATAATTGATCTTTGACAACCAAACACCTGTAGGAATAATTGATCTTTGACAAGCAAACACCTGTAGGAATTATTGATCTTTGACAAATAAATATCTGTAGAAAATTAATCAACCTTTGACAAAGAAACATGTAGAAATCATTGACCTTTGAAAAAGCACCACCTGTAGAAATCAATCAATCATTGACAAGCAACTGTAGGATTAATTGATCTTTGACAAGCAAACACCTGTAGAAATCAATCACCCTTTTACAAGCTTCTGTAGGAATAATTGATCTTTGACAAGTAAACATCTGTAGAAATGATTGATCTTTGACAGCCTCCTGTAGGAATAATTGATCTTTGACATGCTCCTGTATGAATAATTGATCTTTGACAAGTAAACATCTGTAAGAATAATTGATCTTTGACAAGTAAACATCTGTTGAAATAATTGATCTTTGACATGTAAACATCTGTTTTATAATTGATCTTTGACAAGCTAACATGTGTAGAAATTGTCGACTTTTGACAAAGAAAGACAAGCAAACACCTGTATAAATCAATCAATCATTGACAAGCAACTATAGGATTAATTGATTTTTGACAAGCAAACACCTGTAGAAATCAATCGATTTGACAAGCACCTGTAGGAATAATTGATCTTTGACAAGCAAACACCTGTAGAAATAATTGATCTTTGACAACCAAACACCTGTAGGAATAATTGATCTTTGACAAGCAAACACCTGTAGGAATTATTGATCTTTGACAAATAAATATCTGTAGAAAATTAATCAACCTTTGACAAAGAAACATGTAGAAATCATTGACCTTTGAAAAAGCACCACCTGTAGAAATCAATCAATCATTGACAAGCAACTGTAGGATTAATTGATCTTTGACAAGCAAACACCTGTAGAAATCAATCACCCTTTTACAAGCTTCTGTAGGAATAATTGATCTTTGACAAGTAAACATCTGTAGAAATGATTGATCTTTGACAGCCTCCTGTAGGAATAATTGATCTTTGACATGCTCCTGTATGAATAATTGATCTTTGACAAGTAAACATCTGTAAGAATAATTGATCTTTGACAAGTAAACATCTGTTGAAATAATTGATCTTTGACATGTAAACATCTGTTTTATAATCGATCTTTGACAAGCTAACATGTGTAGAAATTGTCGACTTTTGACAAAGAAAGACAAGCAAACACCTGTATAAATCAATCAATCATTGACAAGCAACTATAGGATTAATTGATTTTTGACAAGCAAACACCTGTAGAAATCAATCGATTTGACAAGCACCTGTAGGAATAATTGATCTTAGACAAGCAAACACCTGTAGAAATAATTGATATTTGACAAGCAAACACCTGTAGGAATAATTGATCTTTAACAAATAAATATCTGTAGAAAATTAATCAACCTTTGACAAAGAAATGTGAAGAAATCATTGACCTTTGACAAAGCACCACCTGTAGAAATCAATCAATCATTGACAAGCAACAATAGGATTAATTGATCTTTGACAAGCAAACACCTGTAGAAATCAACCAACCTTTAACAATCTTCTGTAGGAATAATTGAACTTTGACAAGTAAACATCTGTAGAAATGATTGATCTTTGACATGCTCCTGTATGAATAATTGATCTTTGACAAGTAAACATCTGTAAGAATAATTGATCTTTGACAAGTAAACATCTGTAGGAATAATTGATCTTTGACAGGTAAACATCTGTAGGAATAATTGATCTTTGACAAGCAAACATGTGATGAAATTGTTGACTTTTGACAAAGAAACTTGAAGAAATCATTGACCTTTGACAAGCAAACACCTGTATAAATCAATCAATCATTGACAAGCAACTGTAGGATTAATTGATCTTTGACAAGCAAACACCTGTAGAAATCAATCACCCTTTTACAAGCTTCTGTAGGAATAATTGATCTTTGACAAGTAAACATCTGTAGAAATGATTGATCTTTGACAGCCTCCTGTAGGAATAATTGATCTTTGACATGCTCCTGTATGAATAATTGATCTTTGACAAGTAAACATCTGTAAGAATAATTGATCTTTGACAAGTAAACATCTGTTGAAATAATTGATCTTTGACATGTAAACATCTGTTTTATAATCGATCTTTGACAAGCTAACATGTGTAGAAATTGTCGACTTTTGACAAAGAAAGACAAGCAAACACCTGTATAAATCAATCAATCATTGACAAGCAACTATAGGATTAATTGATTTTTGACAAGCAAACACCTGTAGAAATCAATCGATTTGACAAGCACCTGTAGGAATAATTGATCTTAGACAAGCAAACACCTGTAGAAATAATTGATATTTGACAAGCAAACACCTGTAGGAATAATTGATCTTTAACAAATAAATATCTGTAGAAAATTAATCAACCTTTGACAAAGAAATGTGAAGAAATCATTGACCTTTGACAAAGCACCACCTGTAGAAATCAATCAATCATTGACAAGCAACAATAGGATTAATTGATCTTTGACAAGCAAACACCTGTAGAAATCAACCAACCTTTAACAATCTTCTGTAGGAATAATTGAACTTTGACAAGTAAACATCTGTAGAAATGATTGATCTTTGACATGCTCCTGTATGAATAATTGATCTTTGACAAGTAAACATCTGTAAGAATAATTGATCTTTGACAAGTAAACATCTGTAGGAATAATTGATCTTTGACAGGTAAACATCTGTAGGAATAATTGATCTTTGACAAGCAAACATGTGATGAAATTGTTGACTTTTGACAAAGAAACTTGTAGAAATCATTGACCTTTGACAAGCAAACACCTGTATAAATCAATCAATCATTGACAAGCAACTGTAGGATTAATTGATCTTTGACAAGCAAACACCTGTAGAAATCAATTGATTTGACAAGCTTCTGTAGGAATAATTGATCTTTGACAAGCAAACACCTGTAGAAATAATTGATCTTTGACAAACAAACACCTGTAGAAATAATTGATCTTTGACAAGCAAACACCTGTAGAAATAATTGATCTTTGACAAGCAAACACTTGTAGGAATTATTGATCTTTGACAAGTAAACATCTGTAGAAAATTAATCAACCTTTGACAAAGAAACATGTAGAAATCATTGACCTTTGACAAAGCAACACCTGTAGAAAACCACCAACTTTGACAAGCCAACAGACCACTGACCTTTGACATGCAAACTAACAAACTTTTTCAAGCTAGGATCTATCAGTCTGAGAGTTTTATAATTTCAGACATATGTCTTGAAAGCACCTTGATCCACAATTATGTGCTATGGACCTTTCTGTCTTTATCTCTCCCCTTTGTCAATTTTGTCATATTGCCATAAAAGACTTGACCAGAAACCAAATATTGTTCATGCAAAATTCTTAAAACAGATGGGTATTCATCATTTTAACATTTTGCATTCCCTTAACAAAGCATAATTTTACTGGAAAATAGTTTTATTTCATATAATTCCAGAACAATGTAGTATTGGACTTGAAAGTCAGTCACATAATGGCCCATTACTCTTGAACCCCAGTTGAAACTAATATACATCTACATATAAATGTTCAATAAAACTTGTAAATAACAAAAACAATTATCAGGTGCATAGTTACATAATACAAAATTCCTTTCCAAATGATACTTTATATTCAAGAGCAATATTTATCAGAGTTAAATGCACCTTCCAAAAACTTTTTTTTTTGAACAGTTATTTCTCCCTTAATACTTGACAGATAATGTTGAAATTTGGTAGGTACATAATAGAAAAGTCCTTTCAAATGATATAGTGTTTTGAAAACAAGAGCCATATTATCAGAGTTTAATGCCCCTCCAAAAAAATTTTAAATTTCTCACAATTAACAGTTGGTTTTTATATACATGTAAATATTAAACTAAAATTTCCTTTTATTTCTATTTTCTATTTTCCAGCATGATCTGGGTACAATATGCTTTATGGTGAAAGGGTTGTTTTTACTTGACACTTCTGGCTATCTTTCTTCAGAAGTCTGAAGGAGCACCAGTCTATGGGTTCAGCTTTGTTCAATTGAAATGGATATTAGGCATGAGTTGAATTTCATCAACATGTAAAACCAACAACATAAGTCTGAAAGCAATGGAATTGAAGATATTAGAAAATATAAAAAATATAAATTAATAGACTGGGTTTAAGAAATATGACAAGATTCATTTCAGCTTTAAATGTATCTGTTATATTTCTTGTGGAAATGTTATCTTGATTTGTCTAGTGTAAAATTAATATATAAACAATTTTTAAGTTATTTTTAAATATACCAACTTGAGTTTATTTATTTATTTATTATGTATTTTTTAAATATTTGTTGTTATGTTAAAGTTGACTAAAATGCTAGTTTATGGATCACACCCCCTTATTTGGTCAAATCTTAGAATGAGAAGATTTATCAGTTTTCTTGTCAAAGTTTTTTTTTTCTTTTCCAGAGCACTGGTACTCCATTTTCCATTGATTTCTTGTGTGGTTTCCATTTAATTTCCATGTTCATTTTCTTTTTTTCCATGTGCAATCCACACCTATGGTTGAATCCGAAATGTGTGGTTTTCATATAATTTCCATGTTAATTTCCGCTTTTTCCATGTGCAATCCATGCCTATAGTTGAATTTCAAATGTGTGGTTTCCATATATTCCATATAATTTCCATGATAACTTCACCATTTTCCATGTGCACTCCACACCTATGTTTGAATTTGAAACATGTGGTTTCCAAATAATTTCCATGTTAATTTCCCCTTTTCCCATGTGTAATCCACACCTATGTTTGAATTTCAAATGTGTGGTTTATTTCCATGTTAATTTTCCCTTTTTCCATGTGCACTCGACACCAATGTTTGAATTCCAAACCTGTGGTTTTCATATAATTTCCATGTTAATTTCACCTTTTTCCATGTGCACTCCACACCTATGTTTGAATTCCAAACATGTGGTTCCCATATAATTTCCATGTTAATTTCCCCTTTTTTCATGTGCACTCCACACATATGTTTGAATTCCAAACATGTGGTTCCCATATAATTTCCATGTTAATTTCCCCTTTTTTCATGTGCACTCCACACCTATGTTTGAATTCCAAACATGTGGTTCCCATAAAATTTCCATGTTAATTTCCCCTTTTTTCATGTGCAATCCACACATATGTTTGAATTCCAAACATGTGGTTCCCATATAATTTCCATGTTAATTTCCCCTTTTTTCATGTGCACTCCACACCTATTTTTGAATTCCAAACATGTGGTTCCCATATAATTTCCATGTTAATTTCCCCTTTTTTTATGTGCAATCCACACCTATGGATGAATTCCAAATGTGTGGTTTTCATATAAAACTATGTTAATTTCAACTTTTTCCATGTCGGCCATTATAAAAAGGTACTGGATTTTTTTTCAGTAACACTTTTTTTTCTTTTTTTTTTAATTATTATTCCTTTCTATCTCAATTCATGATGCATTATTCATAATAAGTACAAATTACACATACATATAAATATATGTATATATAATTGTATATTTGTTGTGTTATTAAATTTTTAAATTTGTTAAAATAAAAACTTAATACATGTAATTTACATAAACTGTGTCCTAGTTTTCCACTTCATAAACAGTAGATTCCTATTTTGAAAGTGAACTACGGTATATGTTATCAGGCCCCAGTTTCACAATCATTTCTTAACTAAAATTTCTCTTGAATTTAGCAAATTTTGGCAATCTCTATTTGAATTACATATACAAATTTGTGATAAAACTAGAAACAAATGTTACAATCTTGAAGTCATCTTCAAAATGACAACTTAAACTTCCGAATATCTAAAAAACTAACAAAATTATAAAGATTTTAAATTTATCATGTAAGTTGAGGAAAATCTTAGTTAAGAAATGATTGTAAATGTTTGGGCCTGTCCTGATTTCCAACCTAGAAATTTTGGACTAAGGTCCCCGATACAAGATTCAAAAATTCACAACCACAGTAGAACCTTGATGACTCGAAGTTGTGGGAACATCGTCCAAATATTTGAGCCATCAGAGGTTTGAACGATCGGACATCAAGATACAATCAGAGGATCAGGTCCCCATGTTTATTGACAGTAAAAAATCTTGAAAATTAGAGAATGAAATGTCTCAATTAAAAAAATACAAAGTTTTATTTCATCATGATATCTCTCTTACTTTTGACGAAATTTGTAATATGGTTTCAGCTTGTGTTTTGTTTACAATGACTGGCTACATGTCACTTTGACAAAAAAAAAAAGAAAAACTTTTGAAAAAAAATTTATTAATCGAGAGAGTGGGGGTATTTGATTTAACAGAGTTTGAGCCATTGAGGTTTATTTACATAGGATATTATTAAAGGAAATTATTTAGGAGTGACAGATGACTTCAAGTTATTTGGTGTATTCAAGGTGTCAATGTTCCAGTGATCGAAGTTTTTCTGTATATTAAATAAGGTGGAGGTTGATTAAGCCTTAAACAACATTGCAACAAACTTCAACCAACCATACCTCTGCTCAACTGAATTTTCAGTAATAGAAGATTAGGGCTGAAACATGGAATTCATGGCCACAAATCAGTACCTCTTAATTAGATACAAAAAGTGCTATTGTAGCAGTTTTTAAAGCTCTGAAACTATTGTATGGTGGTTCACTACTAGTTTGAGGAATTCAGATTGTAATTTTTTGTTCTTTACATGAGTTTGACGTTCCATTGGCAATTTTTTTTAGCTCACCTGAGCTAAAAGCTCAGATGAGCTATTACTATCCATCTTCGTCTGTCGTGCATCGTCCGTCGTGCGTAAACTTTTTACATTTTAATCTTCTCCTCCAAAACCACTGGGCCAAATTGAATGAAACTTGGTAACCATCATGCCTGGGTGAAGCCCTTTCAGATTTTCACAAAAGAAGGAGTTATGTCGCCTTGGGGCCCGATAAGGGGGGAAGTAGTGAAAAACTTTAAAAAACTTCTCTGAATCTTCAAGAGATATACCCTAGTTATTTCATTTATAACATCCTTAGGTCATCTATTTTCAGATTTGCACAAATGGTAGCCATGAGGCTCAAAATGAGGAAATTGTAAGGCACTGAGTGGGGAAATTGCTAGAATATATATATTTGTCACTATATCTTGAAAACTATTAACTTTTTTTTAAAACTGTTAAATTTTTGTATAGGCATGTATATTAGAATATTGTAGGTATTTCGACAACGATCATTCAGTCAATACTCAGTTCTCTTATATGCTGATACATGTGAAAGTTACTGTCCATAGTCTAAATTAATGAAAATTATCAAGGGCTTTTAATCACATAGCTGTCAGCTGTCTTACCTATTTCTTCAGAACATGAAGTAAATCAATGTGTGAAAATATAATATATCTCTAAATTTAAATTTCATTTATTTACAAACAGCACTGTCTCAAAAAACTATTACAATATAAATATTCAATTCTAATCCCAAATTTAAGAGTTATTCTTTTAAATGAAGCAAATTTAACAAGCTCCTAGCACTCATTTCTTGTCTTCAATTTTAGGAACTTCTTCCTGTCCAGCATCAATTTCCCTGAATTTTGGAAACTGTTCCCATGGTTGATTGTATTCAAATTTTCTGAATTCCTGTGTCATTTCTATAGGTTCAACCACCACTCTCTTCACCTCATCATCATACCGTACCTGAAAAAAAAAACCAAATAAAGATGTAGTTAAACCACCTAGCCCCACCTCTACATCCATCCTACCTGTCCATTAAAACAAGAATTCCACAGAATTAAATGTCTCGCCTGGTTAGTTTTTGATCGATTAGAAAATACATTTTTAAGATTCAGACTAACTGTAATATTATTTATTGGTGTTAAAAATAATGTTGGTTAAGTACAATATGCATTTCAGAAATAGAATTGTATTTTTCAAACAAATATCATTCTTTTCACATTTTTCACACTAGACAGCTGAACTATAATTTTTATTGTACATAACACGAAAACTTAAATCACATCTTATAGAAGAAAGTATTCATGTTTGTTTGAGTAAAAAATATTTTCTCAATTTTAAATCTAAAATCTTGGACCTGCCCTAAAAGTAAAAATATAAACTTTTATACAAGGTAAATAACACAGAAACTAATATAGCTTTATTTGTAGTCCAAAATCATTTTGGTTTAGAACAAAATGCATTTTCTCAAAATTTGTACTTTTTTTATTTAAAATCTAAGATTTATCGCAAAATTGAAATAAATAGTCAACAGCATTGTATACAAGAGGCCCATGGGCCTTAACGCTCACCTGAAGATATGTCCAATATTGTTTGCAAAGTGCAATAGACAATATATTACATACAGAAACTTTAAAAGTTTTCTCAAGTTAGGAACTCCCACAAAACTTAATCAGAAATATATCCACTCACATTTCATTCATAAGTTGCTTATATAATATGCATGAAGTAACTGTAGTGCAATGAATAATTTCCAAATCATTAATCAATTTCAGTATACTTATGCAGCTATGTCCTTGACCTTTGAACATATATGACCTTGAACCATATAAAATTGTCATGTCAATACCTATAATATTCTAATATACATGCCTATGCATGAAATTAATAGCTTTCAAGATAATTAATAATCTTAGTATTCCTATGATGATATGACCTTGACCTTTGAACATATAACCTTGAACCATATATCAAAATGATCATTGTCCCAATACCTACAATATTCTGATATACATGCCTATACAAAAAGTTAATAGTTTTCATGATAAATAGCAATTGAAATCTTTTTTGCAGCTGTGACCTTGACTTTTCAACACATGACCTTGAACCATGTATCAAAATGATCGTTGTCGCAATACGAACAATATTCTAATATACATGCCTATACAAAAAGTTAATAATTTTCAAGATAATTAGCAATTTAAGTCTTTTTTTGCAGCTGTGACCTTGACCTTTCAACATATGACCTTGAACCATATATCAAAATGATCATCATGTCAATGCCTACAATATTTTAATATACATGCTATACAAAATGTTAATTGTTTTTAAGATAATTAGCAATTTCAATCTTTTTTTGCAGCTGTGACCTTGACCTTTCAATATATGACCTTGAACCATATATCAAAATGATCATTGTCGCAATATTCTAATGTACATGCCTATACAAAAAGTTAATAGTTTTCAAGATAATTAGCAATCTGCAGCTATGACCTTGACCTTTCAACATATGACCTTGATCCATATATCAAAATGGTCGTCATGTCAATATCTACAACATTTTAATATACATGCCTATACAAAAAGTTAATAGTTTTTAAGATATAGTGACAAATATATAATTTTTAGCAACTTCCCTACTCAGTGCCTTACAATTTCCCCATTTTGAGCCCGATGGCTACCATTTGTGCAAATCTGAAAATAGATGACCTAAGGATGTTATAAATGAAATAACTAAGGTTTATCTCTTGTAGATTCAGAGGAGAAGATTTTCAAAGTTCTTTACTCTTTCCCCCTTTATGGGGCCCCAAGGGGACATAACTCCTTCATTTGTGCAAATCTGAAAGGGCTTCACCCAGGCATGATGGTTACCAAGTTTCATTAAATTTGGCCCAGTGGTTTTGGAGTAGAAGATTAAAATGTTAAAAAATAACGCACGACATACGACGCACGACAGAGGACGGACGGTGAACCATCGCAATAGCTCATCTGAGCTTTCAGCTCAGGTGAGCTTATAATCTAGAAACTAATCAAACAACATTTGAAATGTAATTCATAAAGATTTGGATGTACTTTCAAAATTTTCTCAAAATGTTCCTTTTTATAAAAAAAAACCCAACAAATGTCAATTTTTTGGAAATACCCATAATATATATTTTTAAGTTCTATCATTGTACATGCTTAATTCAAAATTTCAAAAAAAAAAAAAAAAAAAAAAAAAAAAAAAAAAAAAAAAAAAAAGAAAAAAGAAAATTGAAAAATGGGTCTGTAGGAGCTGTAAAATCCCCAATCTGTAACAATTGCAAGTTTTTACCCCAAAAAGGAGACGAAACATCATCTTGAATACTAATGTAATCATAATTAAACTGCATGATTAAATTGTGCTGCAAATTTCATTGAAATAACAGTATTAGATTGAGAGATATGGACTTTAACAAAAACTTTCACATTTTCTCAAAATTCCTTTTTTTCTGGTAAAAAAGCAAGTTTTTACCCCAAAAATAGTTGAAACATCAGTTTATATACTCATATAATCATAATTAAACTGCATGATTAAATTGTGCTGCAAATTTCATTGAAATAACAGTATTAGATTGAGAGATATGGACTTTTAACAAAAACTTTCACATTTTCTCAAAATTCCTTTTTTTTCTGGTAAAAAAGCAAGTTTTTACCCCAAAAATAGTTGAAACGTCATCAGCTTATATACTCATGTAATCGATTAAACTGCATGATGTGTTGCAAATTTCAATGATATATTAGTATTAGTTTAAGAGATATGGACGTTAACATAAACCTTCACATTTTAACATGCTGTCGTTGCCGCCGACACCGGAAAAGTAACACCTAAGTCTCGACTTATGGCGATGTCAGGCTTGACAACTAGTGTTTCAGGTCCCCTTGTTTTATATCTCAACCAAAATGCTTTAAGACCAAATATTCAAAAAGACCAGTATTTTTTTCTTGCTTTAAATTTCAACCAAAATGAATCTCTATATCAAGACCACCTGTCTATTAAGTTCACCCTTCTAATATTCTACTGCTGGTTTTAATATACAGGTTATACTGTATATACAAAGAAGAAGGTATGGCCAGGTGTCTAATTTTACTCCAATCATATTAGTAAAATTTCTGATAACTTTATTCAGTTGAATACAATTGGAACTGTTTCTTGAGCAAGATAACCCCTCCCCTACTCCATTTGACCTTGTGGCATTGACCTTTGACCTGAATATCTAAATGTGATACATCTTCTGATGTTGAAATACATTTGTGTCAAATTTGATCAGAATCCCGTTAATGTAAAAGTTAAGGAGCAGCCACAAAGAGGGATAATCAGACAGACAGACAGACAGACAGACACAGGGTATAATTAAGTAACCAGTATAAAAAAAAACCAAACTTGATAAGTAATATACAAGTATGTATGTTATATTACCTCTACATATCCTGATAGTGGAAAATCTTTTCTAAATGGATGTCCTTCAAATCCATAATCTGTTAGAATTCTTCTTAAATCTGGATGGTTAGCAACAAATACACCAAACATATCCCAAAGCTGTAAGAGAGTAAGAGAGTGTTTAAAACATTGTCTCTTATATAAATGATAGTTAAATTTGAAGTGGAATGGAGTTGAGTAAAGTGATTTTTATGCCCTTGTCAAGATTTTTTTATATAAATTAGATGTGGTTGGCAGAGTCAGTTCTTGGATAGCTGAGGTCAATGAAATTTAAAAATGTGTTTCGACTCTTTTTTTAATAAATGTAACAGTTGGATAAATTACCCCATTAAAAATTATAAAGTTTATCTACATGTATCTTGATTCAGAAAATACTAACAAGTTGTGTGCCTGTGTGTGTGTGTGTTTGTTTTTTTACCTAAAGCCGTATGTTAAAAAGTTCATGACCCTAGAACCATCTTCTAATTTCAGCTGGTATCATAAATTGGCTTTAAGCAAAGAAATTTATTCCTATGCAACCCACTTCTGACAATGAACGCAGAAGTTTTTTTCCCACAATGTCTTTTTAGGTACTCTAAAATGAACATTTCTAAATGCTTGAGTGCAATCACTCATAATTTTCAGTGTCTTGCTGATCTGGCAATGAATTGATCCTACCAGTAATATCCAATTAAGGTAATAGAATATTGCCAAACTAAGAAAACCAAAGGGAATATATATATACATATATATATTATGTATAAACAAACAAATCCTAAGATACAGTTTCAGCTAATACTTTCATCTCCAGGGACTTTTCAAGCTATGATTTTTTTTCGTTTTTTATATTATTTCTCCATGTGCAAGATATTTTTTTTAACTTTTTAAATACCGGGATATATATATATATATATAATGAAATCTATAAGTATTTACCTCTCTTTCATACCAATTTGCTCCTAGATAAACAGATGTTACAGATTCTATAGGAGTTAGTTCATCTGTGTATGTCTTCACACGTATACGAGAGTTGAACATCAGTGACATCAAGTTGTACACAATCTGAAAAAAGACAATTAAGAAATGTAAATGAGTAAAGTGGAGTAGAAGAATGTTTTTTGAAACCCCAGTCAAGACTCTTCCACGTCAGATCTGAGATGATAGAGGAAACTGGAGTGCCTACAAAAAAATCACTACCTACTTTCCACAAGTGAACTGACAAAATTTATCAAACCAGGATCTACCAGATGCAATTTGAACCTAGTCGTGAGAAGTGTTGTGATCAATTAAAAGCATGCTTTAGACCACTTGTCCACTGAAGCCCCTAGTTATACACGAATAAATGACAAAACAACAAATATACATATACAAATATACCATCCTATAGATTGCTGGTTAAATGTTATTTTACATCATATCAGCATTTTTTAGAGGGATGTCAATTAGTCATAAGCTTAAACCCCAGCATATTTTACTGGTACTTATATACCTGGCAGATGAGTGGACTGGAGTAATGTGAAATAAAATGTCTTTCTCTACAATATATACTATGCAGCCTAGCTTGGGTTTGATTCAATTCGATTTAATTGAATTATTTTCATGCCCAAGTCAAAAATATTTCACTTATATCTAGACATCACCAGCTTTGGGAAGAGGCTGAAATTCTGACTTTTGCAGTGTGCTAAGGGCAATGTGCAGGAAAAGTTTTTAACCTGCCATACCTGGCGTGACTGAAGACTATTTAATTTTAAGTCCAGTTGGCCATGTTACTCTACTTGTAAATGCAAAAATAATATCTATTTATAAAAGATCTAGGTTCACAAACTTGCAAGACTGAAATCAAGAAATCTCAAATGCTTGTTATGTAATTTTTGTAAACATATAATAATTGTTCTTTCAGTTATATAATTAATAAATTTAAAATCATTCATATAAGTGTAAAATAGGGATTGGATTAGAAGGCTCAATTGTGTTTTATGCCCCAGTCAAGAAATTATTGAGGCTGTCAGTTCAGGAACGGTTGAGGAAACCGGAGCTCCAGTAGAAAACCACTGACCTTCAGCAAGTGAAATGACAAACTTTCTTACACTGAGATCTGCCCAAACAGGATTTAAAACTGAGATGGTGAAAAGCGCTGTGATTCATTAGTTTATTTGTGTTTTAAGTCCCAGTCAAGAATCTTTAACTTCTATCAAGACGGTCATGGTGGAGGAAACTGGAGCTCCAGTAGAAAACCATCAACCTTTGGCATAGTGACATGACAAACTTTTCTTACACTAAGATCTGCCCAAATGGGAATAAAACCTAGAAGGTGAGTGGCTCTATTATCCCTTTGGCCACTAGGTGCAAAATGGGGAGGAAGGCCCATAACTGATGCCTCCTGTGATTCTTCTTTAAACTTACCTCAAATCTATACTGTCTAGATGGTACATCTATAGCTGTTACATCGACAATGTTTTCAAAATTAGCATTTGTATGATCTTTAAGGAATGTTATTACACAGAGAATTCCTTCTGGGTGGATCATTATTTCCAGTTCATCGCCATTGGTTACCTGGACTTCCTGTACAAATTTGGGTAAACATGCTGCAACATACTGACCAAAATCCTTCAATTTTTTTGATAGCAGAGGATTCTGTGGTCTAACAGTGGCTGAAAATAAAAAAAACAATGTGAAATATGTTTAGTTTTTTTATGATATTAATCATGAGTTCACAATAGGTAAGGAAAGTGATATTGCTTTTTCAATATTTTTAACAGATACAACCTTTCAAATAATACTAATTTTATATCAGTGACATAAGTATTCAAAAAATTTTGAAAACTTTTGTTATATTTCAAAACACTACATTCTATGTACATGTACTTGTCTAAATTAATAACCAGATCAAATGAGCGAGTGAGCAAATTAATTTTTTTTAAGTAGCATGGTTAAGCCCCATCCCCCAATAATATTGGGATGCTATGACTACACCAAACGATGTTCACTCTGGAGCCCATCTAAAGTTTGGAATTTTATAATCAGTGGTACATGTACCATATGTATTTGTCTCTTTTATAACACCTAGCAAACTTAGTTTGATGGGTGGGTAGAGTCTTTATAACCCCTAGCAAACTTAGTTTGAGGGGTGGTTGGAGTCTTTATAACCCCTAGCAAACTTAGTTTGAGGGGTTGGTGGAGTCTTAATAACCCCTAGCAAACTTAGTTTGAGGGGTGGATGGAGTCTATAACCCCTAGCAAACTTAGTTTGAGGGGTGGGTGGAGTCTTTATAACCCCTAGCAGACTTAGCTTGAGGGGTGGGTGGAGTCTTTATAACCCCTAGCAAACTTAGTTTGAGTGTTGGGTGGAGTCTTTATAACCCCTAGCAAACTAAGTTTGAGGGGGTGGATGGAGTCTTTATAACCCCTAGCAAACTTAGTTTGAGGGGTGGTGGAGTCTTTATAACCCCTAGCAAACTTAGTTTGAGGGGTGGGTGGAGTCTTTATAACCCCTAGCAAACTTAGTTTGAGGGGTGGGTGGAGTCTTTATAACCCCTAGCAAACTTAGTTTGAGGGGTGGGTGGAGTCTTTATAACCCCTTGCAAACATAGTTTGAGTGTTGGGTGGAGTCTTTATAACCCCTAGCAAACTTAGTTTGAGGGGTTGATGGAGTCTTTATAACCCCTAGCAAACTTAGTTTGAGGGGTGGGTGGAGTCTTTATAACCCCTAGCAAACTTAGTTTGAGGGGTGGATGGAGTCTTTATAACCCCTAGCAAACTTAGTTTGAGGGGTGGGTGGAGTCTTTATAACCCCTTGCAAACATAGTTTGAGTGTTGGGTGGAGTCTTTATAACCCCTAGCAAACTTAGTTTGAGGGGTTGATGGAGTCTTTATAACCCCTAGCAAACTTAGTTTGAGGGGTGGGTGGAGTCTTTATAACCCCTAGCAAACTTAGTTTGAGGGGTGGATGGAGTCTTTATAACACCTAGCAAACTAAGTTTTAGGGGTGGGTGAAGTCTTTATAACTCCTAGCAAACTTAGTTTGAGGGGTAGGTGCGGTGGCTATACAAGAATCACTATGTCTGTCTGTCCATTTTTATCATATCCACTTGTAACTTTCAAACCTATGGATGGAATTTCATCAACTTGGCACAAATGTCAAATGTAAATCAGCATAAGATGAAATGATGTGAACCACATTTACATGTTTAGGTCAAAGGCCAAGGTCACAAGGTCAAATAGAAATGTTTAGCTTGGGGTATTTCCCTCTCAAGAGACAGTTCTTGTTTATCATGCTTTGATTGGCCGTTACTATCACTAACTTGTATTTTGTGGAGATCATACAGTGAATTAATTCTGTATGTAGGATTTCTGCAGTTTCCATATATTTTTTAAAAAATGTGCAAGTTTTTTATCCATTTTTGTGAATATTTTCATAATTTCTAAAAATGTAAATTGTGTGGAAAAAATGTGGAGTTTAGAGTTTATAAGTGTAAAATATGCATAAAGTTCAGAAGTTGTGAAAATATTAATCTGAATACTCTGCACTTATGGAAGAAGTTTAAAATTCTCTGTCAAAAAAGTGTAAAAAAAAATTTTTTAAAAATGCTTATGCTGAAGTTGTATAACATCAGTCAGTTCAAATAAACAACTGATCATATGAAAGAACTACACCCATGTCTGTTCTCTGTTATCAAATCGTGGTGTATATTTAAATTTAAATATCCAGACACAGTCAAAGATTTTATACAAGACTTTCAGACTGTTGGATTTTAGTCATAAATAAAAGATATGAAAAGCCCTGCTACGTAACATACTGGTATCCATGTTACAAAAACATCTTTTGAAATGATAAAAAAAACACTTACGTCTGAGATCACTTTTAGCAGTGTCTGTAGTTTGTAATCTGAAAAAGTGTTCTGTGGCTGCAGGCACTCTCAACACTACAATTTAAAATTTTACAACACTATTAGTAATTAAGCATATGAGTAAAGACAAATAGTTGCCAGAAAAAAAGCAAAACTGCCTATAAAAACCTAAATATATGACCTCCTGCACAATACTAATGCATCTTAATTTCTACCAGACTCTACTTGAAGTACTTTATATGAAAATGAAGACTAATGTGATGCCATTGGCACCGGACAGTTTGATAATAAAAACGCTCACAAATGCCTAAACTAGTGTATATCTATATCCATGATCATAACCCAAATGTAAACTAGCAAAAATGACATCCTGACTGTTGCAGAGAGAGAGAGAGAGAGAGAGAGAGAGAGAGAGAGAGAGAGAGAGAGAGAGAGAGAGAGAGAGACCTACTATAGTTAGTAATTACACGGGTCAGTGGTCTACATTTTTCAGAATTTTATTATGTTATTTATCTGTTTATTATCTATTTATGAAATTGGTAATGGAAAAATACTTTTCTTAATTTCTAAAAGAAAATAATGAAGTTTTCTGTGACTTTTAATGAATCATCTTGCAGATAAACCGGTGTTTAAGTCATTATCATGTGTCAGAACTTTTAAAAAGACGATAATTTTAAATGACAGGCGTAAGACATATTTTTCATTAATAAGATCTGTTTTAAATAACGATGCATACGGTTATTTTTCACCAAATTTGTCACTGGACCGACCAGCCTGCATAACCTGGACGCCATCTTGGATGTTGACCTTCAAGGGAGGTATTGTTAGACAAGTATCACATAATAACAATCATTGGAGACCATTGGAGGCATAACAGTTTAACGACAATAAATGAACCAAAAATAAGAAAAATAAAATAATTAATTGCCATACTTCGCAAACTCGAATCATATGTATTTATTTTAATTTTATACTGATCCCTTGAAATAGGTTCTTTTTGCCTTACTCGACAAAAGAGTTATTGTAAAAGTTTGTGAGCATGTGAATATAACGATGACAGAGAAATACATACAAACAGGTCTAAGTTGATAGATTTCCGAATTGTGATTAATGGTATCATGTCTTTTCTTCTGATTTCAACCCACTGGGTTGCATGGCACATTCCTAGATATTTGCTTGTTTTGGGGGCACCTGCCAATATTATCTCACCCAGTAATTGG
Organism: Tegillarca granosa; assembly: GCA_029721355.1. Classification (NCBI taxonomy): domain Eukaryota; kingdom Metazoa; phylum Mollusca; class Bivalvia; order Arcoida; family Arcidae; genus Tegillarca; species Tegillarca granosa. The sequence continues at coordinate 38,396,438 of CM056603.1, forward strand.
GAGTCACCAGTCATTTCTCAAAGATGTAGATGAATACACTGTGAAGAAAGAGTGGAGAGTTCATTTTGTAAATAAACGTAGTTTAATCAGTTGGTTTCTTTAAAAAATATAGAAAAAGATATGAAATATATATAGTAGTTCAATATTGATAGATCTCACTGGCATTACTTTTTTTAAATGGACATTTATTTACTAGTTTCATTCATTGAATGTGCTGTGTGGTGTCTAGCAGTTTTATGAACAGATTTTTTGGTTAGAAACCCAGCCATATTTTTTGTAAAATGTGTATTATGTTTTTCTTGTCCAGAAATGATTAGCATTATTTCTGATTCAAAAAGCATGATCTAGAAAAAAAGTGATTTTGTTGATTTCTATTTCTAATTTATTGATAATTATTTTTTAAAAAAAGGTTATATTTGAACTAGTATCAGGACTGTCACAAACCTTCCTTGGACTGCCCAGAACCAGGGCTATTGACTGGAGGAAATTAAGGGCCATTTCATGTAGTTTTGAGAAAACTTAAATATTTCAGATGATTTAATACAATAGCGTACAATCATAATACATGTACTTTAGAAATTACACTATTTTTGTATAAGACTAATGATAATATAAAACAGCAGCATTGTAATATGTGAGTGCACAATTGGTTACAGATTTTTTGAGACCCCTAAAAGCAATGCTATGTACCATTCCTGGTAGCCAAAATCACATTGGCATTGGCTACTAATTTCTGAGAAATTCTTTTAAAAAGTAACCTATTTTAACACATTTGTAAAATACTTTAAAAAGGACTATAAATTTTGGAAATTCGGCTACCAAAAATTTTTGATTTGTGGAATCCTAGCAATGTTAGTGTTGGTTTAAGTTTTGCTTTCTGGAATGCAGAACACAATCATTTTGGTGTTAAAGTTTTATGCCAATATTGTTATTCTTTTTAGTAGAGTCTACTTAGCTGGGAAGAATAAATTATTAATAAACAAGGAAAATGTCAATGGAAAAGAAGCGGGGAAACGAAAAGATATCTTTTTTGTCACTGTTATCGGGAGAAATGATGGAGGTTCCAGAAAGTGCAAGGGTAAAACAAGTTTCATAGTTTCTTGTAATTTGTTAATAGATAAGTCTGGAAAACTTGGAGTTGGACAATTTTATTCTGATAGCATTAAAAGTTTGGCAACAGAGATATCTTGTTGTTTTAAATATTCAGCAGAAGCTAATTTTTGTTGCAAAGTTTTTCTAGTAAAAATGCAACTGATGACATTTGCAAAACTCTTGAGAAAGAGAAAAAGTTTTAGGATTTGTTCAATTGCTTTCATGGAACAGTACATGTAAAGTGACTAAGTGGCTAAACATATCCAATCAAACCAGAAACCACTTACTGGCTCAGTAGTAGAGTGTTAACCCGAAGAGCAGGAGGTCAGGAGTTCAAGTCCTGTCAGGTCTGATACATAAGACTTTAAAATTTGAGATACTGCTTTCTTTGCTTGGTGCTTAAGACGACCAAGTACCAGTGTATCATTTGTTCTGAAACATAAAACAATTTTTACAACCTGGTTTTATTATTTTAATCAGAGATGTATATACACCTCTGTTTCAATCAAATTTCATGTTATGTTATTGTGTGTTTTATAGCTTGGTAGATGCAGGGCTGTGACAGATTTTGAAAAGTTAAACAGAGTTGGAGAAGGAACATATGGCATTGTTTGTGAGTTGCATTATATTTTCTTTACTTTAAAAAGATGGCCTTGGTGCCAAGAAGTCTAAAGCCCACACTTACAGGTCACAATGCCTTTCATGGTTCAAATGTCACTCAGACAGATCCTACTGTGAGTAAGTTTGCTTGCCTTAGGTCAGTGGTTTTTCTGGGAACTCCAATTTTCTCCACCATCACAGAACTTACAGGCTAAATAAAAGTGAAAGAATCTTGGCTGGGACAAAAACACCCTTATTAACCTCAATTGTACTTCAAAAACATTAATGTGAAAAGAAGCTGCATGATACTGTATAAAATAAACAGAGGTCTTCTGGGATTGATGTGAAGTAGAATAATGTGTTATACAGCCAGTCAAGATTCTTTCACTTTATCAAATCTTTCAATTCTGGGATCATAGCAGAAATCAGAAAAACCCAGAGAAACCCACTTAAAAACTGTCAAAAAACTATGACCCGCCTGATTCAAACCTAGACTGGAGGACTTGTTCTGAAATAAAGGATTTTGCTTACAAATATTGCTGAAAAGTCCTTTTCTCAATAGCTTTAAGCCATATGCATTACATACATGCACATATGTATGCCATATCTGATGCTTATGCTGTTTAACTGAGTTATCTCCCTTTGACCATAAAACATAACGCTTTCATGATTTCACTGAGTTATCTCCCCCTTGACCATAATGTACATTTAACTAAATTATCTCCCCTTTGACCATGCTGTACAATGATAATAGACCTCAGTCGTGATAAGGCCGGATGGGGGACTGTCAAAAGTAGTGCATATAAAAAACTCAGGGGTCTTTACTTAGACCCTGCTCATTTAAATTTGTTAATAGATAGCACTTTGCAATTTTGCCAAGGTGAGAGCTTCTGAGGTTTGCTAAAGAATTAAGGTGAGTTGGATGACTATTGCACTATATTTCCGGTGTAAGGACTTGAGCCGCACTATGCACTTCCTATGCTTGGACCACATTTTGCATGTTAACATTGCCATGTGCTTTTAGCATGATTGACACATTTTCCAAATTACTGAAAAAATGAATCAGACAAGGTGTTGATTTTTTTTGAAAAAGAAAAAAAGTAATATTTGAGGATTCAGGGACAATATGTCCCATTATATGTAGTTTGGGGTTTGTTGACCATCAGGTTCTATGAAAATGGTCTATTTTGAGGTAAAATTTTACAATTTTCTATGTGGTTGCCATGGTAACAAAATGTTTGCTAAACTTGTTAAAATTTGCATTTGGGTCATAAATTCAGTATAGAAATAGTGATTGAATTCTTCTGCTTTTAAAAAGTATCAACATTCCTGGTGTTACTTAAAAATTATTGAAATATGGGTGCATAACACTAAAGGTGGTATGACCAAAATTAGGCAATTTTGGCTGTCATTTCATGACAGAGGTCTGTTACCAATGCTTTTACTATTTTTACTGAGTTATCTCCCCTTTGACCATGTTGTACAATGCTTTTACTATTTTACCATAAATGCAAAACCTTGGTTATACTAAGTACCAATTTACTTTTTCCTTCTTTCTCTTTAAGCAAAATATATGCAGAATGGTGATTGATCATGAATGTACCATAATTATTAATGTTCGATCAGCTTATAAAGTTGAAATATTGATTAAACTAATTTTAAAATCTTGGATGGAAGGAGGCACTGTGATCCTTACACTCTCATTTTAACAACTCACCAAATCTTTAACCAAAAAAACTTTCCTTGGAAGTAATTCTGAGACATATGTAAAGATTTTTTAATTTGCATTCTCTGTTTATCTCAAATTCATTTATCTGGTAAGTTTGTTATGGTATTTTGGGTGGCAAGTTCAAGAATCGTGGTGTAAACCAGAGTACCTGGATCATTTTCAAGAATTTTTTATTATTTTATTTTATTCAAGAGTAAATCTATAACACTTTTATTCAGAAGGTTGTAAATTTAGTAGGCAGTTTTAAAAATAAAAAAATATTTTAGAATTATTTTTATTTTTATTATTTTTTTGTAGCTCTTTGAATTTTTCTATTTGAATTTTTTTCTAGAGTATTTTTTGTATTTATCATTCAACAGAATTTTTCAAAAGTATCAACAGAGAATGGAGGTGTATGCATCTCAGTCTGGATGCTAATATTCATAGAGTTATGTCCCTTTGACCTTTTAAGTTTCAGTTGCAAATTGCTGTCTTGAATCATTCTTCAAAATTGTTCATGAAGTAATTTAAAAGATGCAGAAAAAATTTAGAAAGCAAAAAGTAGATTCTCCACATAGATATTTTATTGACCATAAGTTCCATTCACAAAAAATCTACTGGCATATGAATCTTATTTCAATAAATTTGCTAGTTCATACTATGATATAAGAACGGGATTCCTGTCTAGGTAGTAAGAATTGATCTTCATTACCAGCTCTGAGCTTGTGCCTTATACCACACCATCACACATGACACATTTTTTATTTTTTAAACTCATCTTATTTGAAAACCTATTCAATCTTATCAGAATAGCTGTTCTTAAAGGTGTTCAGTTTAAATCGGTTTTCGATTTCTGCAGGTTTTTGCATGTATGTAATTTCATTTATTTTAAATCAATCACAGATAGAGCCAGGGACATTAGATCAGACACCATTGTAGCTTTGAAGAAAATGAGAATGGAAAATGAGAAAGATGGTTAGTATAGTATACATTCCTCTTATCTCTGAAATTACTGAATTAGTGTAAATGACAAAATCAGAAAAAATCTTTTTTGAAAGGAAAAAGTTTGGTGTTTTATTCACGCTACTGCATCATATTGAACACCGATATTATCAATACATGTATGATTGAAAACAAATAGTGATCCAGTGCCAATTTGTAAAGTACAATGTACATGCAAATCTGGTAATTCTAGGGACTTTACATAACTTTATATTATTATTTCACTTAAACTGCAACGGAAAGAAATTATGTTAATTAAATGATTTTTCACATGTGTACCTAATGGGCCTTTTCTACATGAAGTTAGAACACTATTTTATTACATTGTTTTAGCATCTGACCCCAGTTTAACGACCATTCCTTAACTAACATTTCCAGGGTGCCCACTTCCTATAAAATCCTATAAATTCCTATAAAATCGGCAGTTTCTATATTTTTCCTATATTTTCTCAAAAAGACCTAAAATTCCTATATATTTCACACTAATCCTATATTTTTGGGATGTTTTTGTTTCTATTTGTGTTAGGACTTTTTGTGTTCACTCACACAAAGCAGTGACTGGGGTTGTATACATCTTTTTCAGTTTTTCTAAGAAATCATTGGAATGTCTAAAATTGACATGTACATTGAAAAAAGAATTCCTATAAAAAATAAAGAGGAGAGGCTTGAACATGGAATGGCTGTGAGGGGTGGATGAGGCCATTGTAGTCGTCAGTGATGTATACAGTTCCAAAATTTCCTTCAGTTTAGCAATTCAATGTTTTGAAAATTCCTATATTTTTCCTATATTTTCAGTCAGATTCCTATAAATTTCCTATATTTTGGAAAAAATTCCTATATTCCTATACAGTAGATTCCGCTTAATTGCATAGTCTGTGTGTCAGAAAATTTTATGCAATTAAGCGGAATATGCAAATAACCGAAAATGCCCCTTGGGCACGATTGATGAATACATCGGTTGGGGCCATTTTAGTACTTGTGTAGGCATCACAGTACACTGTAGAAACAACAGAAAATTAGTTATTACTTTGAAATTAAAAAATGAAATAAATAATTCAGAATAAAAAAAAAAATATTTTATTTAATTTGTATAATGTTTTAAAAATTCTAGCTGATCGATTGACAGATACACCCGGTGAGACCGTTTTTTTAGTAGACATCAAAGTCGGTGTAATGTAGAAACAGCAGAAAATTTGTAATTCCTTTGACATAAAAAATAAATTATTAAAGATAATTGAAAAAAAAATTAATTAATTAAAATCTCAAGACTTGTAGTATATTTTCTTTACTAAATAAAGATTTAAAATTCTAGCTGATTGTTTTAAACCTTGTATTTACATGGATTCCAAAATGTGGTATAGGTGGACTTTTCTTTCAGACCATCGATCTGTGTTTAATCCTAGAAAATGTATGTAACTAGAACATCTGTTGGTATTTAATTCACTGTTGCTTAACACTTGCGATATTCGTATTTCTTGTTTATTTACTTCTTTTTTAAAAATCCACGTGTTCGCACATGGCACTGAGTTATATTGTTCGAGTTATCTCCCTTTCACGGTACGATAATCTATTTTTAAATGTGACATAGAAAAAATCCAGTTGTTTGACAACGTGCACGATGTCCGGTAAAATTAAATTTAAAACAGATTTTTTGTAAATGAATTGAAAGATGTCTTATCTTGTTATTTATTTTATACAAAGTTATATTTTAATTGTTTATTGACCAATTATTCGATCAGTCATAAATTGGAAATTCCCGTTGTTATGTGTAACTAGGTCTGATCCAATGAAATTAATGAATAAAACGTCACTTCCTTAAGTGAAAAAATGTCTTTGATGTTGAATCTGTATGCCGACAAAACTTGCTACCTAAAAGGTTTTTCAGTCGTAAACGATGATTTCAACCAGTTTATCTTAAAGAGGAAATATAAATAAAGAATAAAGCATTTGATTGAGGTATGATTTATTGAGTTTACGCTAAAAGAACTGTAAATACGCGTTATCAAACTTGCTCTGGGATAACAGTCAACGTACATACACATTCCTTATCCATGTTAACAAAAACATTAATTGAAAAAAATGTTTTTGGTTTTATTTAATCTTTGTTTTAAAAACCTGACACCGAAGTTCTAGTCAAACCATATATGGGTTTAGAAAATGTAATGGAAATAAAGTTTCAGTTTAAAAAAATCGTTATAAAACTTGTGTGACACGGGTACAAATTTTTCACCTGTCACAGCCCTTTTTAATTGGTTTAACATAACTAATTACGTTTCCTGACAAACGCGTATTGACAGACCAATTGGATGACTACTCTACAAAGTGAACACTAATTAACTGGCTTCATATCTCACCTGGTGTTAGCTGTACACCTGTTTATATAATGTAAACACCTCTCGAGGTTACCTGGCATTGTCGGCAAATATATTTTGTAATCATGAAACTTTAGACCAAGATCGCATAATTTTCAGAATTTTTTATGCAATTAAGCGGAATTCAGACTTTTGTTTATGCAAATAAACGGAATTTTTTACATTGTTATAAATGGTTTGGTGCAGAGAAAAATTATGCAATAAACCGGAATATGCAATTAACCGGTATGCAATTAAGTGGAATCTACTGTATTTTTGACAAAGAAAGTGGGTTGACACCCTGCATTTCTTTTCTTGAACTTAAGTGTGGAAAATTTGAAGTCTTAATAATTGTATTCATTGCTCAGATATATAGGGATTTAGGATGTCATTTTGAAGATCACTTCAAGCTTATAATATCTGTATTTAGTTTCATGAGAAATGATCATTTATAGTTCTAAGAGAGATTGCTAAAATTTTCTAATTTTAGGTTAAGGAAAATCTTAGTTAAAGAATGATTGTGAAACAGGGCCCTGTAAATAAAATTTATTATACCCCCACCCACCTAGCTCCCCTCCCCCTGGCCTCTGGTAAAACAGGGAGGAAATGGGAATCACCCTGTCTGTCTGTTTGTCCATTTTACCAATATCATGTCTACTCCATTATTACCAGATCTAAAGATGAATTTTAATCAAACTTGGCACAAGTGTACTTGTATACCAAAATAAGTTGATGTATTGCATACCAGATTTAGGTGTATAGGTATCAGGTAAAATCTTACATTTTGTCTGCTGAAAAACATGTTGGGATTGGGTGGTATTTCTTGTGAAAAGACTGCTTCAGTTACTGTAAATGTTACAATGAAATTTTGTTTTATTGCTGAATTTGAAAACATTCACAAATGGCCAGATTTTGAGAACCATTTACAATAACAACATGTTACATTCAATTTATTTCATTTTGTTTACTAGGAATCCCTATTAGTGGTTTACGAGAAATAGACATTTTACTGAATTTACGACATGAAAACATTGTAGAAATGACCGAAGTGGTTGTAGGAAAAAGTCTTGATAGGTAAGTGGTGTGCAGTAATGGATAATTAGTTGTAATGTTGTTTAATGTCGCATTGGCAATTTTCAGCTTTTCATCATGAGAGCAAGTTATTACACTTCATGGATTAACCTAAAAACAAGTTCGTGTATGCATGAGATGTGCAAGCGTGTATTATGGTCTGCCTTGCACTAACGCCTACTAAGGATGACTTTTTGTTAAGGTGCTAGTTCAGTGAGTCAGTATGCAACAGACATGCATTCCGCCCCCGGTTCATGTTCCGTACACTGGGTGAACCAGTCAATACTCTTTCCTCTTAATGTCAAGCACCAGACGAGGAAGTAGTATCTCAAATTTTAAAGTCTGAGGTATGACATGGCTGAGTTTGAACCCCTAGCCTTATGCTCTTATGGCAGAGTGCACCAATGGTTTTTTTTTTTTTGCCATATTGAAAAACTTGTTTAACTAAATTCACACTACAGATGAATTAGATGTTTAATGTAAAAATTTTACTGTGTTACTTTGCTAAAGTATATTTAAGATTGCTTGTGCCTTATGGAAGTATATGCTTTGACTTACATGTACTTTATACATATAAGCAGTTTTTAGAAAACTAGGGTTGAATTGTTGAGTTGTCTTAATCATCACTTTACAGATGACAGTCTCCATCACTGTCCAGGACCAAATTCTGACCCAAGCTTGGGCACAAAATGCTGAGGGGTGCAGAAATTTTTGTCTTAAGTCATTGCTCTTTATTTGTATGATTATCTTTCAGCATATTTTTGGTTATGGAATACTGTGAACAAGATGTAGCTTCGCTGTTGGACAATATGGCTGCTCCTTTTTCTGAAGCTCAGGTTAGTTTTAATACATTCAGCAAGTTCTTTAGTGGCACTAATAATAATGAAGTAGCTGCACCAGATTTAAGATGTTAATTGCTTCATATCTTGAACTTAAATACAAAAGGTTGATGGTGATGTGTTCTTAATCAGAAACAAATACATGTACTTTCATTTGTTCTTTTGTTTTTTCATTCATTCATTCATTCATTCATTCATTCATTCATTCATATATTAATTTATTTGTCCATTCATTCATTCATTTCTTCAATTATTCATCCATTCATATATTAATTCATTTGTCCATTCATTCATTCATATATTCATTCATTCATTCATTTATCCATTCATTCATTCATTCATTCATTCATTCAATTATTCATTCATTGTCATTTCACTTCTTCAACATTTATTTACAATCAACTACATGTATTTCATTTTTTGGAGATACTGTTTCATTGCTTTATAAACATTTGACCTTAACCTTTGACCTACTGCAAAATAAAAAAGAACAGGTTAATACTGCATCATGCTTCAGTTAAGATTTTTTCATTTGTATGAAGGCAGTCATTTCAGGCAAGGTGAAGGAAACTCGAATGCCTGTAGAAAGACACTGACAAATTTTCTGACATGTGGATTTATCAAAATTTAATTCATTCATTAGCAGTGAGCAGTGCTATATGACACTTGCTTTAGACTGTACCTTCTGTAGATAAATTGCTAACACATCATTAGTATGTCATAAATATTTTTCATTTTCTTTTAGGTTAAATGTATAATGATACAACTATTAAAGGGACTTAGATACCTTCATGAGAATTTTATAATACACAGGTAAGGTTATGGGTTTGTACAAAGCAAAGAAGTCATATGTCGTACTCCTGATGTTAATACTTGTATATGTACATGTGTTTAAAACTTTTTATATGGTAGATCATGTAGATGTTTTGGATGGAATGGATGTACAAGTCCTGGCTACAACTCAAGGACATCTTAGTTTTTATAAGTGAAATTTAATCCTATCTTCTCATGTTTTCATCAGTATTTTGGAACTTAAAGTCAAAATAATAACTTAGGTACATATGTATGTAATAATTTTGTATAATGTATTTTCTGTTTTAAATCTAGTTTGTTGTCTGGGCCCCAGTTTCACAATCATTCACTCAATTAAGTGTACACTCAATTTAAATTAGGAAACGTTTCAATGTCAATTTGGAAGACATTACACAATTAAATTGAATATTTAATGTTATATTTTAATTGTTTAGTGTAAGTTTGTTGAACAAATCAAAACTTTGTCTCAAAAGCCTTAAAATTTTTAAATTATTAATGAAAGAAAAATGAGAATATTTGAGTTTAGTGTAAACTCAATTGAGTGAATGATTGTGAAAGTTGGACCTGTAATTTGAAGATAAATTTCAGCCTATACATCACAGTGTCTTTTATAAAATCTCAACCATACAGATCCTAGTGTGAGTGGCTTATTTGTGTTGTGTGCCCCAGTCAACATACTTTCACTTATACCAAGGCTGTCAGTTTTATGATTGCCAAAGAAACTGGAGTGCCCCCAAAAAATCACTGGCATTGGACAAGTAGACTGACAAACTCATTTGAATTGAACCTAGGCAGGAAGAGGGGTTTTGGATCAGTAAGCCAGAACTTTAGACCACTTGCACAAAGCGCACTCCTAGTGTGAAAAAATTTGCCATTTATTCTGTCAATGGTCAGTGGTTTTCTCTCTGTTTTTCTGTTTCAGCCACAATGGCAGAATAGTACAATTACTCTACTACACTCTTTAATTTGAAGAGTTTTGCAAAATTCAAATTCTTGAAAAAAAAATGCCCATCAGCCCACTGAAAAAATTAATTTATGGTTGTCATCTCATGGTAATGTTGTATAAGTTATCTGTGTAAACACATGCTTCTTTCAGAGATCTTAAAGTATCAAACCTGTTAATGACTGACAAAGGCTGTGTCAAAATTGGTATGTACATGTATATATACTCTAGTAAATTCAGTTAATGGAAGTCTCTCCCCCTCCCAGTTTCAAGTTCCACCTGACAGATTTTAAAGATTATTGATTTGATGTAATGGGGTTTTACGTCCCAGTTAAGAATATTTCACTAATATCCAGATATCACTAGCTATAGATGAAGTAGCAGTGTGCTAGGGCAATGTTCTTTAACATGCCATGCCTGCTGTCACACAGGGCATCAGTTTTTAAGGTCTCATCAATGGGACTCCATGACTTTCATATCTAAATGCTGAGTGTTTTTCAAAAGAACAGTCACCACCTACATATATTTTCAAGTCTTGGTCAGACCTGGCCAGGGTTCAGACCCCAGACCTCCCACATAAACATTTTCTACCATCTGAGTTTCCATAGTGGTTAGATTGTAAAGATGTGTGTCTGTTTGATTGTCTGAAGTTAGTGGCTTTCAACAGGTACTCTGATTTTTACAATCATTTGAGATCAATGCATCTCATACTCTTGACAGAGGTGTAAATTGAAATTTTTATAAAGTATTCCAAAACAGACCACTGAAAGATTAATAAACTTTAGATTGTCTAAGGTCAGTGGGTTTTTTTCCTGCATTGATTTGTTTTTTTCATCATCAAAAATCATACCACTTTGTGGTTTTCTACAGTTACTTTGATTATTTATACATTAAAGATCAAAGCACCTCAGAATCTTGACAGAGGTGTGAAATACATTGATTATAAAGCACTGCAGAACACAGCACTTACAGGTCACAGTGAGATAGGTTTTGACTTCAAAATACTCTGTTGATAATCAAGATGGCATTGATAGAAATTTTAACAAAGTTTTAATGTATACAGCATTTGCATGGTTTTTAAGTGGCCAAACATTTTAGCTGTAAATTTACATTATTTATGTATTTATTTATTTATTTATTTTTTTTTTTTTTTTTTGTTTATTATATAGAGAAGTTATTTAAAAAATACTACTTAATTTGTGTATGCTTGTGTTTATATATATTTATAGCTGATTTTGGATTAGCTCGGAAGTACACAGTTGGAACAGTTCTAAAACCAATGACACCAAAAGTGGTTACTCTCTGGTAAGGTATAATTAACTAGGAAAAAGAGATCTGCAACTGAAAATACCGTAGAGTGGTAATCTTAGTGGCCCTAAATTTTGGTGATTGTGACAAGATAAAGTCAGTTTAAAAATTTTAACCTATTTATTTTTGTGATCTAAAACCACTCATTGTCAAATACTTTCATATTTTTATTTTGCTATTTTAATACTACTTCCAAAATACACCCTGCAGAGAAAACCTGTTATACGGTAAGTACATGTATTTGAACCTAGGTGGTTAGAAGCAGTGTGATCCACAAGTGCACTCTTTAGACCAGTCAGTCAATGAGACATCCTAAATTGGGCAATGCCCAATAGTTGTGTCATAGATATATTACAGAGCCTCCATCCATCTTGCTTATTTTATAACCAGTTGTCTCCTTACAAGAGGTTTTAACAATTATTTATGTGGTTAAGGTAGGCAGATGCCTGTTCAAAAGAGTATACCAGGCATATATATATATGTGCTGTTCCACAAGGGCTTTTCAAAATAACTATTGTAAGGTTGTTTGTCTTAGGTTAAAGATGGTATTCTAGAGACTAAATATCAAAGAGAGGCATAAATTAATTTTAAAACCAACATGAATTGTTGTTTCATATATCAGTATTATATTTTTATTAATAAAAAAAATTATTTAAAAAACTCGTATGCAGAAGCTCATTTGACATCGATTATTATTATTATTATTATTATTATTATTATTATTATTATTATTATTATGCATGTTTTTGTTTCTAAATATGTTATAGGTACAGGGCACCAGAACTGTTACTAGAAACAAAACAACAAACAACGGCCATTGATATGTGGTAAGTTATTTAAGTAAATTTTTACTGGAAGAATTTTGAATTTTTCCATTTCCATTGTACAGGGATAAACGATAAACCAGAACTGACTCAATATAAGTGATAGAATTTTTGGCATTAAAATCCATTAATCCAATCAAATCCATTAACTTGCATCTTTGTCAAAACTAAAAAACAGATATTATGAACTTGAAGGTACAAGAACAAGGTTGTGTATGTCTGAGATGTGTAATTGTGCATTTTGATCTGCTGTGTACTAGTGCATACTTAGGGTGACTTTTTTGGTAAGGTGTTAGCCCACTGAGTCAGTATGTCGCAGACAAGTATACAACTGCCCCGGTCTGTTATCCTGACACCAGGTTAACCAGTTCATACTCAGTCCATCTAATGCCAAATGTCTTGTGAGGGAGCAATATCTCAAATTTTAATATCTTTTGTATGACTTGTTCAGTGTTTGAACCCGAGTCCTCATAAAGTGATTTGTAATGAGGTCATATCAGATTTCAAATCATAAAATTATCTTTAATGTATAGTTAAACCTTAATTAACTGCCATAGACAATTTCCATATTACGTTTGTCAAACATATATGTTCTTAATCCATAGAGATTAATAGACATAAATATATATATATATATATATATATATGTGTGTATGCTCTCGTTAAGAATCGCTGAAAAATTGCTGAAGGCACATTAACATTACAACAACAACACATTACAAAATGTTATTTTGGATTTTGATTTATAGGAAAATACAATTTCTATTTGCATCTAGGTCATCAGGTTGTATATTTGGAGAACTGTTGGCACATAAACCGTTGTTACCTGGGCAATCTGAAATTCACCAATTAGAACTTATAATAGAAATGTTTGGTACACCTAATGATGCAATATGGCCGGTAAGTTAGTTTTTGTTACGATGGCAGTCTAAAATCTGACTGATTTGAAAATTATCTGGTTTACAGCAACTTTTGAACCAACAAGAAATGGAGTTTATTGTGCTATGCAATGCAAACCGATTAGCATACTTCAGCATGTTATTTGTAAAAATCCATTCCACTCCATAAGGACATGATATGGAACAGTATATATTGACTTTTCCCTGCCAAAATAACATAATTTTGGAAAGTGTCACATAATCATATTCTTTATCTATCAGAAATGATGGGTTCAGACCCCAACTGGGCCTCCACGCTTTGTTGAGTTTAGATCTTTGAGGATGGATTTCTTGGATACAGCTGGTCGAATGGGGTTACATAAGTATAAAAAGATAAAAATGAAACACCAACATCTTCAATTCCCTGTTGTACTGGTCCCTTTTGTAATTATTTGGTACAAGTACAACTTTTTTACATAGACATTAACTTTACATTTACTTTAATAAGGTACCACAATTTGTACATAATTTTTAGCAATTAGCAATTTTCCCACTAAGTGCCTTGTCATTTTCCCATTTTGAGCCCCATTTCTACCATTTGTGCAAATCTGAAACTAGATAACATAAAAATATTATACATGAAATAGCTAAGGTATATCCCTTGTACATTCAAAGGAGAAGTTTTTTTTTTTTAGTTTTTCACTCTTCTCTTCTCTCCCCCCCCCCCCCCCCCCCCCCCTTCTCTTTTGATGGGCCCCAAGGGGGTATAACCCCTTCATTTGTGCAAAACCGAAAGACCTTCACCCGGGCATGATTATCAGAATTTTTTGGTATTACATTGGCTTAATGAAGACCCAACACCAAGTCGAAAGATTGACAGTCATAGTTATCATCCTAAAAATAAACAGAGAAATGAAAATGTTGTTGTTCCAGTGTTTCTACATTTATTTTGATCATTTTTTTCAGGGATTTTCTGATCTACCAGGTTTAGAGAATATCACTTTGAAGAAACAGCCGTTAGTATAGTATATTTATATTCATTGAAATATTTTAAATAACAAATGTGTATACTGCAAATTACTTCAATTACACACATTAACCCAAATGTAAACAACAGCATTTAATTGTTTTGAATTCTGGTTTATGATGCAATTACTTTTCTCAAACACATAAGAGTATGGATCTTAACAAAAATTTATGCCCAGACAAAAAAAAAAAAACAAAAAAAAAACAAAAAAAAAAAAACCAAACCAGTTTTTGAAGTTTTTGTGATCCATTAGTGCATGCTTAAAACCACTCAGCCACCTAGTCACTGGACCCCTTGTAGTTGTCTTCTTTATCATTTCCCTTTTTCTTTTTCAGATATAACAATGTTAGACATACGTTTCCATGGTTAACAGATGCTGGAGTTCGATTATTAAACTTCTTGTTTATGTATGATCCAAAGAAAAGGTAATTTGGAGTTGTTTTTTTTACAATTTTACACAAAAATCTTGAAGTTGCCTCAGAACATGGATTTACAAAGTGTTAGCCAGAGCTATCAAAAGTAGAGTGGAGTGGAGTAATGGTGTTTTACGCCCCAGTTGATGTGTTCAGTTCTGGGATGGTGGAGGAAACCGGAGTGCCCGGAGAAAACCACAGATCTTCAGCAAATGAACTTACAAACTTTCTCACACTAAGCTATCAACTGTACAGTGAAAATTAAATATACAATATATAAGATCACCTGTCTATTAAGACCAATAATATTTGGTTTCTTGACTTCAAATTACAGCCAAAAACCTCTATATGAAGACCACCTTTCTATTAAGACCAATGTTTTACAGTTTAACTTTAAATTACAACCAAAAACCTATATAAAAAGACCATCTGTCTATTAAGACCATTGTCATATAGTTTCTTAACTCTAAATTACAACCAGAACCTCTGTAAAAACGCCACCTCTCTATTCAAACTACTGTTTTAAGGTCATTTAACTTCATATTTCAACAAAACAGAGCCTCTGTTTAAAGACCAGTGTTTTAAGATTCCCTTGTTTTATGTAAAAAAAGACCCTCCACCCCCTGTCTGTTGAGTGGTGTCTTAAGGTATTTTTGTTCATATTTCAATAAAAAGAAGAATCTGTTTAAAGGCCATTTCATTTTTATCAGTTTTAAAATGTTTAGCCATTACATCACATTTAAAGAAGACATCCCAGACAGGATCATTACAATAATGTTGAGGTTCTTAAACAGTAAGAAAAAAATGGGACTTATTGGAAAGTGAACTGGAAAACTCTTTAAACAAAAACCTGTCCTTGTGGATTCAAACCCAGGTGTAGGTGGTTGGAGGCACTGTGGACTATAAACTGGCACTTTATTGTTGAGACCATTCAACCATCGAGGCTAGATATTATACTTATGAGAAATTTTATTTCTACTTAACAGGGCTACATCAGAAGAATGTTTAGACAGTTCTTATTTCAAAGAGCAGCCATTACGTAAGTGGAATGTTGTTACCATGGTTACTATTATAAGTTGAATGTAGTCACCATGGCTACATTTGTAAATGAATCGTAGTTCCCATGATTACTTTTCATCTGGAAATTTTCACAAAAAACTATTGACATACTTCCATACTCTTTTAAATATTGCTAGATGACAGAGCACATTGTGTGGATTTTATTTCTTATTATCTACCTCATTTCTTTCAAGAATTTATATAAAAATGAAACTAGAAATTCCCAAGTGACAATAATTGTCCAGAACCATGTGCATGATGTGTATCCTGCTAAAGAAATTGATTCTGCTGGTTATAGAATATATTTCAGTCTTGCACAAATTTTCAGAATTGCACAAACATTAAATTACTTGATTTTGATATTGCTTAAAACTGTTGTTTCTGCTGGATATTGAAAACATTAAAGAAGTTTGGGTCAGTGCTATCTTTTCAGTCAAACTTTAGCACTATTTAGAGATTTGGCAACAAATCAGGGTAAATTTATGAAAATAAACATTTTGAAGACTGTCAGAGTTATTTACAATAATTGATAAAACAGTAATCCTGTTATCGAAGTTCTGCTATGTCTGGTCTGTTCCAAACATTTTAAGAAACTTCTTGATTTCAGCAAATTGTATTTTGTATTTTCTTGGTTTGTTTCACTAGCATGTGATCCTGAGTTCATGCCATCATTTCCACAACATAGATTAAAGAGAAAGGCACAGAATAACGAAGATAAACCAGAAGAATCGTATGTATTGATATTAAGATTAATTATGTTTCCCAAAATAAAGTCAGGGTTGGTTTCTTGGTTGGTTGAATATTGTTTTACCTGGCATCAGCAATTTTTCAGCTTTTCTTGACAAGAAATTTTTATAGATTAGTCTTAAGTACTAATCATGACACAAGTTCTTGTGGTGTGTGAGTATTCGAGTGTTTCTGATGGCAGATAGCATTGTACTAATGCCCGCTTACCTCAATCTTTAAAGTGCTAGCAATGTCTCAGATAAACATCTCTGACACCTTTACTGGTACTAAGCCAACCAGTCCAGGCCTACAGCACGGAAAAACCTCTCTCACCTATGGTCGACCACAATCCAGTAAACCAAGAACATGCAAATTCAGATACAATTTATAGGAAATATTTGCAGCCTTGCTTGTTAAATAAGCCTGTCTGTTCTGGAAATGAAATGTGCAAAAATCTTTAAATGTTTCTAGAGGTTTTCATTGTTCACAAATTCCACTGTTGTTTGTAATGAGTATATATATAAACCTTGAACTGACAGACTTCCTCACATTGGGGATCTGCCAAAGTGGGAATGAATCTATGCAATAAGAGTCACTGTAATTTGTAAGCTTGCGGTTTAGGCATTCCATCCACCGAGGTTCCCACAGTGTCATGGTGGAGAATTGTTGAGTTATTTTGATTTTTATTTACAGTAAACCAAAAGGTTCTAGAAGTTCAGGATCATTTCAAGATTTTGGAAGCAACACAGGACAAGCACAGGTATTTTCAGTAAATAGTGTAATGATTTATTTTCTGTAAACTTTCAAAAGGGGGATGTTAAAGTTGAATTTCCATTTCTCCCTCCTTTCACTCCATTTTTTTGGCAGGAGTGGTTCCCCTAAAACTATTTCATCAGAAATTTACAAAGCTTAATGGAAAGTATCAACAGTGATAGCAGATGCAAATATTACTAAATCAAGTTGGTTTTCCTGTTTTTCTTGGAGTTATGTCCCTTTGAAGTTTTCAGTTGGGAGAAGATCTCCAAGTTTTGGGATGCCAAAGGTACCTTCTCTGATCAACTCTATTGCAACTGCCACTTGTATTTGACTACAGTTACACCTGTATATAGAGACTGCCAGTGAGTTCTAAGAAATAAGGACTTTATAGATAGGTGAGAAAGTTTGACAGTTTGCTTGCTAGAGACACTGCTGTCCAGGGACTCCAGTTTCCTCAACGATCAAAGAACTGACTGCCTTGATATACGTTAAAGAACCTTGACTTGGATGTATAACACCATTACATAACTCTTTATGGACAAGTTGTCTTTAAAAAGGTTGTTTTTAGAGGAAATATGAAGCAAATGAATCTTAGAACACTGGTTTTAATGGACAGGTGGTCTTTATATAGAGGTGGAAACTAGAGAGCTAGAGTTTGTGTAGAACTGAAGTTAAAAGGTTAAGTGAGAGCTTCTGCTTTAATTTTCCTTTTTCTTCTTTTTCTTTTCTCTCTCTCTCTCTCTCTCTCTCTCTCTCGGCTGTTTTTTTTCAGCTGATTTTGCCAATTTCTTACTAAAAACGGTTAAACCTTCTACATGTATTTCTCTATTCCAGGCAAAAAAGAAGAAAGTGTAGGATTTTGATCTCAATAATTAACATGGATGAAATGTCTAAAAGTACCTGTAAATAATGCCATCCTGACATTTCTGACATTCACTATGGCTCAAAGTGAAAAAAAAAATTATTTTGGATTTATATACATGTTTATGGCATTATCTTGTAAAGATATACATGGAGATATTACATGCAGTAGCTGGATGCTGTTAAAATGTCTTGTCTTGTCTGTGATGCAAATGAATGAAGACAGAGCAATAAAAAATAACAAGCATGGTCAGGACATACAATAAAACTAGCTGTGGGATTATGTCACTGTATGTAATGTACTTCCAGGATGAAATTAACGTACATCACAACTAAGTGCAGATTATTCTGGAATAGTGTATACAAGGGGCTACACACTTCTAGAATAGTGTATAAGGAGACTAGGCTTGCCCTGAATAGTGTATTATACATGTTTGAATAGTGTACAAGGAACTATACATGTCCTGAATAAGTATATAATAGGCAAAGCAATTCGGAATATTGTATAAGAGCCAAGACATGTCGTAGAATAGTGTATGGTGGACTATGCAACTCTGGAATATTGTAGAAAAGATAAATGACAAGACATCTTTAGATGACAAGGCTTGTCTGGAAAAATGTATTAGTAACAAGCCATGTCTGAATTAGTGTACAAGTGACTGGGCATGTCTGAAATAGTGTACAAATGGCTAGACATGTCTGGAATAGTGTATACAAGTGACTAGGCATGTCTGGAATAGTGTATACAAGTGACTAGGCATGTCTGGAATAGTGTATACAAGTGACTAGGCATGTCTGGAATAGTGTATACAAGTGTCTAGGCATGTCTGGAATAGTGTATACAAGTGACTAGGCATGGTGTACAAGTGATTTGGCATGTCTAGAATGTGTATAAAAGACCAGACATATCTGGAATATGTATCAATGAATAAAATTGTCTTGAATAGTATTTTAGGCACTAGACATGTCTCCTATAGACTATAATGAAACTAGTCATTCCTTGAATAGAGTATATAAGACTTTGCATGTCTAGAAGTGTACATGTGCCTAGGCATAACTTGGACTAGTAAGTAACTAAGGGACTAGACATGTCTGAAAAGTGTATAAGGGACTAGACATGTCTGAATAATGTATAAGGGACTAGACATGTTCTAGAATAATGTATAAGGGACTAGACATGTCTGAATAATGTATAAGGGACTAGACATGTCTGAATAATGTATAAGGGACTAGACATGTCTGAATAATGTATAAGGGACTAGACATGTCTGAATAATGTATAAGGGACTAGACATGTCTGAAAAGTGTATAAGGGACTAGACATGTCTGAAAAGTGTATAAGGGACTAGACATGTCTGAAAAGTGTATAAGGGACTAGACATGTCCTAGAATAATGTATAAGGGACTAGGCATGTCTGAATAGTGTATAAGGGACTAGACATGTCTGAAAAGTGTATAAGGGACTAGACATGTCTGAAAAGTGTATAAGGGACTAGACATGTCTGAATAATGCATAAGGGACTAGACATGTCCTAGAATAATGTATAAGGGACTAGACATGTCCTAGAATAATGTATAAGGGACTAGACATGTCTGAATAGTGTAATGTGGACTTAACATCTATGGACATGATTACATACTCTGTTCATACAGACAACAAACAAGGTCTGGGCTATATGTAGTAAAACGGTCATAATCATGAATAAACCCAGTAGTAAATCATTCCAAATATTGTCCGTATTGTCTTGTCAAGTGAGCAGGGTGAATTTACCATTTCCAGATACAAAAAGCAACCAGCATGACAAGAAATACATTAAATGATTTAAATTAATCATTTGTCTTTTGAATTCAAGAATGGTAACATTTTTCCCAGACAATTTCGTGGAACATTTATTTTGGAATACAGGAACAAGCCATTGATTTAAGACATGGAAGTTATGGACTCTTCTTGTATTGATTGATTTGATTTAATGGGGTTTTATGTACCAGTCAATAATATTTCACTTATATCGAGAAGGTGAAGTGGCAGAAATTTTTACCTTTGCAGTGCGCTGCTTAGGGCATTGTACAGGGAGGATTCTCTAGTATTTTTATCTATCAGACTGATGATGATACCCCTGCAAATGAAGTATCACAGAAATTTTTTGTTTTAATAGAGTTTTGTATTATACATATAAATACAAGTGTTAACAGCATGTTTAATAATTAATAACAGATTAACTCCATTTATGATAGTATGCCCTATTTTCATAGAAAATCCAGTAAAATAAATAATTTTGATATTGCTTACTAACAATAGCCTTCTATTAGTCCATAATTGTTTGTCATATGCACATTTCAAGAACAAAACTCCACAAAATCATTCAAAAATATCAAAAATCTGTGTAACATTTACTCACTTTTTAAACTATATCTAAAGCATCTTTGGACATCGATTTCTTTTTCATATTCTTTTAAATTAAACACCATGTAGTAAGGAAATATGATTTGTATATTGTTTTGACCTTTATTAACCTTAAAATAGACTGTTGTTATCTTGGGTGAGGCCCAATTGGGTCATTGAAGTTATTAAATTTTAACTTTTCAACAAAATCTGCTCTATGTACAGAAGAATTCAGACGAGATTTTTTTAATTTAAAAATATAATTTGGTTAGGTCAATGTTTTTTAATTCAATCTTACTGTTATTTTTATGAGGAAAATTTTGAATAAAAGAAATATTTACCAAAAAAAAACATGTGACAAACAATTATGGGCCAATAGTAGTCATAATGGTAATTACTATGTTCTTCCTCAATTATTACAATTATTTTTTTGCAATAAGGAAAATCTTGCTCCTATGGACTTTTTACATGCTGGAAATGATGTTTGTCCTTAGTAATGTATTACGGCTTGTAGGCAAAAGTATCTGCTATCCTCTTGGATTTTCAAACCACTAACTTGACTAAGGTAGCTCAGTTGATAGAATGCTCACTTCATATGTGGGAGGTCAGGGTTCGAACCCAAGCCACATCTGACCAAGCCTTGAAAATTTAGTGATTGTTCTTTGGCCAAGCACTTAGCATTTAGAAATGAAAGTCACTGGGTCCTTTAAAAGAGACCTTAAAAAAGCAATGCCCCATGTCATGATAAAGAACCCCTACTAAGTGCACTGTAAAGGTCAAAATTTCTGCCACTTCACCTGTAGATGGAGACTTCTCGATTTAAGTGAAATATTCTTGACTGGGACATAAAACCCAATTAAATAAAATTAATCAACCTTGGTTTTTTCAACATGTAAAATTCCCATAGCATCATATGACTGTGTAAAGATAATCCATGGAAACTGCCCATTGTGTTTCCTTTTTATGAATATGTAAAAGTTTGTAAAAAAAAAAAAAAAAACAAACAAACAAACTTTATTCAGGTTTATTGGATTCAATATTGAGTGGAGTGAAGTAATGGTGTTTTAAGCCCAAATCAAGATTTTTTCACTCAATAAATCAAGGCAGTCACTAATGGTGAAGCAAAAACCAGTCAATTTAACTGACCTACAGAAACTGAACTGACAAACTTTCTCACATTATGATCTGTGATAGTAGAATTTAAAACTATGCTGTGAGAGGCACTGTGATCTGTAAGTGTGCATTTAAGACCACCTGGTTAATAAAACCACTCAAATAAAGATGATCTTTAAAAAAATGACATTTTAAATTTATGTTTAAGATAAAAATATTTTTATTTTATAAAATCACTTATTTTTATCTATTTTATTATTTAAATATAATATTATTTACTTATATCAATTCCTTATATGATTTGAGGTAACTATTTATTTTGGTCACTGATATTTGGCACATTTTCATCTTTGTCCTCACTTATCACTTCAGCATCTTCCCCTTTACTCCTGCTTTTCTCCACGTCATGGTCATTATGAAAATGAAAACTGTCATCTGTTACATTTTCAAAATCATTCATACTGTTCTCACTTTCTGGTGTACTTGAACCTACATGTAACATTTCGTTGTCTTCCTGCTGACTTTCACTTTCCTCACAAACCTCCTCATTTTCATAATCATTTCTTTGTATATTATCCAGACTTTCACCTGTGACAAAATCTTCTAGTAATTCCATTTGGTTTTCAACCGTTTGTTCATCCATCAAAAATTTCAAATCCAACGTTTTTTTCTTGTAAACAGCAGAATTAAATGATACATCTTTATATTTTGATATTATTTCTGTTTCACTTTCAAATCCATCGTCTGATTGTTCAGTAGAGTTGTCTGAATCGTCTAAGGTTTCTCCATCTTGATTTAAATTAAATTCACTTTTTTCTAAAACGTCCTCATTATTTTGATCTAATCCTAGCAATCTCCTTTTTTCTAAATATTTGTCTCGTTTTCGAGTATCTTTTTTTATCTCGATAAATTCTTCTGGCCATACAACAGGTAGTCTGTCTCCCCAGTCAGATTTTTTGGCTATTGAAAACAGATTTCTATATAAAAAAATAAAATAAAACCATAATTATATGAACAATACAAATTTACAAAATCTAGGAAGAATTATGTTTTACACCCCATCTCTTACTCTGGAATGATGGATTGGAGCAAGTGTTTTACATTCCAGTCAAAATTTCATCACTTTATTTAAAGTTGGTCAAAGATGGTTTGATTAGGGTAATAGTGTCTGTATCATTCCACATATAAATCTTTGTATTACATATATTCAACTGTATTAACATCCTTCAAACCATCCCCTGTATAATTCCTAATATCATGTTTTATATTGTCCCTTTATCATCCCTTGTATCGATTCCACTTTTTCTCACACATGTATCATCCCTGTTGGAATCTCATATTCCTTGTATCATCCTCACATCTTTTCTCTCATCTCTCATACCCTTAACAGTATCATCATATTATCCCTTGTATCATTGTGTATTATCCCTCATATCATCGCTGATACCTGGCATCATTCCTTATATCATTTCTCATATTGTCCCTTGTATCATCTTTCATATTATACCTGGTAATATCCCTATTATCATTCCTTGTATCTTCCCTTATACCAATCATCCCTGGTATCATATCACCCATCACTTCTACTATCATACCTCATATGATCCCTGGTATCACCTCTTATAACATATCACACATAATCCCTGGTAACACCTCTTGTATCATATCACACATCATTCCTGGTATCATACCCCATATCATCCCTGGTAACACCTCTTTTTAATCACACATCCTTCCTGGTATCATACCCCATATCATCCCTGGTATCACCTCTTGTATCATATCACACATCCTTCCTGGTATCATACCCCATATCATGCCTGGTATCACCTCCAATATCATTTCACATAGCACCCCTTGTATCACCTCTTATATATCATCTCACACATTCAAACCCTCAACCTTTCTTTCACATATGAAGTGAGCATTCTACCAACTGCGCAAGTATAGTGGTAATTAGAAAAAGAAATGAAACATTTTTACAGGTAATACATTTCAAACACCCCCCTCTCCTCTTCTTAAATTCTTAACATTTAAGTTTACGTACTTTGGGTGTTTCTTGGCAGTCAATACCATGTGATAGAACTGACCATCTGGACAACACATCTTACAGTGGACACATTTTGAGGGCTTGTTTAATTCCATTGTAAATCTTGGCCAACCATTCTCTGAAAAAAAAAAAAAAGAATGACAAAATTTTTAACTGCTAAATACATGCACTAAAAGGTTGCAGAACAATTATGAGTTATGAGTTCAAACCCTAGCCAGACTATGTAGCACAAGATATTAGATTCCAAACCATTAAAACCAATAATGATGGGGCATAACTGTGACGAATTGGAAAGGAAATGCTGTACTCAACTAGTGACTCATGGCCAATAGACTTGAACTTCTAACTATAACTGGCAACCCATCCAGAGAGAATGTTGTACTCAACTAGTAACTCATGACCTACAGACTTGAACTTCTAGCTATAACTGACTACCCATCCAAAGGGAATGTTGTACTCAACTAGTGACTCATGGCCTACAGACTTGAACTTCTAGCTATAGCTGCTTACCAATCCAAAGGGAATACTGTACTCAACTAGTGACACATGGCCAACAGACTAACTATAACAAAACAACTTTATTTATTTCATGTCCTGATGAAGGAAAACATTCCGGAAATGTATCACTTTTTCTAACAAAACCATCTAGTAGTACTTTCAAATTAATATCACACTAGAAAATTTAATGTGCATTATTGAAGAAATATGACCATGGCTGAGTGGTGTAAAGTGCTAGATTCTTGGTTACAGTGCCTTATTTCACAGCTTCGAATCGCACTCAGGAGAGATCCTAGTGTAAAAAAAGTATGTCAATTCAACTGCTTAAGGCTGGTGATTTTTTGGGGTACTCCAGTTTTCTCCAGCATCCCTGAACTGATCAAAATAAGTATAAGAATCTTGAATGGAACTCACCAGTGTACCACATGATTGATACCTCTTAACATTTGTGCAGAATGAAATGGATAAAGATTATGTCAAATATTCCCAAAAAAACATCGTTATTATGGGAAAACGTCACTTTATGCAATTCCATTGCCAATAGAAATAATAGTCCGGCACAAACGCTATGAGGTATCACGTGGTACACTGGCGAATTCTATTAGGGATAGAACTCCACTCATCAAATATTAAGGTACTCTATTAAAGCAAAATTGGAATATTTTAAAAATTTCTATAAGAGGTCTAAGGAATGTTTGACAGTATGGTTTTCTAACTTCTCATACCTTTTTCAGCAGCAGGCCACCTTTTTCTCATTATAACATAGCTGAATTTTTCTATACAACTTCCTTCTTCAACCTTGATAGAAATAAAAACCAAATAAAATAAAAAATATTAAAAACAACAACAAATTTTTTAATCATGAAAAGAAACAACAAAAATAGTAACCATGGTAACCTTAGTACTAAATGTATTTAAGTAATAAATCCTTTATTTCAGTATGACTCTACTGGCTGATGGGGCTGAGTGACGAAGTGGTGTAAATTGTTATTGTATGCATCACAGTGCTTTTTACTAAGTTCTAACCCTAATGTTAACAGACATTTATAAGAGAAAGTTTGTCAGATTGGTCGCTGAAAGTCCACGAGTGGATTCTTTAGGTACCCAGTTTTCTCAACTATTTCAAACTGTGTACCACCTTGTTAGATTAAGAAATAAAACATTAAACACTCTTTGATGCTGTACCAGTGTTATAGCACTGCAGAGGCCCATTCATGATAGTGTATATACGCTAGCGCATTGACTTCAAGCCGTTCAGGAATGTATGTATGCACGAGCGCAAGCGTGCGACCTCTATCAATATTTTAAGGTTGCTAGCCTTAGATTCAAGATGGCGTCCCTCGGACAAAGTTTGTAAGAAATAGCTTAAATAAATTCTGAAACCAGCATGCATTTCAATTTATATTTCAGTCCAAGGGTTTCTTTCTAGAAGAAATTTGAATGATAGGACTAGTTAAAACTTGTGTACAGTTGCCTGATTTAATTTTTATTTTGACATTTTCTCTCCAGTCGAGTGTTGGTGTCTAAATCTAAGGGAGGTTATTTTTCAAACATCTAGATGATTATGATGAGCTATTTTCAACACAAGTACTCGCCTCCGTTCAATAGACATAAAATTGTATTCGCGAGCGCAGTGGAAAGCAACCAGTAACTTGAACATGTCTCAGATATTATCTTTGACATTGCCCACAAGTGTACTAGCACTTTAAAGAATACCATTATGTGTGCACTAGTACAAAATAAACTGTATCAAATACTTGCAAAATACTAAGAACAAACAAGAGTACTGTCAAGCAGTACATAATACACCCTGTAGTAGGATATTGTTGTTAATAGGGGCATAACTTCATTAAATATTCAAACAGCATCATGATCTTAAAATATGTATACATAAAGGTCATAACAAACAAAACCACTGTGGTAGCTCAGTTGGTAGAGTGCTCGCTCCGTAAGTGGGAGGTCGTTGGTTCTAACCCCGACTGGGTCTGACCAAAGACTTGAAAGTTGGTAGTGACTGTTCTTTCGCTAAGCACTCAGCATTATGAAATGAAAGTCACAGTTCTTTCAGATGGGAACTTAAAATAAGCCAGGTCTCATGTCACTGTAGACATGGCAAAATAAAGAACCCAGCTGTATAATGCTATCAGTGCAATGCACAGGCAAAATTTCTGCACTTTTGCCTATAGCTTGCGACGTCTCGATATAAGTGAAATATTCTTGACTGGGATGTTAAACACCATTACCCAACTCAAGTCATAACAAACAAACAAACATTAAAATTCATTGAACTGTGTTTGTAGTTGAAGTACAAGCTCAATGTTGATGGACACAACATAACACACTTCGCTTTTGGAAAAAAGGCGGGCATATAAAAAGAAAAACAAAACTTAGTAAATACAAGTATCTGAAAATAAAAAAGTCTACTCACTTTGTATATTTGCATTGGAATATATTTGACGGGAAATGTACATGCTATTTTTGATGTTAACTGAGATTTTGGACATATCATATCATGTGGACACTAAAATGTGAAGAAAAAATCAATATTATTTCCCTATAACACAAATAAACAGCATAAATGAACAGGCAAAAGACAAAGTTGAAGGTTTTTAACAGATAAAGTAATCAGCTGTAAAACAATCAGATAAAAAAAATCGAACTTGACATACGTTTTATCAGATGATGAGCATTACAAATATTGTAAGAATCAGTTGGATTTTTGTTCAAAAACCAAAAGAAGAAATACAGACTATGTTCAGAAAGGCAGGAAGACTGGTGTTCTTCAGAAGTAAATTGTTTAGAGCCACAGCATTATTACAGCTTTTCGTGACTAGTGTTTATACTTTAATATAAATGTCCAGAAAAACAGATTAATGTTAGGATAACAGACAAATGTTTATATTTTTTTGTCTATAATTCATGAAACATGAGAGTTTAAAATCTTACACACTGCATAATTTGCTACCTACATTTATATATTATATGAAGAAATTTAATTTTTTTTTTTTTTTTTTTTTTGGTTCATTTGAAAATTGGGGAAAAAAATCATCAAATTTACTTGCAAATGTTTATGTATTATTCATGACAACACAACATCAAGAGCTACATGTTACTCTTTTATATACAAACAAGAGGCCCATGGGCCTTAACGCTCACCTAAGGATATGTCCAAAATTGTTTGCAAAGCGCAAAAGACAATATATTAGGTACAAAAACTTAACAAGTTTTCTTAAGGAAAGAACTGCCACAAAACTTAATCAGAAATATATCGACTCACATTTCATTTATAAGTAGATTATATAATATGCATGAAGTAACTGTAATGCAATGAATAATTTCCAAATCATTTACAAATTTCAGTATACTTATGCACTTATGTCCTTCACTTTGAATATATATGACCTTGAACCATTTATGATCGCCAAGTCAATATCTAAATATTCTAATATACATGCCTATACAAAAAGTTAATAGTTTTCAAGATAATTAGCAATTTTTGTCTTCTTTTGCAGCTGTGACCTTGACCTTTGATCATATGGCCTCCAACCATATATCAAAATGATCATCATATCAATACCTACAATAGTCTAATATTCATGCCTATACAAAAAGTTAATAGTTTTCGAGATAATTAGCAATTCTTGTCTTCTTTTGCAGCTGTGACCTTGACCTTTCAACATATGACCTTGAACCATATATTAGAATGATCATCATATCAATACCTACAATAGTCTAATA
Source organism: Tegillarca granosa (assembly GCA_029721355.1). Lineage (NCBI taxonomy): Eukaryota > Metazoa > Mollusca > Bivalvia > Arcoida > Arcidae > Tegillarca > Tegillarca granosa. Next base: position 38,424,491 of record CM056603.1, read on the forward strand.
TACATGCCTATACAAATAGTTAACAGTTTTCAAGATAATTAGCAATTTAAGTCTTCTTTTGCAGCTGTGACCTTGACCTTTCAACATATGACCTTGAACCATATATCAAAATGATCGTCATATTAAAACTTACAATATTTTGATATATATGCCTATACAAAAAGTTAACTGTTTTCAAGATAATTAGCAATTTAAGTCTTCTTTTGCAGCTGTGACCTTGACCTTTGATCATATGACCTTGAACCATATATCATAATGATTGTCGTCACAATACCTACAATATTCTAATATATATGTCTATTCAAAAAGTTAATAGTTTTCAAGATAATTCACAATTTTTGTCTTCTTTTGCAGCTGTGACCTTGACCTTTGATCATATGACCTTGAACCATATATCAAAATGATCGTCATATCAATACCTACAATATTCTAATATATATGCCTATACAAAAAGTTAACAGTTTTCAAGATAATTAGTAATTTATGTCTTCTTTTGCAGCTGTGACCTTGACCTTTCAACATATGACCTTGAACCATATATCATAATGATCGTCATATCAATACCTACAATATTCTAATATATATGCCTATACAAATAGTTTTCAAGATAATTCGCAATTTTTGTCTTCTTTTGCAGCTGTGACCTTGACCTTTCAACATATGACCTTAAACCATATATCATAATGATCGTTGTCAAAATACCTACAATATTCCAATATATATGCCTGTACAAAAAGTTAACAGTTTTCAATTCGCAATTTTTGTCTTCTTTTGCAGCTGTGACCTTGACCTTTGATCATATGACCTTGAACCATATATCAAAATGATCGTCATATTAAAACTTACAATATTTTGATATATATGCCTATACAAAAAGTTAACTGTTTTCAAGATAATTAGCAATTTAAGTCTTCTTTTGCAGCTGTGACCTTGACCTTTGATCATATGACCTTGAACCATATATCAAAATGATTGTTGTCACAATACCTACAATATTCTAATATATATGCCTATACAAAAAGTTAATAGTTTTCAAGATAATTCGCAATTTTTAGTATTTATAAGCCAAAAATAACATTTCAGGGGCAACAACTCCTACATGGATTATCATATAGTTACGAAACTTGGTTCCTTTTTAAATTTTGTCATGCTGAACATTTTAACAATGTTTTGATTTCATATAACTCTTAATATTTGCAAGAAAATTGCCTAAAATTGCATAAATCACAAATTAGGTCATGACCTTGATTTGTGACCTTGACCCTATTTTAAAGGTCATTTCAAGAAAAAGTCAAAACTGAAAACCTCATGTCATTATCTGTTCAAATAGTCAAGTTATAAGAAATAGTCAAGTTACACACACACATGCACGCATAACACACGCCGCGCCATGCCATAAGCTCACATGACCTTTCGGTCAGGTGAGCTAAAAACACAGGAGTTCTGACCAATCAAATTTCTTGAAAATCATAGAGATGTTTTGACCAATCAAATTCCTTTAAACAAAGGAGAAATAAAATATACTAAAACATAAGTTCAAGTGGGACAAACTATAGATCTGTAACAAGTTAAGTGTAAGTGTACTTACTGGTGCAAACACATGGCCATGTTCTAGCGAATCCTCTTTCTGTGAGGAAATCTGAAAAACATAAATAACAATTGTATATCTTTAAAATCATGAATTTTCAGAGACTTCAATTTAACTATTTTTGTGTGTAAATGACAATTTTTTTTCAATACTAAGGCCCCTTTATGAGACTTATTTTCACAAAATTCAATTCTTTTTGTTTTCCAACATTTTTTTTTTTCAAATTGCAAAACCATGAAATTTTAAGCCAACAAATATTATTGATTCTACAGTATATTTCTAAATATTTACAATCGAAAGAAATTCCCTTCAATCAACTATTGGTCTAGGAATAAGTATATGTTTCAATAAATTGATTGCTTCACGCAAGACTCTTCCTCTTTCCATGAAGTCACAAAAAGTTCAAAGTTGTTGACGTCACAAAAATACATGGTGTTGGAAGAATACTTTGACCTGGTTGTGCTATTTTAACACAAAATTTTGACAATTCTATTTCAAATCAGACGGCCTTAAGAGTGGAGTGGAGTAATGATGTTTTATGCCCCAGTCAAGATTCTTTCACTTATTTTGAGGCGGTCAGTTCTTGGATGGTGGAGGAAACTGTAGTGCCCGGAGAAAACATTGACCTTCGGCAAGCGAACTGACAAACTTTCTCACACTAGGATCTGTCCTGAATGGGATTCAAACCCAAGCAGTGAGAGACACTGTGATCCGTAAGCTAAGCCTCCGATTTAGACCACTCGGCCACCGAGGCCCCTGGAAGGCATTAAGAAAAACATGGGATCATAAATATTAGCAATGAACTTTGATTGTAATCAATTTATTTGCATGTAACTCTATTGGGTCAGATGCAAAATGAATGAATCTGAAAGGCCCCCCAGTTAAGATTTTAAAAAATACATGCGACAAAAAATCTTCATATAAAATATATAAGATTGAGCTTTGGTATGTTGAGGATTTTTAAATAAATGCTACTGACCACTTTATAGTCTCCCTTCCCCTAATAAGGCCCCACATCCTACATTTTTGCCAATTACATACTACTTGTCCCAAGGATGCTATGTCTAAAACATAAGAGGTCTAGATGCTGAACATTAGTCTTAAAATTTTCTAGGGGTCCTTTTACAAATTTGTTTTCCATTTGGAGCCCACCAGCTTAGATTTGTGCAAAATAAAAAATACATATTCTAAGATGTCAGATATAAAATATATAAGGTCTAGTGTTTATATTTTTAACAACTTTTTCCCCACTACAGATTTCCATATTTCTCTCTTTTTTTTGGGGTTCCAATTCTGCAAATTGGATAGCCTTTCTACTAAACGTAATCAATTTCTGCCTAATATCATGCTGAAACTCTCAACATATCAGATTGAAGCATGTGTGGATTTTGCCACATTTTGTCAAACTTAACTCCAGAGTTTCCATAAGAAAAACTGGTCAATTTGATGGACTGATTGATTGATTGATTGATTGATTGAATGAATGGGGTTTACTTCCCAATCAAGAATATTTCACTTATATCAAGGCATCACCAGCTCTAGGTGAAGTGTCAGAAATTTGACCTTGCAGTGCACTTAGGGCAATGTGCCGCAAGGGTTCTTTAACCTGCCATGCCTACCATGGCTTTTTATGAAGGCCAACTCACCTTTATTATATGATCTCTCGCTTCTTGTATTAAAGAATGTCCAGCATATGAACCAACTTCCACTAATACCTAAAAAATTATAAAATAAAATTATTCCAAAAATAATTCTGTCGATGCCTTAATTGTCAACAGTTTGTTGTTTATACTACAGAAACTTTTCATAACAGGAGATGACTAAGAGTAACAATTTCCTTGACCTTTAACCTTTGAACCCCTTACATAGGACACCAGAGGCCTTCTTGAGACTGGTTAATTTTTTCACTGCACTCGACCATACAATTTTTATGTCTGTTGAACAGACGCAAGCAATCACATTGAATCTGAGTCATCATAATCATCCAGATGCTTTAAAAATAATCTCCCTTAGATTTGGACACAGACACTTGGAGAAAATAATATTAAAATATAAATTAATCAGGCACCTGTACACAAATTTTAACTAATTCTATCATTTAAATTCCTTATAGAAAAATACCATACACTTGCTCTGAAATATTAATAAAAATGCGTGTTGGTTTCTGAATTTATTTAAACATTTCTCATAAACTTTGTCTGGGGGACGCCATCTTAAATGCAAGGCAAACAATCTTACAATAGTGATAGTGGTCACACGCATGCACTTGGATGAGAAATCTTTCATTAATGGCTTGCTTGCCAAAGCAAAAGCATAAGTACACTTTCTTAAATGGGCCTCAGTCTATTCAAAGGTTAGTCAGGTACCCAATCATTTAGCAGCTGAGTAGAATGAAACGATTTTCAAATAAATTACTTGCTCAATAACATGCTATGTAGTATGGCTAGGTTTCTAACTTATGACCTGAATTTTAAGTTGGTGGCTTTAAACCAGGTTTCAACTTGATGACTGAAGTGAGTTATGTGCAGTAAGGTTTTATTGGCTCTATTAAATGGGGTTCACCAGCAGGTAAAAAAAATAATTGACTAGTAATGCAATGGTACACAGCAGTTTAGATATATATTTGAAAAAAACTCAAATACTACATAAATTTGTGTAAAGATTATATTAAGGCAACTGGCTCTGGTTTCACAATCAAAGATTTTCCTTTACTTAAACTTAGCAAATTTTGGCAGTATCTTTTTGAATAACAAATAAACATTTGTGGTAAAACTAAATACAGATGTTACAGGCTTGCAATGATCTTCAAAATGACTTCCTAAATTCCTCAATTTCTAAATAATTAACTAAATTAATAAGATTTTAAATTTGCCAGATTTTAGTAAGGTAAATCTTCTTTAAGGAAGGATTGTGGAACTGGGGCCTGACAAGTCACCAATAGCTGAAAAGCTTCGATGTTTATGTAAAACAATATTCAAATAATCAATTTTGAAATGATGGTATCACAGCTCAACAGTTGCAGCTGTCAAGGTTGCAGCTCCACCAGTTCATTATCCTGACAAAAGGTATGTCAGTAGCAATGTGAAATGAACTAACTTAAGGTTATTGATAAGAATGTGACCCACAATCCTTGGATCTGGAGTAAAACATTTTAGTGACTAAGTAACAAATTGAGCTTAAAATTTCCACAATATACATGTTTTTCTAAATATATTTACCAGATAATCAGTAGTGCGTTCCCATAGCGACTCTATAACTTTGATTCTGCTCTGCTTATCAGGCAACTCTAATAACATATATGCACATATGACTAAAGGAAATTTATTCTGAAAAAATTTTAAAAAATAACATGAGTACTTAAATATTTTCGATACATTAAGGGGCCTGACTGAGACAGCAATTGCTTAGCAACTCTATAACTTTGATTTTTCTCTGCTTATCAGGCAACTCTAATAACATATATGCACATATGACTAAAGGAAACTTATTCTGAAAAATTAAGAAAAAAACACGAGTACTCAAATATTTTTCAAATACATTAAGGGGCCTGACTGAGACAGCAGTTGCTTAGCAACTCTATAATTTTGATTCTCCTCTGCTTAGCAAATCTAATAACATATATGCACATATGACTAAAGGAAACTTATTCTGGAAAATAAGAATAAAAAAACATGAGAATTTTTTAATGCAATAAGGGGCCTCACTTAGACAATAGTTGCTAAGCAACTCTATGACATTGATTTACTCTGCTTATCAGGCAACTCTGTTAACATATATGCACATATGGTTAAAGAAAACTTGTTCTGAAAAACATAGACAAAACTTAACTGTCTAATGCACTAAATAGTAAAGTGAAATAAGGGTGTTTTATGCCCCAATGTAGATTTTTTCAAGACAGTCAGTTCAAGAATGGTGAAAAAAGAGGAGTGCCCAGAGAAAACCACCAACTTACGGCAATCAATCTACATGTATAAAAACTTTCTCACACTAGGATCTGCCCAAGGGGGATTCAAACCTATGCAGTGTGAGACACTGTGATTCATAAACCTATGCTATAGAGAATGCCTGTAGTGCACTAAGGGGCATGTATTGCGCTAAAGTGTCTGTAACATTAGGATGCCTCAGTTGCCTTAATTATGTTCTTATGTATCACAGCAACTGCCACTATTAAATCCTTTTCAGACAATTCAGATGTTGGACTGTTTGCTTGCAAAAGATAAAGGGTGGTGTCTGTTCCCCCGATACTCTGTTCACCTCAACAATCCCAAATATGACAGACTTTGAGCCAGTCTTGTCTGGGCTATGAAACACAATTACTCCACTCCACTCCAATGTTGAGGCTTTTTAATGTTTTCAGTACATTAATAAATGTCACTGAGTGCCAGCCAGCCTAAACATACCTGTAAGTAACTCATATTAAATTTGAATATTTATCATGCAGTTATGTTCACATCTGTTTATTTTGTAAATTTATGCACAAAAATCCAACACACAAAAATTTCCCAATTTGCAGCACATGTATATAGTACCGTATCCCTGAATTCCTAGCTGAAAATTACCACTAATTAATCACTAGTCTATCTACACTCACCTCAATCACAGATGGTTCAAACTGACGAAAGTAAACATTTTTTATATGCATGTTTTTATTTTCATCCGCATCTATAATTAAAATAATAATAATAATAATAATAATAATAATAATAATAATAATGCTGAGTACAATAAACTCAACATTTTTTTTAAAAATGTATTTGTAAGCAGCTTGGCAATTTTTGAAAAAGTTTTCTGAAAGTTTACTAGTATAATTATTTGGTAACTTTTTTTTAAATACAATAATAAATAAAATAAATGCTAAAACCATTGAAGTACAGACAAGTATGTATTAAACCAGGATTTTTAAGTGTTGAGACATCTACCAAATAGAATTTATAATAAGCCAATCAAAGATGTCGATTTTGTTGAATAAGTGATAATCCAATCAAGACTTCACTGGTGTTTACAGGTGGAAAAATTATGGAAAAGCTAAAAACATCAAAGCTGATCCTTCCATTACTGTGACATATAAATCTCATTTCAGTAGAACTGTGTTTTCTGTTATTAAGATCTGCAGTGCAGCACTATTTCTCACAATTTTTCTTAATTTTGTTTGTCAGATCAATTATTTATACATGTACATGTATGTGTATCAAAGGCTAATGGTTTTTTTTTCAGATTATGTATAAATATTCCTTACACTTCACAAAATTTAAGTATAAGTTATAATTTACTTCATCAACAAGAGGCCCAAAAGGAAAGTGATTTGTGCAAACTTTAATCTGCATCACCTAGGGACCTTTCACACCAAATTAGGTTCAAATAGGTCCAGTAGTTTCTGAGGAGAAGATTTTCAAAGAATTGGCTAAACATAGCACCTTATTTGAATATTCTGCTAATAGCGACCCAATAAAAAATGTTTTTGAAAAACCTGTTTTATATTATAAATGGCTAGGCATCTACTTTCTATATACCAAATTTGAACTAAATCGGTTGATAAATAAACATGTATCAGCCATTTATCACTTTTTGCTATTTATAGTAACGGTGGCCATCTTGGATGCCGCACGAAGTTGATTTGTGCAAACTTTAATCTGCATCACCTAGGGACCTTCCACACCAAATTAGATTCAAATAGGTTCAGTAGTTTCAGAGGAGAAGATTAAAGTTTACACACGGACACACGCACGCTTCGCCATGCCATAAGCTCAGCTGGCTATTGCCAGTTGAGCTAAAAAATAGAAATAAAATTAAATGGAAGTTTTTTGCAAATTTAACTTTTTCAAATGTAAGTGGTTGCAAAATCATCAATATTAAATCACAGCATATGTACCTGTATACCTACATACAACATCCACTAGCTGATGAAAATTTTGCAAATATTCTTCAGAATTTGGTAATTACGATTACTTATAATATGTTTGAAATATAGGCTTAATATATTTCTGTATTTGCATAATAATAAAAAACATTGCAATGGGGTTCAATTGCACGGATCATGTTGTTGTTGTTGTTGTTGTAATGTTGTTTAACGTTGAACCAGCAATTTTTCAGTTATTAATGACAAAGTAAGGTTAAAAATCCCTATAGATTAACATAGAACAAGTTCATGTATGCATATGATGTGTGAGTGTGTATTATGACATGCCTTATACTGTTGTACACTCAAGCGATCTTTTTGATAAGATGCTAGCTCATGGAGTCAGTATGCCACAGACAAGCATACTACTCCCCCATCCATTATCCTGGCACTGGGTGAACAAGTCTTTACAAACACAGGTTTTTGGCAAAAAACACAGATTCAAACTTAAAAAAGCCGATTAAAAAAATATCCAAATCGGCTTTTTTTCCCATAATAGTAAGACAAACTCAGGACAATGTCACGATTCACTGAACTTCCCTACTTTTTCGGGTTACCAACAACAACATATTCATGAAAAAACATGTGATTTTTGTTATCCGGATCATTTGTTGTTTCTGTTATATGTCGATATGTTTTATGTTATCAGTGATGGGATTTTTGTAAGATATTAATAAGCGGTATTTATGAACATTTATTTATATATGCAACACTGTCACATATCGACTTATAATTTATAATCAAAACATTGATGTACCAAACAGAATTCAGTAACTGTTTAATTTTGATTTATTTCGATTGCCATCGACTGGACAGTTGGGGGGGGGGGGGGGGGGGGGGGGGTTAGAGGTTACCCTTTGCCGATCTGGGGGGGAGAGGGGGTGGGGGTTGATGTGCCCTTTGCTGACCACCAATTGACCTTACAGGTGTTTGTGGAGCCCTGGTCGATATTCTATCCTTCTAATGCTAAGCACCAGGCGAGAAAGCAATATCTTAAATTTTAAGGTCTTGTGTATGATTTGGCCGGGGTTTGAACCCCCAACCTACCGACTGGCAGGCATAAAAAAGTAGTTTATAAAAGTTTCACCTTGTAGAAGTAACCTGGCTATTGTGTTCATGTCTGAAGATGTATCCACACAGTAGTATTCTTTGACATTCTTTCCCCACAGTTCATTTACGGCCCTGTAATAAATAAAACATTATTAACTTATACATTTACTAAAAAAATGAAGTTTAAATAATATTTACTAAAACATGACATGAAATAAGATTTGAATCTTCATTGCTACTTGTCAAATTTTCCAATTTTTTTTAAATTTTCATAATTTAAATTGTTGATATATGATTAAAGAATATATACATGTGTGTGTGTGTGTGTGTGTGTGTGTGTGTGTCCATTATTATGGGTTACATTAATACAAATTTTACTAGGGAATTAATACTAAATCATTAACAAATTTCAGAATTGGCCTAATGCCCTGAGAAAACCACTGACCCTTAGCAAGGGAATTCAAACTTTCTCACATCATGATCTGCCACCAAGGTGGTGAGAGATAGAGGTGTCCATACCTGAGCATTTTAGATCATTCATCTTCTGAAGTCCACAATTTGTCAAGAGCCTCATTATAATTCTTAAATGGAGATTATGCCATTTTTTAGGTGAGGGGGGAATGTCAAATCTGCAATTTCATTATGTGTCTCACAAATATTATATTGGTACTTAATATCATTTGATGCAATGGAAAAGCCCATTAAAATTTAGGAGACACTTACCATATAGCAGTTCCCAGCCCTGAACCTAAATTATACATGCTGCTTGGAATAAAGTCTGGATCTCTTTTGGATATCTACAATTCAATAAATACAAGTTTACATGTACAATTCATTACATGTTTATACAAATTACATGTATGATTCATTACATGTTTATACACATTATTTGACGTATATAATTCATTACATGTTTATAAGTTTACATGTATGATTCACTACATGTATTTACAAATTATATGTATGATCTGTTACAATTTTATACCAATTACATGTATAATTCATTACATGTACATGTTTATACAAATTACATGTATAATTCATATCATGTTTATACAAATTACATGTATAATTCATTACATGTTTATACAAATTACATGTATAATTCGTAACATGTTTATACAAATTACATGCATAATTCATAACATGTTTATACAAATTTCATGTATAATTCATAACATGTTTATACAAATTACATGTATAATTCATTACATGTTTATATTGTATAATTCATTACATGTTTATACAAATTACACGTATGATTCATTACATGTTTATATAAATTACATGTATGATTCATTACATGTTTATACAAATTACATGTACAGATAGGACAGCATGTAAAACATTACCCTACATCTAACTAAATTCATTGAAAGTGATGAGATAAAAACAATCACATATTTAACTCAGTGTCATTCAATACATGGTTGATTGGTTGGTTGATAGGTTGGTTGGTTGGTTGTTTGTTTGGTTGGTTGGTTAGTTGGCTGAATGCCGTATTACTTCATGTCATCATTTTCAGCTATTCAAGACAATACAATTTTTATCATTTTTGAAGATAAATCCATGGTAGGTAACTGATCCGCATTGTACAAGTGTGTTTTTACGGTAAACTTTGAAGTACTAGCACACTCACTTGCAATGTTGCAGATAAACATTCCAGACCACTCAGTTCATTATATTGTTACAGAACCAACCAGTAAAAGACTGGCAATAAAAAAATTTTTTCACTTGCAGTCAACTTGTGTCCACACACACGAGAGCACACACACACACACACACACACACACACACACACACACACACACACACACACACACTGTTTCAAATAAAAAAGCAACAAAAAACAGCAAACATAAATAAAAGCTTTGCATAGCATTCTACTAAAATTTATTCAAAGACAGGGGGAGCTTATAGTATGATAAAGCATCTGTGCATTTGTGTTTGTATACTTCCGTAAACTTTAGTCTTTTCCCCTGAAACCAAAAGGCCAGTTTAAATGAAATTTGGTATAGAAGGTCCTTGACTAATGAGATTAAAAACTGTATCTGACATTGTCTGTTTGCAATCCAAGATGGCTGCAATTACATGTACTATACATTGCAAAATCTATAAATAGCCATTACAGATTTATTTGTGTATCAATTTTTGTTAAGATATGAAATACATGTATAGAAAAAAGATATATGGGATATTCATATGTATTGGGTTTTTCTGTACATTCTTTTGTTTGTAAAATAATTAAATAAGGTGTATATTTGTCTAAAAGTCGTTGGAAATCTTCTTGGTAAGTATTCGGACAAATATATGATAAACATGTTTCGATTTATTAGAATATCAAGACATTGCTATTGCAGTTTCTTTATCTCTGAAGATTTGAGTTAAAAGTTTGGGAAAAATAACTGGATATGTTTACTCCAAAAAAAAAGATATTTTAGTCCTTGAAATTTTTTTAAAAAAATGAGAAAGACCTCATGAAAATAAATGATTTCAAAGTATGAACCAATTAAAACATGAAATCAGTGAATTAAACTCTAATTCATGGTTGATTTTGATTTATTGATTTAATGGAGTTTTACATCCCAGTCAAGAATATTTCACTCTTATCGAGACAGCACCAGCTTTAAATGAAGTGCCAGAAATTTTGACCTTTGCAGTGCCCTTGAGGCAATGTGCAGGGACGGTTTTTTAACATGTCACACCCAAAAGGCCCTTCTATCAGATCATTTAGAAACAGGCTATAAGATAAATATGTAAGTCATGTACAGTGAACCCTCTTTACAACGGCACTCTTTATAACGGCCTATTCAGTTTATGGCAAAAAATTGTTGGGAACAAATCTGTTATGTTTTTATTACACTTTATAACGTCATATTTGGTTACCAGCTCCGGCAATGAAATGTTGGGAACAAATGTACAAAATTAACGCTTTTTTCTGTTCGATATAACAGCACTGCCAACTGGCTGTAAGATCACACAAATGTCTTCAGGAATCACTGCACAAATCTCTTATTCATGACCGACTGTTTATACAGTTGAAAGACCCTTTTAATTCATGTGATAGTGGGTATAAAGTTGTGATTTCAAAACATGCAAACAAGAAAGTTTTGAATTCACACAATATCAAAATCCATTAAGTGAATATAGATATCAATACAAACCTCAGTCAAACACTGGAGTAAGGCACTGTAATTCTGTGCTAATCTGGCTATCATATATGTCATTCCTTTATATGCAGAATATCTGAAAATAAAAAAAAATAATAGGGCTTTTACAATATAAAGAGAATCTATTACGAGTTTGAAGCTGAGATGGGGAAATTCGAATCGAGAGGTCAGATCTCAAAATGAGGCCTTACCATGAGGTCCGAATTTCCCCATCTTGACATCAGTCAAGTAAATGATTATCTTTCATGCTTATAATTTAACAAAAATACTGTAATCTCTATTATTAGAATGCTAATTTTTGTTAGTGGATGAATACAAGACATGCAACAATACTGAATAACCTTTCGGTCACAGCAGAACGTTTTCATATAATTTTTTTCCACTAAAGGTATTCATTTTGTTCATCAAAACAGAAGTACTCCCTGTTCAATTGAGATAGGCTACACATGCACACATGCGATACCATATGGCAAAAATATCGTACCACCAAATCAGTGAGAAAAATCTATCACATGTGCCAGAAACCAGTCTACTGGTGCCATGGTTTAACACCTGCTTAGACAGATTCTAGTAGAGAAAATTCTGTTGGTATAATTGTTAAAAATCACTATTTTCTTCCAGTACTCCTGTTTTCCCTGTCATTTCTTAACTGACTGCCTAAATATGAATCAAAGAATCTCAACTAGGACATAAAGCACCATTTCTTCACTCCACTCTATATCAGTTAACATTATTAATTAATCAATAAACCAAATCAAATTAAATCTTAGTCAGTCAGTCAAACAATATCAATCAATCAAAGCACCATTACTTGACTGCAAACTATATCAGCTTATCAGTAAACAATATCAATTAATCAAATCTAATCTACCTATCCATCTTCAATCTGTCAGTCAGTCAGTCAGTTAGCCAGTTAGTCAGTCAAGTCAGTCAGTCAATCAGTCAAAACCATCATTACTCAACTTCACTCTAAATCTGTTTATCAGTAAACATTATTAATTAATCAATAAATCAAATCAAATTAAATCTTAGTCAGTCAGTCAGTCAGTCAATCAATCAAAAGCACCATTACTTGACTGCAAACTATATCAGCTTATCAGTAAATATCAATTAATCAAATCTAATCTACCTATCCATCTTCAATATGTTAGTCAGTCAGTCATGTCAGTCAGTTAGTCAGTCAGTCATGTCAGTCGGTTAGTCAGTCAGTCAATAAAAAGCAACATTATTCCACACCACACTATATCAGCTTATGGGTAAACAATATCAATCAATCTACCTATCCATCATCAGTCAAGTCAGTCAGTCAGTCAATTAATCGATCAATCAATTAATCAAAAATAAATAAACAAATAATCAAGCACTGAGCTACTTACTTTATTGGTTTATAATTTCTGATTCTTAACTTTACGATAGTCATTACTTTTTTCTTTAATTTTGCTTCCTCTTCTGCTGTCATTGCATCTAGGTCTAAATTTCCTGCATCAAAACATCTCATATAAATAAGAGTATTTAAACAAATAATGATCTGATCTCTATGGTATCTGGCAAACAATAAGATTATCCCCTCACACACACACACACACACACACACACAAACACACATACACACACACACAACTAAGAGATACAACAATTCTTCAGCCATCTCGCTACTTAATTTTGGATTCTAGATCGATTCCAATCTATTTCCGCCTTTTTCTAGAAAGATTCTGTCCAAACAATCAAAAAATCATTAACTTTCTAAATTTATGAAAGAACTTGGTTTTTATATTTGATAACTTTTTAATGGAATCTGATGAAGAAATAATTTAAAACAAATATAAATCAGTATATATATTGTCAGCCTTAAATTACTACCAAATAATGATGGTTTTCTGTGGAGAAATTTGACCACTAACACTCCCCATAAACCAACAGGGACATATAATCAAATACATGTAGTTTAAGTTAAATCCAGTTTGTACAACTGTCCTGGCCAACATAAAATTTGTCAGATACTGTCAAAATATAAAAATCTTTGCAATGAACTTCGAAATTCTGAGCATACAAAAACGGACCAAATTTTCCCAATCTGAAAGGTAGAAGGTCATTTTCAATGGCGATTGGCAAAATAACAGTATACGAATAAAACATTTTCAAAAAAAAATCAATGACTAGAAAAAAGAAAATAGAAAACAGTTCATCAGTATGGCTTAATATGACAAGACAAGACAAGATAAAAAACAAGAATTCCACAGATTTAAATGTCTTACCTGGTTAGTCTTTGATCGAGTAGAAAATACATTATTTTAACATAAACTTTCACATTTTGACATGCTGCCGCCACAACTGCCGCTTATGTTGACACCCGAAATGTATCATCTAAGTATCACCTTATGGCAATGCCAGGCTCAACAAAAATAGCAAAGCTCGGCCCAGGACAGTTACTTAAGTAACTGTTCAAGTGTGTACTAATAGAGAACATCTTCAATCTCAACTCACCTTACAACCCATTTTCAATGAATAAATGAGCATTTATATGGAATCAATTTTCATTGGTCTATTATTACTTTCAACTGGACGGTCAGAAAGAAAAGTTAATACAAATAATTCTAACAGTAATAGCTTTCTAACTGAAATTTAAGGAAGCTGTGAATCCTGTTCTGCATGAGAACCAATTAAGACATTTTGTTCGGCATGGGAACCAATTAAAAGACATTGTATTCGGCATGAGAACCAATCAAAAGACAATGTTTCAGTTCTGCCACCAGAAGCAAAACCCAACTTAAACTTATGATTTAATTATGCAGTAAATTCTGGTAAAACAAAATTTTTTTCAGAATTATCATATTTTAATTTTGACTTACTTTTTTGTATAAGATTCTGTGTTATCTGTTTTGTTTTCATATCTATTTCCGATTTTTGTGTAGGAACTAACCGTTTATCGAGGACATTTCTCAATCTTTCTGAGTCTTTCTTTAATCTCTGTCCTCCATAAGCTACCAAAAAAAAATAAATAAATAAATTCATAATCAAAAGATTGACATGCACAAAAGGAACAGCAAATCCTGTTTAAATAAACAAACCATCTGGCTCCAGTTTCACAATTGTTTCTTACCTAATATTTTTCTTAGTTAAATCTAGCAATTTTGAAATCATAATAACGTTATGAATTCGTAAGATATGCAGTTTTATAACGTGGCAAATTGAAGTTCAGTTTAAGTTTGTAACATCTGTATTTAGTTTTATAAAAAAAAAAGATTGCACAAAACTCCAAAAGAGATTGTCAAAATTTGCTGAATTTAAGTTAAGGAATGATTGTGAAACAGGGACCTAGTCTTTCCAGTGTTTCAAATTGTTTTTATTTTTAACATGTGTAACCATTCTGTACGTCAACGCAACACTGTGTTGTTGTTGTTGTAATGTTGTCTAACATTATTTTAACAGCAATTTTTCAGCTATTCTTGGTGAGAGCAACATTATTAATCTAAGAATAAGTTATTTTTTATGATGTGCAAGTGTATAATTTTGTCTGTCGTGCACCAGCACACACACAAGGCCAGTTTTTGTTAGAGGGCTAATTCACCAAGTCAGTATGCCAAAGAAAAGCATACCACTGCCCAAGTTCATTTTTCTGGTACCGGGTTAACCAGTCATTATTCTATCCTCATATTGCCAAGTGCCAGATGAGGCAGCAATATCAAAAATTTTAAACTTTTATGTATGATCCAGCCAGAGTTTTAACCCACAACTTCCCTCTCCCAAGGGTGACGCACTACCAAGAATTCACAGATTCGGTCTAGTGAAACTTTTTTGACAGCCAGAGAAAAACATTGAAGAAAAATTTACCAGGTGATTCAAAAAAAAAAAAAGTTAAATATTTAACAAAAATGTGACGATTTCTGACACATTAGGAATAGAGTGGAGTAATAGTATCTCTCCCCTCCCCAAGATTCTTTCACTTATATAAATTCTTGGATGATGTAGGAAACATAAGTGCCCAGAAAAAACACTGCCATTTGGCAAGCAAACTGACAAACCTTCTCAAACAAGGAACTGTCTCAGTGTGATTCTTACCTAGGCAGTGAAAGGAACTGTGATCTGTAAGTGTGTAATATGAAACCACTTGACAAGCAGGCAGCTATCTAACTCGGAGTGGAGTGGAGTGGAATAATGGTGTTTTATGCCCCGGTCAAGATTTTTTCACTTCTATGAGGTGGTCAGTTCTGGGATGGTGGAGGAAACCCAAGCACCTGGAGTAAACCACCAACCTTCGACAAGCGAACGGAAAAACTCTCACACTAGGATCTATCCCAAGTGGGATTATAACCCAGGCAGTGAGAGGCGCCGTGATCCGTAAGCACGCGCTTTTGACCACTCGGCCACCGAGGCCCCCAAATCTAACTCAAAAAATAACAAAACATAATTACTGAAATTTCAGAACAGTGAGCTTTGAGTTAAGGTTAAAGAAAACAAATATTCTTTTTATCTTGGCCTTATATTTCAGATTTATTATTACTTTGTGAAAGCTGAAATGCAGCAACTTCCAATCTGGATGGTACTTTAACAGCTTTTAATCTCATAATTCCAGGGTGAAATCTTGGTTTCAAATCATTTTTCTGCATGTACGAAGCGACATCGGGATCTAAAACAACATTCCGTGGAAGAGTTCTTGACGTTTTCATATGAAGATCTGCTGTCTTGCCAACAACTTCAGGACTTGAATTTTCAGGTGTTGTGTGTTTTAACTTAAAAAAATAATAATAAAATAAATAAATACGCAGTTTATTGTGTAAAACAAAATGAATTAGTATGCAATTTATTGTGTAAAACAGTCTCAGTGACTGAGTTGAAAACAGACATTTCTGGTAATTGGTATTACGTTTCCAACAATTATTTTTTTTATGTTTAACGTTTTTATTTTATAGTTTGTAAAAGCTGCATTAAGTTTTCCTTAGAAAAAATTAAAAGTGTGGTTGTATTGACTATCTAACTACATATATTTACATTTGCTTTGCAACTTTACTATATAAACATGTTTGAGACATGTGGCAAATACGGTACAATAACTCACATTGATCACATGATCATTACACTATGCGTATGAATATTTCACTCTCTGGACTATTTTTTAAGAAGTTTCATATCAAAACAACAGCACAGCCTGAGAAAAAAAATATTTATTAATTTTAAAATATACATTGAATTAAATACACAACGGAAAATTTCCAATCATCTAAAAAGTACCATAATTTCTCCCATTTCTACCATTTGTTCTATAAATTTTATTTCCCGAGCTACGGAATTTCACCACCAGTTAAAATTACAGTCATAATTGAGTATCTCATTGACGAGTCTGGAGAATATGTAATTTAAAAACATGAAATAAAACCAAAAAATTTTCAGAGGGGAGATATCTCATACAGACGAAAATATATATAGCAGATGTTAAAAAGGAATAAATATATGCAACCGAGACGGTCGACTGTCATGTAAACATGTTAAACCGCTGTTTCCAGTGCTTTGATAAAGCTGACAAAAATCCCAAAGTTTGTTCAATCAATGTAATAAAAAGCCATGGCTGGTCCTGAAGAGTCTGATATATGGTTAATGTTCAAACCACTTTTAAAACGCACATTTACCCGTTTTTATCCGACAAATGCCATCATGCGGCTGCAAAAGTTGAAACTAAATACACTCCTCGCCGTTTGCGGGTGACGGCCATTCAGCATCTCAATGATATGGGGTACGAAGCTCGGCACAAATTTGTTTATGGCGAACCATAAATGAGAAGCTTCTCCCAATCTTACAACAGAACTGTCTCAACACAACAGAAAAACACGCCATAGTAACTCTGTCAGAATTAACTCACCCTGCAAAAAATTTAAACACTGAATCAGCTGTTGTACTGCGCCTAACTGGGTCACAATCTGGGTCGCATCATGTGGCCAGTTCCACAAGTTCTACGAATAATAATGATAGAAACTATGACTTTCCAAAGCAGATTACATTTCCGTCATCCAATTAATTCACTCCTGGTTTCTTCGTAAATTCCAATTTCTCGCACTGCACTTAAAATTTCCAAAAATGACAGCGAGAGTGAGACATCATTTTCGTGTCAATCTTCGAGACTGTTCACTTGTTCGTCATCCGCCTTAGGAAATTCGTTTTTTTTTAAAAATAATTTTGTCAAATTGCTATGAAAGTGACTAAATTGATGTTTTATATAAAATGTGCAAAACAATGTGATGGTTAATAAAATATTTCATATTTTTTGCGAGTTCCGTGTTTTTTCATGTTGTACTATATTTTGTTTACATTGTTACGCTGTTCCAATAATTGACCCCGCTTCTCGTTGAAGGCGGGAAAATTCAAATTGATGTGACAAAAATTCAAAAAAATTAATTAATAATTAACATAATGTAAATATAACCATTGAACAGCATAGCTATGGCAGTTATTGGATTATAAATGCCATAGCTTTGCCAGGCAAACCAATCATAACGCGCTAACGCGCGTTATTCAGTTTGCCTGGCAAAGCTATGGCATTTATAATCCAATAACTGCCATAGCTATGCTGTTCAATGGTTAATGAGAAGATCACCATGAAATTTAGGATGCTTAAATACCGGTTCAAAGACGCCTCTGATTTAGAGCTGCATTAAGTTTTCCAAAAAAAAAAAATTCAAACGGTGCTAATCTAATTAATTATGTTCCTAATGAACAATGTTACATTTGATTTAACAATAAAAGCTTGAATAACTATAGAAATAACAGTACTAGTAATTTCCCAGGGAGCTGTAGACCTGTAGAATATGTTGGGCTTGAATTTTATTTTTACATTCTGAACATTTTTCACTACAGAATGGTGAAGACAATGTTATTTCTTTTAAAATATTTTCAACATGAGCTAAATTACTTCTTCAAGTTCTACCTTGGGTAAGTTAGCACAATCTGAGACCCTGAAACGGGCTTTGATGGTGTGCTTTAATTCCAGGAGAGACACACAGAAAACTAGACTGCCAGAGAAAACCTGACCTGTCAAAGAAGGATCTTCACGAGTTGAGTCAAATTAATTGGATAAGACCACTTCAGGTAGTTTATGTATGCAACATGTCTTAACAAGAAAGTAACTGTGATCAGTTTAAGCCCACATTTATGGTAAAAACACATTCTAGTGACATCTCGGATCAGTAACATATATAAAGGATTAAATATGGCTGCTCTCCATTGGAAAATTTCCTCTGACCCTAACACACTTTATGCTTGGGATTTTCCAATACCAACTGGTGTCAATGGGGCCCTGTCTCATTATGCTTCAGACTAAAAATATTAGTGGAACCGTAAAAAAAATTAACAACCTCGATCGACAGGTGAGTGTTTTATCTTCCAAAATATTTAAATGCTATAGTTTCATGAGACCAAGAAGTCTTGTGTTGAAAGTGGAAGAAGATGTTGGTAAACATCAACACCCAGGGCTTTCAGTATAATTGAAAGTAGAAGACAAGTATGGATAAGTAGACAGCAATATTTTTCAATCTTCGCGCAAAGTGCGAAGCACGAGGCACATAGTGCCTCGTGAGGGGGAGGTGTGGAGGGGGAACGTCCCCCTCCACAGGGGAGGTACGGGGGGCCTCCCTCGGAAATTTTTTAAATCTTAGATTAAAAATGGTGCATTTTCCAGCATTTTGGACAGAAAATATAGTTTACTTGATATACTTAAAACTTTTTGTTTGTTATAAAATTACTAGCATTTAATATTCTATAAATGAACTAGTCACATATAAAACATATAGAATGAAGTTCTCATCAGTAGTATTATGACAAAGATATACATAGAAGTTGTTACAATTCCAGAAACTACAGAGCATTATCTAATAAGTTAGCATTAGATATTACTGTGAGCTTCTTGTAAGTTTTGTCATCTGAAATAATTCCTGAAAGACAAATGTTTACAGAAAACAGAATACCATAGCTTTTTATGAAAACCTTTTAATTTGTGAAATCTGTCAGTTATGTTCAAATCCAAATAGTTTTTTTTTTTTTTTTTCTAATTCATTGTTATCAGCTTTTAAATTTTATTACAAAGCAAATTAAACTTGATTTTGACAAAACTGAGATGATTAAAGTATTTTGAAACAAAAGTCTGTTAAACCTAAATTTTAAAATTCAAAATAATCATCTTCTTCAAATGCACTATCCTCATCATCACTTATATCCAATTTTTTTGTAGCTTCATGAACTTCAGATGATTCAGTCTGAATCTCTGCATCAACATACTGAGTAGTGGTTGTTGATGTAGTCTGAACAGTTTGGTTCTCATGAATACAGCTGGAATCAGTAGTACAACTTTTATCTGTTGAGGAGGTACCACCTACAGATGGATCAGATTCAGACAGAAGTATTGCATCTGAAAGGCAATTCAATCACAAA
The DNA here is from genome assembly GCA_029721355.1 of Tegillarca granosa. Lineage (NCBI taxonomy): Eukaryota > Metazoa > Mollusca > Bivalvia > Arcoida > Arcidae > Tegillarca > Tegillarca granosa. The sequence continues at coordinate 38,444,610 of CM056603.1, forward strand.
AAAAAAACAATTACTGCCAGCTAATTTTTAAAATATTTCAAAGAATATATATCCTTTTAATAAAGAAAATTTCAAACAATAAAACTTCACTTTTTATTATTTTTTTATTTGGCATGTTTGTATTTAAATGATAATAAACTTACCACAAATATTTATTATAGCATCATCTTGTTAAGTATAAATAAATAAAATAAAATGAAAAATAAAACTTAGATAAAACTAATTTAATAAAAACTAGATCCTCAAAAAGACAGAAAAAAATTAATTTTAAAAAAACTTAGTAAAATAAGAAGTGTCTAAATCTGTCCATTCTTCCATAGAACCTGATTCCAACTCTTTGTATCCATCTGTTTCGAAAATAAAACTAAAACTAAAACTAAATAAATAATAATAAATAAAACAAAGAAAAACCAAAGTAGCATAATATATTATATTTACAAAACCAAACAAAATAAAATTATTTTGGTAAAAAATTGGTTATTTTTTTATTGGTATGATTTTAATATGATACGCTACGTTATCGTGTCATAATAAAAAGTTTGTAACAGGTTTGAAATTAAGTTGATCCGTCTTTAAAATTAATGCTCATACCTTCCCTTGTCTTCTGTTTTTAAAAAACCTTAAAATTGATTCTTCCGGAGGCCCAGACTCTCGATTACCTCTTTTTTTAAAACGCAGTGTGGTCACGTAAGTATGGTACGCTTTTAGCATCTGACTCTTAGAAACGCTTCAAAGCATTTGTATCAATTACAAGCATATGAGCGTCAAAGTGATATAGATCGATGAAAAACAAAACAACTGTCGATATAATGTTCTTACAATCCTCATTAAAAATTGAGAGAGGAACTCCAAATAAAACGAACGAAAATTCTCTTTTTTGACATTTTCACAAATAAAAGTAGCCGACAATGTTTGTCGTATTTCGTCAGAATAGCCGACGGGATTTGTCGGCTGTCGGCTTCTATTGAAACCGCTGAACACCAATGTCTACAGTTCCAAAAATATTTTCAATCTGAAGCAAAATGAGGAGGCGACTTTTCAGACATCAGTTTGTATCAGAAAATACTGAGTTTTTTATATAGAAATTGTTCTGACCCTACATATAGCTTTCAGGCATAAAATGGCAATGTGTTAGGGTGAGAGGAAATTCAGACTACACTGACAGAGAGAGAGAGAGAGTTGAGTCGAGTAATGGTGTTTAACGTCCCAGTCAAGAATATTTCGCTTATATCGCTATGTCGCCAGCTGTAGGCGAAAGTGCAAAAATTTTGTCTGTGTGTTGAGCTGATGGCATTATACAGTTCTTTATCGTGCCATGCCTGCCATGACACGGGACCTCAGTGGTTTTAAGTTCCCACCCGAAAGAACCGTGACTTTCATTTTGTAATACCGAGTGCTTTGCAAATGAACAGTCACTACCCACCTTCAAGTCTTGGGTCAAACCCGGCCGGTGTTCGAACCGACTAACAACTGAGAGAGAGAGAGAGAGAGAGAGAGAGAGAGAGAGAGAGAGAGAGAGAGATTTCCTATTAGTCCGAATATCCGAACTAATGGTTTATTTAAAGATTTTGTCTTGTTCAGTTTATTTCAAATTTATTATTTATCTTAATTAATTTTTATTTCCGTAAATGATTACTTACTCTTTTCAATAAAAGTCTAAATGGTGTCTTTTCAAAACGGTTTCTTAGGCACAAACTACACATACTACACATAGTGAAATCATATAAACCTACAACACGTTTTCGTCACTTTTCTCCATCACATGGGGGCTGCCATTATAAGTTCGCAGAAATTTGCGTTTCTTTTAATCAAATCAGCGATCGTTTTTAAATACTGCTGGTCGAATTAATTATTTTAGATAAAAATGTTTATCTTAAAAAAAATCCACCATCTTAAAAATATGTTGAAATTAATTTTATAGTCTCTTTAATCCTTTTATACAAATATTAAGTGCCGAAAAAGTAAACAAACCCACGTGGTTTGTAACCGGTAACAATTCAGACTCGTTAAAACAGAAAGCAGTGTAAAATTGTACAGAGTAACATTGTACCCCCTAGTTGATATGAAGTCTGTGACATGTACAGCCCCTGTTAACATTGCAGTGATCAAATACTGTAAGTTTAGTCAATGCCACATTAAAATATTTGTTCGGGGGGGGGGGGGGGGGGGGGGGGGGAGAGCGAGCCTAAGAAGGAAACTGTATGACTGTAGTGGACGTTGCTGATGATCAAGATAAATCTTGACTTATCTAGATTGTTGTCTAGCACTTTGTAGACGTTTATATACAACAAGATGGCTGTAGAGTTCTATCCTTTATTATCGTCATACCTACGTCACATTGACATCATTCACAAATGAGTATTACATAATACACAAATCGGATATGAATCCGGATATTACATCCCTCCATATTTTTAAAGAAATGAAAATTTAAAACTAGATTATATTAACTATTAAAAAGATAATAAATGCTATGCATTAAACGCATACCCAAAGGGGCATGAGAAATGTCTTTTTTTAACAGTTCATTTCAGCCCTGAAATAAAATCAAACTAAACAAATGTTTAAAAAATTAAGTTAACTGAAAGTCAACAATGCATTAGTTAATAGATCTTAGACAAAGTCATCTAATTTACGTGGTCGGCGAATCTCTCGTCCCAATCTGGTAACGATCATTCTATTTTCCACCGCGTAACCGGAAGTCGGCACATCTGCACTAGTTTTTGGAATATCATTCAATTCCTCTTCCAATTCAAATTCTTTGTTTGGAACACCGAAATTAATCTTTTTAAAGAAAGATGAATTTCGTGTAATAGTCTCCTGTTTATTGTAAGTAGGTCCAGGTGATTGTGATGCAGTTATCATGTTTCCCTTTGTTGAGATTACTGCATGTGGTTCCGGCATGAATTTAGGTGACAGTTTATTTTGCTTTACACTGTTACGAACAAGAACGGTGTCACCAACTTTTATATCATGATTCTGAGTTGACAGTTTATTATTGGCATAGTGTCTTATAGTTCCCTTGGAGGTTTCGTCACTTTGGTGCACAAATTCGTCAATTTTATTATCACCAGACCTCTGCACTTTCACCTGTGGAAGTTTAGTTTTAGGTTCACGACCGAATAGTAACCGGTGTGGCGATACACCTGTCGAAATATGTGGTGTGGCTCTATATTGTCATAAAAATTGAAACATTTGTTGTTTCCAGTTTCGTTGTTCAATATGCAACGCGCGAATAATCTTCATGAGCGGCTTATTTATAGATTCGACCCGCAAATTGGCACGGGGCCAGCGAGGTCTGATTCGACAATGTGTGAAACCTGTGTTTACTGCGAACTCTTGGAAGGCGTTAGAATTAAAGGGACTTCCATTGTCAGACTTTATGACCTTCAGAATGCCGAAAACTGATAAAATTTTGTCAAGCACAGCGATAGTAGTATTGGCCGATACGGATTTGGTTACCTCGACTAACAGATATCTGCTGTATTCTTCAGTAACTACGAATAAGTAATCGCCTGAAGGTAACGGACCGCAAAAGTCTATGCTTAAATCTTGCCACGGTTCCGACGGTAGTTCAGACATATGAAAAGGTTCAAAACGTTTTGGTTTTTCCGTTACTGACTGACAAGCAAGGCAACCTCGAATTGCATCCTCAACTCGATAATTGAGTCCTGGGAACCATACCTTTGATCTAAGAAAAGACTTGGTCCGCGTTATACCTTGGTGCCCTTCGTGTGCGAGTGTAATAGCTTTGTCGCGTAGCTCACGAGGCAATACAATACTGTGATCTCATAGTAAGACATTGTCGCTATGGACTGATAATTCATCGCAGACTGTTCTTAAGGACTGTACCTCAAGTATGTCGATATCTGGTTCCGTTATTTTTTTGACTTCAAACCAGCGGCCTGTGCGAACTAAATCAATAGCTTTCATGATGCACTTGTCGCGACTGGTTGCGAGCTTAACGTCATCGAGACTAATGGCTTTAAAACATGCCTCGGTTGTAATAAAATTTACATATTGTTCCGCTACACGTTCTTCGTGTGATGAACTTGGGCACGGTATGGGATGTCTTGACATGTAATCCGCCGGGTTATCATGTCCAGGGGGATATTTTACTGTCAGTTTGTAAGGTTGTTATCGCAAACCCCATCATTCGATCTGAAGAGGTGGTTTTGGTTTGGACCATATCTTTTCTAACGGTTTGTGATCGGTAATAACTTCGAAGTGTTGAGCTCCACGAACGAACATGTCGAAATGCTCGCACGCCCATACCACTGCTAGCGCTTCCCGTTCCGTTTGACTGTACCGAGATTCTACCGGAGTGAGCGCTCTACTTGCATATGCAACAACCTTCGAGTCTTGTGTTAAAATCGCGCCTAACCCTACCGGACTCGCATCGACGATTATTCCATCTGCTTTGCCGGGTCATAATAAGACATGACGGTATCACTTGACAACTTCAATTTTAGCGATTTAAATGAAGCTTCCTGTTCTTCCGTCCAGTTATACTCTACATCATTATGTGTGAGTTTTCGCAAAGGTTCCGAAACTGTAGCATAATCTGAGATAAACCTGGAACAGTATGATGTAAATCTGAGAAAACTTTTAAGTTCCTTCGCGTTTTGCGGATGTGTAGTCTCTTGAATGGCCTTGACCTTGGTGGGATCCAGTGAAACGCCTTGACTGCTTAATACTAATCCGAAAAAATTTATCCTTTGCTTGTTGAACTCGCACTTGCTGCGATTAAGCGTTAAGCCATTAGCTGCTAAAGCTTTAAATGTTGACTCGAGAGCTTGATCGTGCTGAGCTTGCGTTTTTCCGAAAACAATTATGTCATCGGCAAGATTCTTTGCACCTGACACATCGCCGATAACGCCTTTAACAGTCTCTTGAAAAATTTCGGAAGCCGAACTTATTCCGAAGTTTAAGCGTTTGTATCGGTACAACCCCATGTGTGTACTAAACGTTGTTATATAACGACTTTCCTCATCAAGTGGAAGTTGGTGATAGCCTGCGTGGAGAAGACTGAAGACTGTGGAACCATTAAGATCATTTATTAATTCTTCGACGGTAGGCATTAAATGCCGTTCCCTGACAATTGCTTTGTTAGCTTTGCGCATATCCATACACAAGCGAATTTGATTTGGGTCCTTTTTCAGGGGCGTGTTAAAGTGACTTTTATCAAAATTTAGATGTAATAATTCCATGCACAGGAAATATGTTCAATGTTTCGCAGATTTGATGGTTTGTGTAATAATGATGTATTCCTCCCTTCACTCTACAACCCACAACCCCCAGTCTAGATTCTTTCACTTACATTGAGATAGTCAGTTGGGGAATGGTGGAGAAAACTAGAGTGTCTGAAGAAAACCACCATCCTATGGCAAGTGAACTGACAAATTTTCTTCAGACTTGGGTCTGCCTGATTGGGATTTGACCCCAACTGTTAGAGGCACTGTGATCTGTAAGTGTGTGCTTTAGACCACTCAGCAACTGAGGCTCCACCATGTTTGTTAGAAAATAAGTCTTATTTCCAGAGACACCTGCGTTGTGTATACATTGTTTTAAATAATGTAAAAATCACAAATATTTGTAGGCGCATTGTTTAAATATCAGTAACTATTTTCATGGGTATGCGAAAACCACAAAAACTTGATGTCAATGAATTAGGGTTCTAAAAGGGATTTATTTTCACAAAACTCCATTCCATAAATTTTCTTACAATATTTTTTTTTTGACAAAACCACAAATTTTAACTCAACAAAAATGGATGATTCTGCAATATTTATTTGTTGTTGTAGGGGGTAAACGAGATGAAGAGTTGATATTACCAGTTAATTCTTCTGTTAGCGTAACTCTGCATCAGGACCAGGTAAATCAGTGTGTGTGTGTGTGTGTGTGTGTTGTGTTGTGTCTTGGGGGTTGGGTATGGGTATGGTGTGTGCAGGAAACAGCAAATCCAATTTCAGCTTGCTAACTTTCATTTAATGATCAAGTTCAACTATCATATAATGGTCAAGTTTAACTGTCAATTAATGGTATGATAGTTAAGTTTAACTGTCGATTAATGGTCAAGTTCAACTATCATATAATGGTCAAATTTAACTGTTGATTAATGGTCAAGTTCAGCCATCATGGTAAAGTTCAATAAAAATGACTTAAGGTCCCATTACAGATGCTTATTTTTAATTTTATGGTTTCCAAGGTAAAAACAAAACAGTTTTGTGACTTGAAGAACTTTTAAAATTATAAGTAATTTATACAGGTATTGTATTACCTAGGATATGTACAGTGAAAATTATTACAGTAGATTCCATTTAATTGCATAGTCCGTTTGTCAATTTGCAATTAAGCAGAATATGCAGAATATGCAAATAACTGAAAATGTCCCTCGTGCAACATTGATGGATATGTTGGATGAGGCTGTTTTTAAGTACTTGTGGAGACATCATAGTCATTGCACTGTAGAAACAACATAAAATTAGTAATACCTTTGAAATTAAAGAAAACCAAATTCAAAAATAAAAAAATTAAATGTACTAGTACTAGTCTTTTGAACGAACAGAATGAACATTTTACTGATCTAGTATTGAAAAACTCAAGGCATAATCAAATTTGCATGCTGCATTCAAGTTTGGATATCTGACTAAATGATATACATGTATAGGCCAAACAATTAACTCATGACGTGATATGTTTCCTGTGACATTAAATTGCTTGATTTGTTTATATAGCTAGTGAAAAGGTAAGAGACTTTGATGAAACATACAGACTTAATTTGCATTTCATTTTGTTGAAAATGCATTTTTATTTATTCATTTATTTATTTATTTATTTATTTATTTATTTATTTATTTATTAATTTATTAAATCTATTTATTAATATTACATGTATTATTTATTATTTATTTATTTATTCATTTATTTATTTATCTTTTTTTATAGTTAAGGGCAAAAACGACAGTAGCTTCAAGTAAGGATTTCACGGAAGATAAAATGTGGCTAAATGGCAGGTAAAAGTTTATTATAATCTCATTGTAATTGTCTGAGTGGCACTTCCTTATAATGTAAAATGTATTGGGCATCATTTTCCATCTGATTCTAGAATTCCTGTAATTATCAATTTTATTGCCATTGTGTGAGATTCCCTGCATAATTTCTGGAAAAATGAAACAAACTTTAGGATTGAAGCATTCTGATTAGCTCAGTTTCTATAGCACTTGTCTATAAACTATAGTGCAGATGTACCTTGTTTTGAACCCTAGTCTTCTAAATTTCCCTCTCTCCCATTAAAAAAACTTCTCTTTAGCAAAATTGATTGCTGGTCTTTATTTAAAATTATTACACCTCACAGAAAGTGATGTATTATTGGTCAATTTGTAATTACATGTTATGAAACAATTCACATTGGTTGACACAGAGGTGAAAAAAATTTGTCTCAAAAAAGTGTTCATTTTATTCAGTGACACAATTGAAGTAAATGATGAAACAGATAAAACAGCAAAACCAGACCAGAAATGACAAACACATATTGAATCAGATGATTATAAAATTCAAAACTTGAAAAAAATAGCAACAGCCATGAAAAGACATGATGTAATTTGACAATAGAAAAAATAAAAATTAAAAAAAAAAAAGAAAAGAAAGAAAGAAAAAGATAATTGAGATGATTGATTTAAAAAAATCTGGATTTTGTATGGGCATTGGAATAAATGTCCAGTGTTGTGGTGATAGTACTATTTAAGTGTTCTCAACCATCCCACTTAATCATCAACCATTGTCCAGTGTTCATATATATATATTACATGTAACAGAAAAAAGTAGCAGCTATTTCCTTTAATTGTGAGGGGCCTTGGTGGCTGAGTGGTCTTAAGTGAGTGATTACGGATCACAGTCCCTCTCATTGACTGGGTTCGAATTCCACTCGGGACAGATCCCAGTGTGAGAAAGTTTATCAGTTTGCTCGCCGAAGGTTGGTGGTTTTCTCTGGGCACTGTGGTTTCCTCCACCATCCCAGAACTGACCATTTCAAAGTGAAAGATTCCACTCCTTTACTTTAAACTGGTCATTAAATATTTTAATTCTTATATTTCAGAGAACAATCCATGAAAAATCCTAGAATACAGAACATTTTGAAAGAAAGTAAGTGTTTGTATAATATATTATGTGTAAATTATTTTTTTAAATAAAATTTTAAGCTCGCCTGGGACAAAGTCTCAGTCTTTTACTTCCTGTGTTCCTTATTGGGGTTTGGGTTTTTGATTGGTTTAAAGCTAACAATAACAGATCACAATGCTTCTCAGCTCAGTTGAAATCCTGTTTGGGCAGATCTTTTTGTGAAAAAGTTTGTCAGCTTTACCAAAGGTTGGTGATTTTTTCTGGGTACTCTCCTCCATCATTCCAGAACTGACCACCTCAATATAAATGATGAATCTTGACTGGGGCATAAAACAACATTACACAACTCAGTTCAATTCAACTCAACCCAACTCAACTCATCTCAACCCAACCCAACTCAACTCAACTCAACTTTAATGTTCTGGAACATGTTAAAGTTGTAAACTCATGTGTTATAATTGTCATTATTATTTTAAGTAAAAAGAAGAGCAAGAAAAAGAAAATGTACAGACAATGGTACAAATGGAGAGGAAGATAAGTTAAACTGGAAGATACATGTTTGTTCAGAGAATAATTTCCCGACAGCTGCAGGTCTCGCATCATCAGCAGCAGGATATGCATGCTTAGGTTTGTATGAATAAGAGAGCTAATCTTACAGTCCAGTCACTTATATCTTGATTCTACCAACCATATAAAAATCTATACACTTGCTGCATGCTTATTTTCTATTTGTCAGTGAACAGTAATGTTTTGTGTTCTAATATGCTAATTTTAAACACTTGTAACATTAGTCATCAAGGAGTTGATAAATTTTGTTTTGTGCACTAGTCAAGATTCTTCCAGTAATATATAGGTGGGTTATTCTTGGATGGTGGAGGAAACCAGAGTACCCAGGAAAACCACCTTCATTAAGAAAATTGACAAACTTTCTTAGTATTGTTGAATCAGGATTTGTACATAGATGGTAAGAGATGCTTTGATCAGTAAATATATTTTCATGAAATTTTGGTGTCTCTTTAACAGATTATTGAGAAGATATGCAGTACAATTATTTGGCATATACTAATATTGGCTTGTTTTTTTGGTTTTTTTTTTGGTTTTTTTTTTGGATTTTTTTTTTTTTTTTTAACTTCCTAAGCACTTGCGAAAGTTTATGTACTGTGAAATTAGTATTATCAGATCTGAAAAGTGTTCATGCTACACCATACCTTTTCAGCAACAACATAGATTTAACTAGTAAGAAATCACAAAAAAGAAATTCTGCTTTGTAAAATAATACCATGTCTGAAAAGGTCTTATTTTTCACCAATTGCCTCACTGAGATAAGTATCTTTCAGCATCAACATTTATTTTTCTCTACAGTACCATACAAAATATTCACGTAATTAATTCTGGATGATCAAACTTGATTGGATTAATAGAATTTTATGTCCTCATCAAGATTTTTTCACTTATATTGGAGCAGTTAGTTTATGGATGGTGGAGGAAACCTGAATGCCTGGAGAAAACTTTGGCAAAGGAAATGACACACTAGGATCTGCCTGAGTGGGATTCAGACAAAGGTGGTTAAAGGCACAGTGATTTGAATCCCAGTCAAGCAGAATGCTTAACAGGGCTAATAATACTGTTTTAAATAATTGAATTTTATTTATTTATTTTTTATTTTACAGTATGTGCTTTAGGAAAGTTGTATGGTGTAGAAGGGGATTTGTCAGACATTGCAAGGTAGGGTGAACGACTAAACGTTCGTAGGATCAAACTTTAGTGTCTTTAATGAAATTGAAGGTTTTTTGTGGGCTTCATAATTTGAGACTCAAGTACTCGTTTATTCCCTATTGATGCTTCAAATAACTATTAAGTTTAATTAAACCAGTCTTAGGTTTTGAAACTCAATTAAGATTAAGATTTTTTGTAACGAAATTAAGAGTATAGCTTTTGTTATCTTCTTTGACATGAGAGAACCAGGAAATGCTTGTAGAGTATTAAGAGTATAGCTTTTGTTATCTTCATTGACATGAGAGAACCAGGAAGTGCTTGTAGAGTATTGAGAGTATAGCTTTTTTTTATCTTCATTGACAGGAGAGGATCAGGAAGTGCCTGCAATCTGAACAATGCTCAGCCTTTTCTGTTGTACCTCATAAAAAACCTGTAAAAAGATGTAGTCGGACTTCATTTTGAACTATGTTTGACCATGTGTTGTGATAAAATGGTGACACCCTTGCTTACTAGCAATAGCTGGAAAATTTTACTCTTGCCATTGTCAGTGGGTAATACACCAAGTGTATCTCTCATACTTTACAGGGAAGGCACAGCATCAGTTTGGTTTGCTTCAAATCGGAATGTATGTTGAGTTTTATCTATATAATTGCAATACATGCTCAAACATGGAAGTCACCATCTTGAATAAGCATGGCAAGGCTAAAGAAAATAAAAAAATAAGTTAGTGAAATGCTGCTAAAGTTGAACAAATTTTATATTCAACAGATTTGTTGAATATAGCAACATACTTAATTTTATTAATTTCACAACAAGATGTAATTTTACTAAGCGATTTTTTTATTTAATTATCACATCAAATGCCGCAAACCTTATCACCAATCCCACACATTTTGTGGGTATTTATGCAACTACATCCAAAGTTTTTTTTTTCCGACAAACAATGGAAAAGGCTGAGTAATGTTCCAATTGAAAGTGTCTGTAGAGTATAAAAAGTATAGCTTTTTTATCTTCTTTGAAAGGAGAGGATCAGGAAGTGCCTGTAGGAGTATTTATGGTGGATTTGTTGTGTGGAATAAAGGTGTTTTACCTGATGGTTCTGATTCCTGTGCCACACAGATAGCCACCGAGTCACACTGGCCACAACTTAGAGCATTGATTTTTGTAGTACGTTGAACTTTCTATTGTAAAATTACATGTGCTATAATTGTGTTTCAGTTTTAGTTCAACAGAATAAAGCCAGCTTAGTTTCTGGCATGGCACAACATGCCTTTGGGTGTAAACTTTAATCTTCTTTGCTAAAGTTATTTTTGCAAACAAAAAGTTAAATGCATCCAAGGAGACCAAAAAAACCTGTTCAATTTAAGGATCTAGTTTACCATTGTTTTTTTTAATTATTTTTTTTTATTTCACTGTCCTATAAATTTAAGATTCTCTAGTTCACCATTGTTTTTGTCATATTGCTATCTTAAAATACATGAAAGAAAATATTAACAAAAAGGAGTTGGTTTACAGTATGTGATTAAAATTAACGGAACTCTTTTATGAAAATAAGCTTAAAAAGTTAAGGAACTCTTCTGTGATGTAAGTTAAATAAGTTAAAAAAGTATAAATGTACCATGTGTCCTTAATACTTATGAATTTTGAATGTTTGTAGGTGAGTGACCAGGAAAAACAGATTGGCAGTACCAGCGGTATGGGTACCACAGTGAATACTAGCGAGTTACTACAAAAGAGAATTGAAACCATCGAGCCAAAAGTAGAGAGAATTACAGAAGCTATAAGGAACAGAGATTTTACAACATTTGCAGAAATAACAATGAAAGTAGGACTCTTTTTTTTCTTTTTTGTATAGATAGTTGTTTTTAGAGTGCTTATATTAGATTTATCAGATGGATAATCCTATTGATAATGAGGCAAGCACAAAATCAGCTATGTGATAGCCATGTTGTGATTGAACACAAAATAACCAGATATAAATGCTGAAAAAAGTATTGTAAGAAAATATTGTTGCATTTACGCAAGGGCTATCTTATTCGACACATTGTCTTGTTTGTACCTGAAGTGTATCTTTAAAGATTTGGAGTGGAGTATGCCTTAGTCAAGAGTCTTCCACTTATATCAAGGCCGTCAGTTAATGATGGTGGAAGGTACAAGAGTACTGGTACCTGAAAAAAGCACCAACCCACAGCAAGGAAACTTGACAAACTTTATGGAATTAGTATTTGCTGCAGTGGGATTTAGACCTAGCAGTAAGAGGTTCTTTGTTCCATTAGCCCATGCTTTAGAACACGTGGCATCTTAGACTTCCCTTGGCCATGGTGTCCGAATGGTTACTGAAATACCCTTCTAACTCAAGGCATCTCACTGCTGTGGATGTGACTCCAGTCATCTTACATTGAGAAAGGTTTTTTTTTTTTTTTTTTTTTTTTTTTTACCATAGGCCCTTAAAGTTTTGCTTGGTACCAGTATAATGACTGATGGTCTGCAATGTATATCTGTGACATTGCAGGTGAAGGTACTAGCATTCCAAAGCCCCCCCCTTAGTGTATACCAGTACAGTGCAGATCAGAATAACTTGAACTCAGAAACCGCATGAACTTGTGTTAAGATTAACCCTCAAGTTAAACAAAAAAAAAAAAAAAAAAAAAAAAATTGTCCAACGTTAATTAAGTATTGTTGTATGGAGCAGAGACATGGCGAACAACAAAGACCACCATCAAAAAGGTGCAAACGTTCATAAATTCCTGCCTACGTGGAATACTGAAGATCCACTGGCCAGTTACCATCAGCAACACAGATCTCTGGGAGAGAACCAACCAGATGCCAGCAGAAGAAGAGATCAGAAGAAGAAGATGGCGATGGATTGGACACACCCTGAGAAAACCACCGACCAACATCACCCACCAGGCCCTGACCTGGAACCCCCAGGGGAAGAGAAAGAGAGGCCGGCCCAAGAACTCATGGAGAAGGGACCTTGAGGCAGACGCCAAGCAGACCGGCTGCTCCTGGGGGAGCTGGAGCGGTTGGCCAGGGACTGTGGACAATGGCGGGTTGTTGTGGATGGCCTATGCCCCTCTAGGGGTCCCAAGGCCTAAGTAAGTAAGTAAGTAAACAAAATTGTCTCATCATGACTAGCTGGAAAATTGCCGATGTGACAAAAAAAATCCAACAAGCCAACCGAGACTGTGTGCTAAAAATGTATGGTTGTTTCTGTTTTTGTAATGTTTTTCTTCAATGTCTCCATGTTTTGGTGACTCCATGGCCCTTGGTCTAATGCCTGGGCTTACAGATCTGAGGGCCTAGGTTCACCGCCTAGGTTTGAAAATCACTCTGGCAGACCATAGTGTGAGAAAGTTTGTCAGTTTGCTTGCCAAAGGTTGGTGGTTTTCTCCTTGTTCTCCAGTTTCCTTGACCATCTCAAAACTGACCACATCAATATAAGCTAAAGAATTTTTACACCATCAGTCTTTCCAATCCATTAATCTTTCGTTATTGACAGGAAAGTAATCAGCTTCATGCAGTGTGTTTAGATACGTATCCGCCGATCTCCTACCTGACAGATGTATCTCGACAAATAATACAGATGGTGCATAGTTTTAACAAACACTGTCAAGAGATTAAGGTAAGATTTTTCCTTTCATTTTGATATTTGGTTTTAGGTTAAGGGTTTAAAGGTCAAGGTCATAGGTGCATAAGTATTATATATATATAATAGTGAAATGGTTAATTATTTGAAAATTATTCATTGTACTTCAGTTACTACATGCATTTGAGCTAATTATAAATGAACTGTGACCAGATATTTTTGATTACGTTGGGTCCAAACTGGGGAAAACGTAAGGCCCATGGGCCTCTTGTTTTAAGCTGAGGCATGTCAGACATTAGTAGAAATTAATTTAGACAAATCATGGCTGTGGGGTCTAAATGTGAATACTGGATTTATAAATAAATTTTTTACAAGGCTCTGTCAATTAATGCTAATGAAGACTTCATGTTTTCATTGTCAATTAAACTGTAATTTTTAGGCTGGGTCTCCCAATATTTTGGTATTTGAGGTAGTTAGTCTGTATTTGAATATTCTAGGAAGCCTGTATTTGAATATTTTAGGTAGCCTGTATTTAAATATTCTATGTAGCATGCATTTTCATATTTTAGGTAGCCTGTATTTGAATATTTTAAAAAGCCTGTATTTTCATATCAATATAGCATGCATTTTCATATTTTAGAAAGTCTGTATTTTCACATGTTAGGTAGCCTGCATTTTCATATTTTAGAAAGCATGCATTTTCATATTTTAGAAAGTCTGTATTTTCACATGTTAGGTAGCCTGTATTTTCATATTTTAGAAAGCCTGTATTTTCATATTTTACAAAGCCTGTATTTGAATATTTCAGGTAGTCAGTATTTGAATATTTTAGGTAGCCTGTATTTTCATATTTCAGGTAACCTGTATTTAAATATTTTAGGTAGCCTGTATTTTTATATTTCAGGTAGCCTGTATTTTCATATTTCAGGTAGCCTATATTTCATATTTCAGGTAGTCTGCATTTTCATAACTTAGGTAGTCTGCATTTTCATAATTTAGGTAGCCTGTATTTAAATATTTTATGTAGTCTGTATTTGAATAATTTAGGTAGTCTGTATTTTAATGTTTTAGGTTGCCTACACATTTGATGCTGGTCCTAATGCCTGTCTGTATCTGATGGAGAAAGATATTCCAAGGGTGTATTCATTAATAAAGTATTTCTTCCCATCTACTCCAGATGATTGTCATGTGAGGGGATTACCTATTGAAAGTGCTGAACCAAGTATAGTGAGTATCTAACTAACTAACTAACTATCTAGCTAGCTTACTGACTAACTAACTTACAAGCTAGCTTACTGACTAAACAAGAGGCCCATGGGCCTTAATGCTCACCTTAACATATGTCCAATATTGTTTGCAAAGTGCAATAGACAATATATCAAAATGACCGTCATATCAATACCTACAATATTCTAATATACATGCCTATACAAAAAGGTAATAGTTTTCAAGATAATTTGCAATTTAAGTCTTCTTTTGCAGCTGTGACCTTGACCTTTGAATGTTTGACCTTTAACTATATATCAAAATGATTGGCATGTCAATACCTACAATATTCTAATATACATGCCTATACAAAAAGTTAATAGTTTTCAAGATAATAAGCAATTTAAGTCTTCTTTTCAGCTGTGACCTTGACCTTTCAACATATGACCTTGAACCATATATCAAAATGATCGTCATGTCAATACCTACAATATTCTAATATACATGCCTATACAAAAAGTTGATAGTTTTCAAGATATAGTGACAAATATATAATTTTTAGCAATTTCCCCACTCAGTGCCTTACACTTTCCCCATTTTGAGCCTCATGGCTACCATTTGTGCAAATCTAAAAATAGATGACCTAAGGATGTTATAAATGAAATAACTAAGGTATATCTCTTGTAGATTCAGAGGAGAAGATTTTTAAAGTTTTTCACTATTTCCCCCCTTATGGGGCCCCAAGGGGACATAACTCCTTCATTTGTGCAAATCTGAAAGGACTTCACCCAGGCATGATGGTTACCAAGTTTCATCAAATTTGGTTTGGTAGTTTTAGAGGAGATGATTAAAATGTTAAAAGTTAACGCACGACGGACGATGCACGACGGACGACGCACAACAGACGACGGACGGTGAACCATCGAAAAAGCTCATCTGAGCTTTCAGCTCAGGTGAGCTAATAACGAACTTACTAACTAGCTACCTAACAAAATAACTATCAAAGTATTTACTGTTTCAGTCACTGTGTTTGTGGCAGTGACTTTTGCAAATTTTTCATAGAATATCCAATTAACTTGAATTGAGTTACATATTTTTCCCTTACTTGTGTCTAGCTGTAACTGAAAATTGATTTGCACATCTGCTATTATCAAAAAATATTTCTGTAGAGAGTAAAAGGTTGAATCTGGGATTTTTATACGTCAAAAATGACGTTTACACTGAAAGTGATTTTTTTTTTGGTGACACATAACATTTTATGCACAAAAGAACCCCCTATTTACCTCGTTTATAACTTGTAAAATACCCATAGAGACAACTTTATATTGTGTTCAAAATTATTGCAAGGTAATATTGGATGCACATAGTGTTTTTTAGTTACAACTAGACTCAAGTAAGTGAAAGATGCCAAACTTAATTCAAGTTTATTGAATTTTCTATGAAAATGACTGGTAACCAAAATTCACCGTCATAAACACAACAACTAAAACAGTAACTCAGCAAATATTGAAACATATTATTGAGCTATGAGGATAAAAAAAACCCTAAAAATTAATCATGATGTATTTTCAATTTGTTTTACAATCAGTGGCAAGTTTTATGCTGTAAATGCTATTTCAGTTTACCGGTAATTACTAATTGCATGTGCTGTCTGTATATGTATTTGCACTATTATTCATCTAAGGCACAAAATATGGTGTTAAGTCTCTGCATATGGGCAGCGTGAAAGTGAGATATTGTGGTAAAAGAAATTGATGTGATTTGAAACAGCTTTATGAATGCATTTCATGTTACAATCCGTACTGTACCTTATCCAACAATAAAGTTTATTATTCAACATTAACATGCTGGGAACATGGTAATGGTCTGGAATCCAGAATTCACCAGTGCTACCCGGGTCACATGGTGTGATAAAGAGACCAAATTGCAATTAAAATACTTAATTTTAATTAATGTCTTTTCGCAGAATTGATTATTTTTTATTTTTAATTAAGTTTTTTTATTATTATACTGAAAACCATTTTATTTATTTTTAGGAGGATATCAATGCCATACCTATAAAGCGATGTCCTGACTCTGTAAAATTTATCATTCATACGAGACCTGGACCTGGACCATTGTTTATAGAGGACTCTTTGTTGGATCAAGATGGACTTCCTAAGACTTTGAATATATAGTCATAATGATAGTTTTAATCAATGCATTTGTGGGATTGATTTCATTGATCGATTGAATTTATGGGGTTTTACATCCCAGTTTCACATACATTTCACTTATATGGAGACGTAACCAGCTATAGGTGAAGTGCAGAAATTTTTACCTTTGCAGTGAGCTTAAGGCAATATGCAGTGAGGGTTCTTCAACATGCCACACTTTCCATGACATGTGGCATCAATTTTTAAGGTCTCATCCAAAGGACCCAATGCATTTGTGGGAAAAGATATTACTAGAAATTTATTCTCAAGAAAAGTTTAATTTGTGACTGATGTTTGTTATTGAAACTTGCACTAGCTGTCCAGAATCCTGAAATTTCAGATTTCAGATTTACAGTTCAAACAAATTTTTTAATTATTGCATATATCTGATAATAGCATATATATCGGGTAATCACATAGGATTTTGAAATCCCAAACCCTTTTTTAGCTCAACTGGCTAAAGCCAGATGAGCTTATGGCATGATGCGTGCGTGCGTCCGTCCGTCCGTTAACAGCAAAAACTCAGAAACTATTGGGCCAATTTTAACAAAACTTTGCAGGAATGATCCCTAGAAGAAGTAGATGAAAATTTATACAATTGGTTTCCATGGCAACCAAAAGTAGGTCACAGCGATCTAGAATGCAAAAAACCTAAAATAAGCTTCTTCTCTGAAACCATAGGTTATATGCAAAATCTGATGTGATATTTAGCTTCTAGACACCCTTAAACATATAGGTTGTACATTTTGTGAAATTCTGTCAAAAACTAGGTTACGCGTTTTTAGCGTTTTTCTGTCATACTTCGTAAAAAGTGAAAATAAGGCTTATAATGAGATATCAACTTTGAAAATCTTCTTCTCTGAAACCATGAAGCTTTCAGCTTTCATATTTGGCAGTTAATATCAGCTTGAGCCCCTTAACCAAGTTTGTACAAATGGTGGCCCCTGGTTTATTTTTGGCCCCACCCCAGGGGTCCATATATCTGCATATGCATATATGGCTTAAAATGGAAAATCAACTTTTAAAATCTTCTTCTCTGAAACCATGAAGCCTTAAGCTTTCATATTTGGCAGTTAATATCAGCTTGAGGCCCTATACCAAGTTTGTACAAATTTGGCCCTCGGTCCATTTTCGGCCCCACCCCAGGGGTCCATATATCTGCATATGCATATATGGCTTAAAATGGAAAATCAACTTTTAAAATCTTCTTCTCTGAAACCATGAAGCCTTAAGCTTTCATATTTGGCAGTTAATATCAGCTTGAGGCCCTATACCAAGTTTGTACAAATTTGGCCCTCGGTCCATTTTCGGCCCCACCCCAGGGGTCCATATATCTGCATATGCATATATGGCTTATAATGAGTTATCAACTTTGAAAATCTTCTTCTCTAAAACAATGAAGCTTTAAGCTTTCATATTTTGCAGTTAATATCAGCTTGAGGCCCTTTACCAAGTTTGTACAAATGGTGGCCCTCGGTCCATTTTCGGCCCCACCCCAGGGGTCCATATATCTGCATATGTATATGGCTTATAATGAGATATCAACTTTTAAAATCTTCTTCTCTGAAATCATGAAGCTTTAAGCTTTCATATTTGGCAGTTAATATCAGCTTGAGGCCCTTTACCAAGTTTGCACAAATGGTGGCCCTCGGTCCATTTTCAGCCCCACCCCATGGGTCTATATATCTGCATATGTATATATGGCTTATAAAGAGATATCAACTTTGAAAATCTTCTTCTCTGAAACCATGAAGCTTTAAGCTTTCATATTTGGCAGTTATTATCAGCTTGAAGCCCTTTACCAAGTTTGTACAAATGGTGGTCCTCGTTCCTTTTTTAGCCCCACCCAAGGGGTCCATATATCTGCATATGCATATATTGCTTATAATGGAAAATCAACTTTTAAAATCTTCTTCTCTGAAACCATGAAGCCTTAAGCTTTCATATTTGGCAGTTAATATCAGCTTGAGGCCCTTTTCCAAGTTTGTACAAATGGTGGCCCCCGGTTTATTTTTGGCCCCACCCCAGGGGTCCATATATCTGCATATGCATATATGGCTTATAGTGGAAAATCAACTTTGAAAATCTTCTTCTTTGAAACCATGAAGCATTAAGCTTTTATATTTGGCAGTTAATATCATCTTGAGACCCTTTACCAAGTTTGTACAAATGGTGGCCCTCAGTCTATTTTCGGCCCCAACCCAGGGGTCTATATATCTGCATATGCATATATGGCTTAAAATGAGATATCAACTTTGAAAATCTTCTCTGAAATCATGAAGCCTTAAGCTTTCATATTTGGCAGTTAATATCAGCTTGAGGCCCTTTACCAAGTTTGTACAAATGGTGGCCCCTGGTCCATTTTTGGCCCCACCCCAGGGGTTCATATATCTGCATATGCATATATTGGAAATCAAGTTTAAAAATTTTCCTCTCTGAAACTGTAAGGCATAATGCTTTTATATTTGGCAGTTAATATCAGCTTGAGCCCCTTAACCAAGTTTGTACAAATGGTGGCCCCTGGTTTATTTTTGGCCCCACCCCAGGGGTCCATATATCTGCATATGCATATATGGCTTAAAATGGAAAATCAACTTTTAAAATCTTCTTCTCTGAAACCATGAAGCCTTAAGCTTTCATATTTGGCAGTTAATATCAGCTTGAGGCCCTATACCAAGTTTGTACAAATTTGGCCCTCGGTCCATTTTCGGCCCCACCCCAGGGGTCCATATATCTGCATATGCATATATGGCTTAAAATGGAAAATCAACTCTTAAAATCTTCTTCTCTGAAACCATGAAGCCTTAAGCTTTCATATTTGGCAGTTAATATCAGCTTGAGGCCCTATACCAAGTTTGTACAAATTTGGCCCTCGGTCCATTTTCGGCCCCACCCCAGGGGTCCATATATCTGCATATGCATATATGGCTTATAATGAGTTATCAACTTTGAAAATCTTCTTCTCTAAAACAATGAAGCTTTAAGCTTTCATATTTTGCAGTTAATATCAGCTTGAGGCCCTTTACCAAGTTTGTACAAATGGTGGCCCTCGGTCCATTTTCGGCCCCACCCCAGGGGTCCATATATCTGCATATGTATATGGCTTATAATGAGATATCAACTTTTAAAATCTTCTTCTCTGAAATCATGAAGCTTTAAGCTTTCATATTTGGCAGTTAATATCAGCTTGAGGCCCTTTACCAAGTTTGCACAAATGGTGGCCCTCGGTCCATTTTCAGCCCCACCCCATGGGTCTATATATCTGCATATGTATATATGGCTTATAAAGAGATATCAACTTTGAAAATCTTCTTCTCTGAAACCATGAAGCTTTAAGCTTTCATATTTGGCAGTTATTATCAGCTTGAAGCCCTTTACCAAGTTTGTACAAATGGTGGTCCTCGTTCCTTTTTTAGCCCCACCCAAGGGGTCCATATATCTGCATATGCATATATTGCTTATAATGGAAAATCAACTTTTAAAATCTTCTTCTCTGAAACCATGAAGCCTTAAGCTTTCATATTTGGCAGTTAATATCAGCTTGAGGCCCTTTTCCAAGTTTGTACAAATGGTGGCCCCCGGTTTATTTTTGGCCCCACCCCAGGGGTCCATATATCTGCATATGCATATATGGCTTATAGTGGAAAATCAACTTTGAAAATCTTCTTCTTTGAAACCATGAAGCATTAAGCTTTTATATTTGGCAGTTAATATCATCTTGAGACCCTTTACCAAGTTTGTACAAATGGTGGCCCTCAGTCTATTTTCGGCCCCAACCCAGGGGTCTATATATCTGCATATGCATATATGGCTTAAAATGAGATATCAACTTTGAAAATCTTCTCTGAAATCATGAAGCCTTAAGCTTTCATATTTGGCAGTTAATATCAGCTTGAGGCCCTTTACCAAGTTTGTACAAATGGTGGCCCCTGGTCCATTTTTGGCCCCACCCCAGGGGTTCATATATCTGCATATGCATATATTGGAAATCAAGTTTAAAAATTTTCCTCTCTGAAACTGTAAGGCATAATGCTTTTATATTTGGCATTTAATATCAGCTCAAGTCCCTTTTCCAGGTTTGTACAAATGGTGGCCCCTGGGCCATTTTTGGTCTCACCCCAAGGGCCAATATATCTACATATGCATATATGGGAAATCAAATTTAAAAATCTTCCTCTCTGAAACTGTAAGGCTTAAAGCTTTCACAATAAGCTCAAGTCCCTTTACCAGGTTTGTACAAATAAAGGCCTCTGGGCCATTTTTGGTCCCACCCAGGGGCGTATATATCTATATATACTGATATGGAAGTCAAATTTAAAAATATTCTTTTCTGAAACTGTAAGGCCTACAGCTTTTATATTTAGCATTTTACATCAGCTCAAGTCCCTGTACCGAGTTTATATAAATGGAGGCACAAGAACCATTTTTGTCAGTTGAGCTCCACAGGCCCTTTTGGGCCTCTTGTTATGTAGTCTTAAGTATCTTGAAAAAATACCCTCATAATTGCATGCCCTTATTCGTCTTTTATCGAAACAAGCGCCTGTGTAGTACATGTATATACTTCAATCCATTATGATATATCTTAAGTGTTTTTTCACGTAAAAAGTGAATTTATCTTAAAAAGAGTTTTTCCCACATTTTTATGTACTAGTATTTCTTCAAAATTTTATAAATTCCACGAAAACTGTTTTCTAAGAAAAACAATTTTATTGCATACATTTAGGTTAATAAAGAAATCATTCTCAAAAACTGTTGAAAAATTTAGATTTGAATGCTATAAATGAAATTTAGCATGGTGATGCATGGTGATAATAGTATAAACCTATGGCACACACACACACTAGTTTATATATATATATATATATATATATATATATATATATATATATATATATAAATGCGATTTTGAAGGAAAATGCGTATTGAAATTAATGCAATTAAAAAAAAATCGCTGATATCATCAGTTTGTCTTAAATTGTACATTAAATTATTTATTTGAATTATTGGCATATGACTTTTAGTTTTAAATCATGTTATAAACATACACTTTCGGTGGACATTATTTATATAAAAAATGGTTAATGATTGACAGAACAAAGAAACTTGTGGTTTAAAAAAAAAACCATACGCAGTTATTACGCTCGGTTTTGGTGTATCGTCGGCACCGCAAAAATCGCTAAGTGCAATAAAAATAATAGATCTATCTCACTGTCACTGTTATTAGTTTTATTCTGTTTCAAACATGACCATGTTAAAGTTCATTAACGAAAGTTATCTTCAAAATGGTATCTTAAAATCAATATTTTTTTAACGACTTGCAAAATTATTAAGAACTTATATTTGCAATATTTCCGTTTTACAAATTTTTTGGAAAAGGAATGGAGTGGAGTGGAGTTATGGAGTTTTACGCCGCAGTCAAGACTCTTTCACTGATTTCGAGGCGGTCAGTTCTTGGATGGTGTAGGAAACCGGAGTGCCCGGAGAAAACCACCGACCTTTGGTAAGCGAACTGACAAATTTTCTCATACTAGGATTTGCCCTTAGTGGGATTCTAACCTGGGCAGTGAGAGTCGCTGTGATCCGTAAGCGCGCGATTTAGACCACTCGGCCACTTAGGCCCCGTTTTAGTAAAGGAATCGATTTAGTAAAGGAATGATCGTGAATCATGACCCAGACAATGATTACAGATCTTGAACAAGCGAAAAACAATTCTGTGTTGGCTAGTTGTAACTATACAATTTTAATTAATCTCAAGGATTACTCTTAGCACATGTTTAGATGGTTTGTTAGTGTGCAAGCATTTCTGTAATGTGCATGCTTATGACAACTTTGAGGGCGCTAGTACACTCGTCTGCAATGTTGCATCACAGACCACCTTGGGGTTAAACTGGTACCGAGTCAACCACCAAAGACTATCCTTTGCGGCCGACCGGGGTCGAAACCACAGCAGCCAATACAGCACCTAGAAACGTATAAAAGTAAAAGTAACTTTTCAATTTATTGTTTGATTTTATAGTGCCTTACAAGATAAAAATCTATTATTTATCTATTTATTTATTTATTTATTTATTCAATTACTAGTATTTTATTTGTAAGGCGTCCTTTTGCGCCAATCGCACTTATTCGGAGGTATCAATTTCGCCACGAATTTAAAACTCTGGCGTTTTGATTCCGTCAGAAACGTGAGGTATTTTGCGCCATTTTTACCTGTACAGGTAAATTATGTTATAAATGTTAATAGGTAAGTGTTTCAAGTGATTTGTTGATATGTTCTCTGTTCATAATAAATAGTTACAAAACAAAAGGAAAATACATGTAAGTAATTATTAATACATTCAAACGCAAGTAGAACGTTATTATTTCATAAAAATTTAACAGTACTAGTAGCAAATGATAAATGCCGGTCCCGAGCCTGGAAAAACTTGAGGAAGAGAGAATTTGAAATTATGTTGGT
This sequence comes from Tegillarca granosa, assembly GCA_029721355.1. Lineage (NCBI taxonomy): Eukaryota > Metazoa > Mollusca > Bivalvia > Arcoida > Arcidae > Tegillarca > Tegillarca granosa. The sequence goes on from CM056603.1 coordinate 38,467,891, forward strand.
ACAAACGGACTCAAGATTTTTAAAAATTCAGTGTGGGAAATGATATACTGGCGTAAATGAGTTGTGGCGGAAAAAGACGGTAAAATGGCGCAAACGGATTTCATCCTTTTATTTTTTATTTAATTTCCTTTTATTTTACTTTGTTAAAATTATATTATTATTATTTTTATTATTATTAAAATTCTTGTCTTAAAGCATTTGGATCTTAAGTAAAAAGTTATCGTTTTTCACAATTAGTTGAAATTGAAATAAACGAAATTAAAAGGACAGGTTTTAAAAATAGCGTAGACATTTCTGAACGTTAGATGTAATTTTAAAGCAAAGTTAGAAATATATCTTCTTATCAGAACGTCCTTGGCCTGAATTTTAAACTGGATTGTGATTATCCTACATATTCGGTCAGTATTTCGACATAGTGATGAACTAGCACAAAGATATCACATCTGTGGGGTCAGTTTGGTTGAGTAAACTGGAGTGATTGTGTTTTACAAAAATAACCAAAGATAATTATTGACACTAATGCACTCAAAATATTAAACACCACCTTCTAAAAACATTTTATAATTGTCAATTTATGACGTAACAAATCGCTCGATTTACCTTGGGTATTTTGTCTTTCTCCACCATCCCAATACTGACTTTTTACACGAAACTGATAAATATTAAAAACTGTCAATAATCGGTAATTTTTTTTTTATTTTTTTTTATTTTATATTAATTATCTTTTAAAATTTTTACATTTTCTTATTTATATATTTTTTTGTTTTATTCTTATTTATTAATTTCCATTATTTATTTATTTTTTTTTTTTTCATTATTTTTATATATTTAATTTTATAATTTTAGATAAAATTATAGTTTTCTTAGGTGTTACTTAATACTTTGTTTTATTCAGTTGTTCTTTTCTCCAGCCATAGAAAAAATTGAAAAAAAAAAATTCACCTTATTTTTTTTAGGAAGTAAACTGTACGACTTTATACCATTTTAAAATGGTACTGGCATTTGGGTAGATCTATTTCATGATTTTAAAAAGCAAATATTTCACAGATTTTCAACTGTACTGGTATTCAAATTAAAATTGTTTTTCTCGACATGAGACGTTATTTATATCCCCATTTTATGTACCATCTTTGCTTTATATCTCGTTACTTGGGAATAGCAATTTGGTTCCAGGGTTTTGCAATTGGTAATGGCGGCGGCATTTATGTGACGTCATGACGGAATAGTTAATTATTTACGTAGGTGTGTAAAGGATACAGCGATGGGCATTTCAAATGTTAGAAATAACAAAGTTGTTATTATTTGCGTCTCGTTTTCGATGTTTGATAATTCTTAAAATAGTTTTCAACTAATTAGTTTATAAAATTCATTTAGGCAACTTCAGCTTTGCAAAAATCAATTTGTCCTTAAAAGCATGAACCTACGTAAATAGTCAACTCTTCCGTCGTCAAATAAAAACACCATCATTGGATTTCGTCAAAATATTTATCAATATTGTAAACACCCAAATTGCACGATGCTCGAAAGATGGGAATATTAAGCAAAAATGGAAAACGGGATTATTACTGGTAACTCCTCTGTTCGTGTAGTAAACGAACTATTTTTGGACATGGTGATAGAGTAACGTATGTTTTAAATAGGGTCTGATGCAAAAACTATATAATCAACTACTTGGTTTGTGTAAGTAAATTCATTTTTTCGTATGTGGCAATCTCATTGCATAAAAGGCCTATTTGTGATTTTGATTTCTCCGACGCAAGGCAAATAAACAAAACACGGCCCTCATGAGAAAATATTTGGATATGGGGGAAAATTTGAGAGTAAAAGCAAGGTCCGGTGCAAAAAAAATGCAGTGCATTGAGGTTGTAACAACAAAACATTGTAAGCTGGATCACTTTTCATTTATTTTTGAAAAATTATTTTTAAAACCACGTGACCACCAAAACAATGGGTTACACAGGTGTGTTATGTACAGCATCTTTTATCAAACATTTTCTATTATGTAGATGAGAAAACTCGATAATTTAAAGTACGAAACATCAAGAGATAAAATCCTTTCAAGATTTTTGAGAATATTAAGATCAATATCTCTACTTTATGAAAAAATAAGAAATATTCTGTCTTGATTGAGCATCAAAATGGCTATTTCAGTGTGCAAAAGTATGTAGAAAATATAAATAATTAGTGTAAAGGCTTTACTACTTATATTAATTCATAAATAAATTTGTTTATTCAATAAATTATACATATTTTGTTGGTTATTTTGATATTTTATTACAATCTAACGAAGGAGACTATATCAGAAACACAAGGCACGGCAAAGAGCGACAAGCCTCGTGTCGCCAAGGTGTCGTTGCTTGGTGTCTTCATTCACGTCCGTACTTGCGCCTTAAAAGGAGTCGCGTCATACTTTCGTTTCAGTCTTGTTTGTACGTCGACAGAGTAGGCTAACCGATAGCAACTGTTGAAAATGTCATTGAAACCAAAATATCACAAAGTTCATCCAATGCCTTTCGACAGTAAAGAAATGGACAATTTTGGGTTAACTAAGGACTGTTCTGTTTATTTATTCTGCATAAGGTAGGTATAAAAATAAACAACTTGAGCTGATTAAAAAAAAGATGCATAAAATTTTTAAAATAAGCTAATAAAGTCGGTACTTTTCCGGTTAAAATGTGTACTGTGATAATAAATCATTATCATTTATCAGTTAGATGAACCGGACTAGAATAGACCGGGCTCAATCCACGCCGACTAGCTCGGTCGGTAGAGCATTCTGCAAGTGTTGAGAAGGTCACAGGTTCGAGTCCTGACTTGTACATTAATTTCTGTTTTGGTTCGTTTGTCACTGTGAAGTTGGCTACCAACATGTTGGAACTGGGTGGTTTCGATTAGCTAAATTATAAAAAAGAATGTAGCTAACTGTGCACGATAGATGGCAGGGTATTTCAATCGATAGAGTGTGAGGCCAGTATTTTTGAGGTCCCGAGATCAGGCCCCGGTTTTGGTTTGGCCTATTCTCTCTCTCTCTCTCTCTCTCTCTCTCTCTCTCTCTCTCTCTCTCTCTCTTTGGTACATTTACGATTTTCAATTGACAAGTGGAGGTTTTTTCCATGCCGGACTATCAAGAAAATCGGTTTAAAGTCTTTAAAGAAAGCGTTGGTCTACTGGTAAGGACACAAACATACTACAAACTTCGCTTAAAGTTTCAAAGTTAGTTGCCCTTTGTAACAGTGTTTTCAAAAAAAAAAAAAAAAAAAAAAAAAAAAAAACCCAATGCCCATTTCATAATGGAATTGCAAACTGTTTTCTGATAGTCCATCGGATGAGACTTCATAATCGTATTATATATGCTGGTAGGCTTGTTTAATATTCTCAATTTTTTTTCTTAGTGTCATAATAGCATTGCAAATGCATACTCGCATTTCTGCAACTGACAACGTCCCGACATAAAAATAACATAACCTTGGGCTTGAAGTACTCTTCGCTTCGCGGAAACCTTAAAAGCCAGTAGATTCAGTGTGTGACGTATACACAAGTTGCATTTTGGGATCTTTATTTAACGAATGGAGTTTGTGTTTACCTCACGCCAGAAGCTGTTTTTAGTCATACATGCTGATCCTAAAATTAGTTGAAATGAGTTATAGTGTTTTACGTCTGAGTCAAAATTCTTTCATTTATAACCAGGCGATCAGTTATGGGACGGCGGAGAAAACTGGAGCCTCGGCGAGAACACCCGACTTTCGAGCACAGTGCGATCCGCCTGAAGATCCTAATCTAGTCGGTATGGGACTATCGAATATCTCCCACGTTGATATTCGATTGATTTGGGTTTACGTCCCATTAATTCCACTTATATCGATACGTCACCAGCTATAGGTGAAGTGGCAGACATTTTTATCTTTGGAGTGCGATCAGGACAATGTGCACGTGCAGGGAGGGTTCTTTAGCGTGCCACGCCTACGGTGACATAGGGCATCGGTTTTTTAAGGATTCCCTTGAAAGACCTCGTATTTCCATTTCTACACGCCGATTGTTTCACGAAAAAACAGTCACTACCATTTTCAAGTTTTGGTCAGACCCGACCGGGGTTCGAACCACGACCTAACCTTAATTAATTATAACTTTTCGCCGGAAAGCTATTTCATTAGTTGTATGAAATGAGAGCTATCAGACATCATGACCTTTATCTCTTTACACCGATTTTTATCATGATGGGCGCGTAACTATAACCCAGTAACCGTAATCGACAATTTATTTAAACTTTTGTGATCCTTTGGGGTTGTAGTGGGATCCTATCAATCAAGATTTAATGTAATCTCTCTCTCTCTCTCTCTCTCTCTCTCTCTCTCTCTCTCTCTCTCTCTCTCTCTCACACACACACACACACACACACACACACACACACTTATGGAAATTTCAATAAAAGTGTTGGAATCATTGTACAAACGTCTTTGAAATTAATTTTGACAATGTAATCAATTATCCAAGATAATGAAGGTTTTATTTATGTTAATTTTCTATAATGTGAACATGTATCACGTGACATTGATGGATAGTCGTCAAATCTATCATTATTTTGACTTATAAAATTTGTTAATTTTAAAGAGAAATATCAGTTTTTGTATTAAACCTATCATAACGCACTGATAAACGTCATAAAATCAGATGTTATTCATAAAAATGAAAAATATCTTCATTTGTTTTAAGATAAAAATATGAAATAAAGAAATGCTTTGAGGAATATTAATTAATATAAACGTACATTGAAAAGCCTGACACACTGACGTTCTGTTTATGTATATCTTGATCGAGAATTGACAGAGGATTTTTTAGTTGCGGAAATTAATAATTTTCATTCATTTTTAAAGTAAGTATTAATTTATGTACATAGTACTAAATCTGACACTATTAAATTATTACCTGTGTAATTATTTTTAAAATTAATTAATTATTTTTTTATGTATCGATACCTACTGGCCCCAGTTTCACAATTATTCAGTCCACTGAATTTACACTTAACTCAGATTTTCCCATTTTTTCTCATCAATAATTTAAAAAATTCAAAGTTTTATGAGACAGTGGTTTGTTTTGTTTAACAAACTTATATTTGAAAAACAAATTATAATTATATATATATATTTAATTTTAACTGTGTAATGTCTTAAAATTGACATTGAAATATTTCCTGATTTGAGTTGAGTGTACACTTAGTTGAGTGAATGATTGTGAAACTGGGTTGAAATTTAACATACGCGGAATTATAGATTTGTTAAAATGTTGGTTCATAAATTTTAAGCATTCCAATGAAAACAATTAAATACTGAGTCTGATTTTCATTTAGAATTAAATAACCTCTCTGGGTTTTTTTTTTACCTGTCAACCAATGATAAAATGGTTAGAAATTTCTCAAATTGAATAATTCAAAAAATTATTTCATCTGACTTTAACTAACAATGGTAAATTAAGTTAAAAGAACTTCCGGAAAATCATAATTTTTTTTTAAATCCAACAATTTATCCCGTGATGTGACGTTATTATGTAGAATGTTATGAATAACAATGACTTACTCTATCTGCGACAAAGAAATATCTTTTCTGATACCGAGGCAGTTCGTTATGGAATTGTTGAGTAATACTGAGCGTCCACAGAAAACAAAAGATTTTCAGCAATTAAATTGACATGATAATAGTATTTCTATTATGATTCCCCATTGTTTTCCCATTCTCATATTTTCTTTCCCATATTATTATTCAGTATTATTATTATTATTATTATTATTATTTACTTAAGATGAATCCCTGGATTTTAATAACAAGTATTATGATGTTGTTCCTCGCTGTAAACGCACTACGGATACGTCGAAGGAGAAACACAGGAAGTAGGCGTAGAACACGAATCCACCAATCAACAAGTTTGCGTGGACACGGAAATGAGGTCGTTCAAACATCGAGTTTCGGGCGTTTCCATGGAAACCAAAGAGCTAACAAAAGAATTGGACGAAGAACTCCTATTTTCAGACAAAGAGTCAGAATTCGTGGCAACAATAACCGTGTGTTTCAGCACATTGGAGGATGTCGAAGAAAAAGGGTAAGCTTAAAAATAATCTTATGGGTCTTCATCTGTATCAAAGAGCGAGTATTCAGTAAACGTGGTTTTTACGTCTCCAGCTTATTTATTATTTATTTATTTACGTCAAAAATGATTAGAAATTTAAGTGCAGTTACTGAAATTTAAGCTCATGTAATGAACTTACGGTATTTTTCTTCGCGTGTCATGCCCACGGTGTCAACGCCTTTTATGGATTGGGGGTTGGTGGGGGGGGTAATTTCTGATCACAGAAACACTCTTGTATTAGTAAGGAATTACAGAATACGTTTATCACTTTACAAGTATACATGTGATTATCGTTGATTAGTTCGTACTGTATGGGTGGTTATACGTTGGTATCTTAGGGTAGGTACCTAACGATTATTTTAAAGGTCCCCAGTGGCCGATTGGTTTGGATAATGCCTAAGAAACACGGTTCCTCTAATTGCCTAGGGTCGAATCCCACACGGACAGATTCTAGTGTGAGATTGTTTGTCAGTTCGCTCGCAGAATGTCGGTGATCTTCTCTCGGTATTCCGGTTTTCTCCAACATCAAATTATTGACCGCCTTGATATAAGAGAAAAAAAATCTTGATTGGGGCGTAAAACACCATTACTTCACTCTGTTCCAATTATTTCAAACTCTGGTCTGTCTAACGAAAAAAACAAGCCAGAGTTCACACTCTGCAGACAAGCTCTGTATCAGTAAAAATGATTGAGGCAACTTTTAATCTGTTTTTATGGTATCCTTTCAATTATAACAAGCATGTTTTTAATATAAAGGTCCCAAAACTCGCATCACATTCTTTTTTTAACACCACTGCCATATACGTTTTTGAATTTATTCATAAAATACGTTCAAAAATGCTGTATGACAATATTGTCATATACCATTATTGAATGTATTTTATGATTAAATTAAAAAATGTTATATGACACTACAGTGACATCATTAATTTTCTTGGTGTCCCAATTTCGTCTTTTTTAATATACACCTTGACCCTCAAATCTTCAACTTAACGAAATAGTATAGAATTAATAAAATAAAAAATTAAAAAAAAAAAAAAAAAAAAAAAAACTTGCCTTCAAAATTTACCCCCCACCCTCCTCTCTAAACGAAATAAATAAAAATTAAAATTAAATATTTAAAAAAAAAACACGAATTTATCACCAAAGGAAACAATGAAATGGCATTTTTCTGAGAACTACGAAATTTGACACTAAAAAAGTAATGATTTTACATAATTAAGGTACAATAGGGTTGATAAAAATGCACCCTTTTTTGTATTTATTTTTTTAAAACTAAGGTTTCCAAATACGAACATCTTATTTATTTATTTATTTATTTATCAGGACATAACAGAACGTATCGAATGTGATTTCACAAAATATGACCTGAATGCTGACGGGGTTGTACCATATGAGGAGTTCGTCCTGGCTTATCCTTATCAACAATTAGACACAGATGTTCTCTTTAATATGTTTGATAATACTGACGGTAATTGTTTCTTTTCTCTTAATCAGCGTTAATTTGACCATGGCCTATAAACTTGTCTCCTTATTCTTGTTTAAACGACATAAAGGTTGGTTTGTTTTGGTGTAGTTTAACGTCGCATCAGCAATTCCTCAGCTTTTCGCGTCAAGAGCAAGGATAATAATTTCTTAGGATTAATTATCAACATATCCGTATATGCGTCAGATATGCCAGTGTGTATTACGGTCTGATTTGTCCTAGCCTGCACTCACTGGCGACTTCTTGTTAAGGTGCTAGCTCATTGAGCCTCCTTTTTCCACTTTCACTTATGAATTATAAGAATTATGAGGCTTTTTTGCGAAAATCCGAAATAATTCCATTAGAGAGATATCTATTTTGCGAAGCATCAATGTCCTTGTTTAAAAACTAAAATAAAGAGATTTACATTTTACTTTACGTCATTTTGCACAACGTACTGCTGACCAAACAACATGTATAATTTAAACCATTTAATTTGTGCAAAAATTTAATTATTGTCGTTTAAATAGTATTTTATGTTATTTCCTAGGTAACGGACTCATCACTAGCAAGGAATTCAGAATTGGTGCACAGTTGTTGAGAAATATTGGATTCATGAAAGAGTGTGACATCAGTGCAATAGCAGGTTCGATAATCTTCTCTCTCTCTCTCTCTCTCTCTCTCTCTCTCTCTCTCTCTCTCTCTCTCTCTCTCTCTCTCTCTCCTCTCTCTCTCCACAGCTGTGATGGAAAAAATTCCAGAACATTATTTCCAAGGCGAAAGGGAAACTACTCTAGATACACTTGCATTAATACGGTTTTTATTCTCTTCTCCAGCTGATGGAAAATATTCCAAACCATTATTTTAATGTGAAAGCGAATTTACTCTATGTAAGCGTTGTTAATTTCACTGGCATTTAATATGGCTTAGTATTCTCTCTCTCTCCAGCTATGATGAAAATAAGCCAAACCTTTATTTTAAGGTGAAAGCGAAACTACTCTATGTACGCTTTGTTAATTTCACTGGCATTAAATCTCTCTCTCTCTCTCTCAAGCTATGATGAAAAAAAGCCAAACCATTATTTTAAGGTGAAAGCAAAACTACTGTAAATTTCACTGGCATTAAATATGGCTTAGTACTCTCTCTCTCTCTCTCTCTCTCTCTCTCTCTCTCTCTCTCTCTCTCTCTCTCTCTCTCTCTCTCTCACACACACACACACACACACACACACACACATGGCCTAGTTATATGAAAGCATTGTTTTATTTCAGGTGGTCCCTGTTTTAGCTAGCCTTATCCAAGAATGAAGGCGAAAGCGGGAAAAACATCAAATACTTACAAAAAATCTACATTGGAAGTGCCAAAACTCTTAATCCAAGCGACAGCATCTAAAGATAAAGCTTTTAGTTTAAATTTTGATAGATCATACATGTATGTGTATGCGGGCCAGAAACTCTTGTTTTTACCTTGTAATTTTTATCGACTGTCACATGTTAAGTACATACATTATATGTTTTTTTTATAAGCTAAATTTTAGAGACTGATTTGTGCCATCATTTGCAAAGTTCAAACACGAAAAGACAACATTTTCTAAAAAAAAAGGCAAAAACGACATAAAGAAAAAAAAAAAGAAAAAACAATAAATAAATAAATAAATATATATTTAACACAAATACCAGTTTAATTTTGATGTGCTATATAAGCACATTTCGGAAATTCATTACTAATCAGTGACACTAAGACCGAAAAGTTTGATAGATAAAAAAATATAAGCCAAGCAGTTGAAAATAATGAATCTAAAGTTCCAAAATTATATAAATCCAAATCCAGCTAAGGAATGTTTTGCATGAGGGAACAAACCTTAGTTTTAAATAAATTTCAAAATTTAAGACGGCTGAAAATTTTGCTAAATGGTACATTTTCTGACAGCACAAAGTACTGCCTACTGAGTTAAGGATACCCTCGGGGAGTTTTACTCCAACAGCAGCGGTACCCGCTCAAGGGTAGTAAATATATAACACAAATATCAGTTAAATTTTGATGTGCCAGATGTGCACACAAATCGTTTACTATACAGCTTTCTATATAGCCACATTCCTGAAATTTATACCAAAAAAAAAAGTGAAAAAGTCACCTTGATACAAGATCATCTGTTTTCTACTAAACCTTCTTTTAGTTAGCCCAAAATTTCTCAGACCGTAACACACTTAATGCCTAGCGCAAGGGTCAGTGAAAAAATCAATCTTTATTGTATATTTTTATGTTTTAACTCTACTTGGCCCACCTTTACTCCCAATCACTATGTTTAGTCTAAAAGAAACTCAGTAAGAGCGTAATTCTCTATCCGAAACCAGGTTCTTGGAAGGAGACCTCAAAATCATATTCCCCATACAATAAATAAGAGCGTATTTTCAATTCGAACCAATTCCCTTAAATGAGACCTTAAGAACCTTTTCCCCTTGTCACGATGGCATGCTAAAGAAAACTCACTACATATTGCACTAAGAGAACTGAAAAGAATTAAATCTCTTGTTGCTTACCCTATAACTATACCTATGGTTGTTCAAGTGGCGCAGTGGTTAGCGCTCCCGCCTATCACCAATGCGACTGGGGTTTGATTCCCAGCGTCGTATGTGATAAGGTATAAGGTCACCTGCTTGAGCACGTGGGTTTTTCTCCGGGTTCTCCGGTTTTCCTCCCACAATAAGACCTCACGAGCGCTACAATTCAGGCCAACGAGCTAGATTAATATAAGTTGCACAACTTGTTTCTAAATCGTTGTAAAAGAAATAAAGTTAAAAAAAAAAAAAACCCTATAACTGGAGACGTTTCGATATAAATTGAATACAGTTGATTGAAATTTTAAATCCCAATCATCAAATCAATTAATCTAAACTGAACAGAATATAAAACTGGCAACAGAAGATCGTTGGTGGAATGGCATGGTTCGCTCAGTCAAGATTTTTTTTTAACTCGTACCGAAACGATTATTTACACAATAAATAAATAAATAAATAAATGCAAAGATATGAAACTTATTTTATTTAATTACAAAGTGTTATTTCTTATTAATAAATCCGCAATATAAGTTGTTATTTTTATAGAAATGAAAAACAGCCAATTCTTTTATTTTTATTTTTCAAAGTTTTCCTTCAACACTGGACTCTTTTGTGTAATTTCCAACTCGATTTCACTTCTTTAAACAAACAAAATTGTTTGAACATTCATTTGCATGGAAGTTTGAAATTTCGACTACATTTAAATGTGAGCTTAGGAACTCCTCTTCATTCTCCATACCCCACCCTACACCGAGCCCTGCGGCTTCACCTTTGTGAAGACTATTTGGCAAACAGCAGTAAATGCTGAAGGCCAGACAAAAACTTGCGTTCGGATCACCTATGTTTTTACGATGATGACTGCTAACTTTGGGATCAATGCACATAATAACTCCATCGTCTTTTAACGCCCTTTTTACCTCGGAAATGGAAGCTGTTGGATTGGGAAGATCGTGCAAAACATCAAATAAAATGATGAAATCAAATTTATTTTCCCAGTTAGCAGGAAGTGATGCGACATCATGGCTGAAATACTCTGTATTCAATGCGTTCTTTTCTTTGGAGAAAGCTTTTGCTTTTTCGAGAGCGATATCAGAGTTATCGATACCTGTTATGGTTGCTTTGGGAAATCTTTTGGCTAAAGCAGTGACAAGTACCCCGCCTCCACATCCGACGTCCATGACTTGATTGATTTTATCTAAATCTAAAATTACATGATTGTTAATTAAAAACACTACTACTACTCCGACTCCCCCCCCTTCTCTCTCTTGTCTTTTTAAGCAAAAACTATATCAAAGATGCTCTTCATTCTTATGAGAATCATATGAAAATATTTCCTGGAAAAAAATCATTCAAATACATGTAGTATCCTATTGATTTTTACGCCGTGTATACGGACGACTTTCTGAGTGGTCAAAATTACCAGGAAAAACGGCTTATCTCCCCTACATATCGAGCTCTACGATCAGAACTATTGATGTCATACGATATGTTGAAGACCAATCAATATTTTAATAATCGACAATAGCAGAAATTGCATCACCACTAATGACGAACTTCATTGCATAGCTTATAGCATGGATTTGGATATTTTTCTTTCCCGCCACATCACCAGTATAGCTCAACTGACCATACATGGTACATTTTATGTAACAGGTAACTTTGACTCTGGAGCAAATACCCTTTAATTTGTCCTTCCATTCTTTCTTACCAAAGATGCATCTGTGGCCAAGTAGACCGGCTTATCGGTTTGTATGCCTTTCTTCACTTAGGTTTAAATCCAACTTTGAGCAGATTGTTTCGGGAGCAGTTTCTCAATTCGTTTACCTAAAGTCGGTTGTTTTTTCCGGGTACCCAGATTTTCTCAACCATTTCATTAACAGATCGCCTCGAAATAAACGAAAGAATCTTGACTGTGGCATAAAACTCTTTTACCCAATTTTACTTAAGCATCCTACCTTTATACTTTTTTAATGTAGGCAATATTGCGTTATCTATTCTGTTTACTTCACTGTGTTCCCATTCTCTGTCCTGCCAGTCATAAAAATCATTACCAAGATCAGCTTCTCCATACATATCAATTCCTGAATTATACAAATGTCGTAATCAAATTGTATGTTACTAGCAAAATATCTAAAACATCATATTGTGTGATAGGATCAGTCTAGATTTCAGCAGTTTAGTGCGATCGAGTCAACAATTTTGTCCAGAAAAATCGTTTTCATACTCTCCGCAATTAAAGCCATTATTCTTAAAATGTCTTTCACCACTGCGGTAGCTCAGTTGGAAGAGTGCTCGCTCCGTATGTGGGATGTCATGGGTTTGAACCCCGACCGGGTCTGACCCAAGACTTGGAAGTGGGTAGTGACTGTTCTTTCCGGTCAAGCACTCGGCATTACGAAATTAAAATCACGGTTCTTTCGGATGGGAACTTAAAAAAAACGAGGTCCCGTGTCACGGTAGGCGTGGAACGATAAAGAACTATGCTATATAATGTCATCAGCACAATGCACGGGCAAAATTTCTGCACGTTCGCCTACAGCTGGCGACGTCTCGATATAAGTGAAATATTCTTGACTGGGACGTTAAAAACCATTACCCATCTTACTCAACTCTACTCAAATTGTCTTTCTTTTTCTGACTACCTGCATTGGACACATTCTAGCCATTTATAAATATTTACATTAACACTATTCCCAATTTGAAATTACATGTAGTTAACAGTTGATCAGATACGAACCGTGACTTACCCTTTTTTTTCCTTATCTTCTGATGTTGTTTTCCTGAACAATGCTTCTATAGATGCTTGTCGTCCAGCCAACATTGTCATTGCTGGGGCGTATACAACCATGTCAAGATCTTTTTTATGCTCTGAGGGTATGTAATACTTGTTATCACCCTCCATATAGATAATCTTAGCAGCCACCATACAACCCAGCCACTCCCTTACGTATCTACAAAGAAATGAGGATGTATCCCAAAATTAACGAGTAAGTAAGATAGTATCTATAAATAAATAAATGACTGAGAATGTGAATCAATGTGAGTGAGTGAGTGTCTACAAACTAAGTGAGTTGGTATCTATAAATAAACAGGTAAGTGAGGTAGTGAGTGAGTATCAACAAATTAAGTGAGTTGGTATCTCTAAATAAACAGGTAAGTGAGGTAGTGAGTGTCTACAAATTAAGTGAGTTGGTATCTATAAATAAACAGGTAAGTGAGGTAGTGAGTGAGTATCAACAAATTAAGTGAGTTGGTATCTATAAATAAACAGGATGTGAGGAAATAAGTGTCTACAAATTAAGTGAGTTAGTACATGTATCTAAATAAACAGGTAAGTGAAGTAGTGAGTGAGTGTCTACAGACAAATTGAGTTAGTATTATAAATAAACAGGTGAGGTAGTGAGTGAGAGTCTACAAATTAAGTGAGTTAGTATCTATAAATAAACAGGTAAGTGAGGTAGCGAGTGAGTGTCTACAAATTAAGTGATTGGTATCTATAAATAAACAGGAAAGTGAGGTAGTGAGTGTCTACAAACAAATTAAGTGAGTTAGTACTAGTATCTATAAATAAACAGGAAAGTGAGGTAGTGAGTGAGTGTCTACAAATTAAGTGAGTTGGTATCTATAAATAAACAGGTAAGTGAGGTAGTGAGTGTCTACAAACAAATTAAGTGAGTTAGTACTAGTATCTATAAATAAACAGGAAAGTGAGGTAGTGAGTGAGTGTCTACAAATTAAGTGAGTTGGTATCTATAAATAAACAGGTAAGTAAGGTAATGAATGAGTGTCTACAAATTAAGTGAGTTGGTATCTATAAATAAACAGGTGAGTGAGTGTCTACAAACAAAATAAGTGAGTTAGTACTAGTATCTATAAATAAACAGGTAAGTGAGTGAGTGTCTTCAAATTAAGTGAGTTAGTATCTATAAATAAACAGGTAAGTGAGGTAGCGAGTGAGTGTCTACAAATTAAGTGATTGGTATCTATAAATAAACAGGAAAGTGAGGTAGTGAGTGAGTGTCTACAAATTAAGTGAGTTGGTATCTATAGATAAACAGGTAAGTGAGGTAGTGAGTGTCTACAAACAAATTAAGTGAGTTAGTACTAGTATCTATAAATAAACAGGAAAGTGAGGTAGTGAGTGAGTGTCTACAAATTAAGTGAGTTGGTATCTATAAATAAACAGGTAAGTAAGGTAATGAATGAGTGTCTACAAATTAAGTGAGTTGGTATCTATAAATAAACAGGTGAGTGAGTGTCTACAAACAAATTAAGTGAGTTAGTACTAGTATATATAAATAAACAGGTAAGTGAGGTAGTGAGTGAGTGTCTTCAAATTAAGTGAGTTAGTATCTATAAATAAACAGGTAAGTGAGGTAGCGAGTGAGTGTCTACAAATTAAGTGATTGGTATCTATAAATAAACAGGTAAGTAAGGTAATGAATGAATGTCTACAAATTGAGTTGGTTTCTTTCAAATAAACAGGTAATGAGTGAGTGAGTGTCAACAAATTAAGTTATTATTTTTACTTATGTATGCTGATGATATGGTTTTATTCTCAGAAAATGTAAATGATTTACAGACAATGCTTAACTCTCTGAGTCAGTACACGAAACTTTGGAATTTATCTGTAAAAATTAATAAAACTAAAGTAGTTGTTTTCAGAAATGGTGGTGTAGTTAAGGAATCTGAAAAACTTATGTATGAGGATATTGAATTGGAGATTGTTGATAAATTTAGTTACCTTGGTTTTCTTCTCAACTATAATGGTAGGTTCCAGGTAACCCAACTTCATTTTGCAATGCAGGGAAGGAAGGCTATGTACTCTTTGAACAGTAAAACCAAAAAACTTGTATCTTAATACAAAAACATTATTATTTTTATTTGATACGTATGTTACTAGTGTTTTATTATATTCCTGTGAAATCTGGGCGTCTAACAAGAGTAAAGCTGTAGAACAAGCACATTTAGATTTCTGTAAACGTTTACTTGGTGTTAAAAGCTAAACAACGAATTCTATGGTGTATTACGAATTAGGGCGATACCCCTTGGAAGTAATGAGAAAAATCCGAATGTTTAAATACTGGTTTGTTGTACTCAAGACTGATAATTGTGTTTTATCTAACTTATATAAGTCTTTACTATTATTAGGTGGAAGTCATTTTTCGAATAATCTCGTCTGGACAAATATTGTAAAGCAGGAGTTAAAGCTGCATTAAGTTTTCCAAAGAAAAAATTAAAACGGTACTAATCTAACTAATGATGTTCCTAATGAACAACGTTACATTTGGTTCAACGATAAAAGCTCGAATAAATGCAGAAATCACAATATTTACCAAGCGAGATGCAGCATTTAGGATCTAATATTAGAACATGGTTACGTCATCAAAAACCCGGGTAATTTAAACACAACTTTCAAAACGGTGAAATACGATAAATTAAACACAGAACTTCGTTGAATTTGTCATTTGTGACTTAGGAAGGGATACAAAACACCATTTCAAATACATCCGGATATAAATGAAGGACAATTAATGTAATCTGTTATGTTTCACTTTCGGTTCTAGGGTTTTTCCGTACATCCGACATGATCCGTGCGCATGCTCCAAGCTAATAATTACCATCGTAAAACTCTGACCAACCGGTCAGAGGATTCCGTTTATTTACAGCTAAAAGAAATGAAATTTTAGAAAATGAATGTCACGGATCGTGGTTAGAAGATATCTATTTTTAAAAAAATATATTTTTAGAAAATCAAAAAAAATTCAGAAAATTGATAACCTTAATGCAGCTTTAAATAGTCTTGGTCTAAGTTGGATGTGGTACAATCAAGATCACCTTGATGCTAGTACTTGTTTGTGTATTATCAAACATAAACTACAGGAAACCTGTCAGAATTCTTTATTCAATAATTTTTATAACTCTTCTAAAGGTGTTATTTATAGGTATTTAATCGACAATTTCACGCTAGTTTTATTTATGCAAACCTATTCCTTCCACATACAAGAAAGTTTTTATCAAAATTTAGGCTCTCTTCACATAGCTTGTCTGTTGAAACTGGTCGATATTCACAAGTGCAAAGAAATATAAGATATTGTAAATTTTGTACAGGATCTGTTGAGAATGAGTTTCATTTCATTTTAGTTTGTCCAGTTTATAATGAGCTTAGAAAACAATCAAACAATATTACTGGAAAAATCTAAATATGTATAAACTTATCCAGCTTTTAAGTACAAATAATGTGAAACAGTTGTGCAATCTGGGAAAATTTCTTGTAAGGGCATCAAAAATACGTTTAAATTAATTTTGTAGTCATTTTTCTCCACAAACACCAGTCTGTTAATCTATCTAATTTAACAATATGAAATGTTTATTAATTCCATATGCTTTTGTCACTCATTAATAGTTAGCGCAAGCACTTTTCTAACAGCTTGCATTTTATAAACTATGTAACACTTTAGTAATATTATACTTAACAATACCGGTATTATGTATGTATTTTGGTTTCAAAAATTATTTTATTTTGTAAATGTTACTGCCCACTGTATCGTTGTGTATTTAGCGAGACTCATTGAAATTCTGATAAGTTGTATAACTTAAGGAAATAAAGATATATACCAAAAAAAGTGACTAAGTATCTGCAAATAAACAGGAAAGTGAGGTAGTGTGTGAGTGTCAACAAATTAAGTGAGTTGCTATTTATTTGTGATTAAATAAACAGGTTAGTGAGGAAATGAGTGAGTAAATGTCTACAAATAAAGGCAAGTGAGTTAATATCTAAAAATAAACATAAGGGAATAAATGATTGAGTGTTAACAAATTAAGGTAAGTGAGTTAATATCTAAAAATAAACATAAGGGGGTAACAAATTACCAAATTAAGGTAAGTAAATTGTATCTATAAATAAACGGATAAAGGAGGTAAAATTAGAAAATAAAAATTTACGTCATGGATTATTTACAAAGTAATCACTAAAAATCTATTTTACGATTAGAAAACTCAAGTAAAAACAATAGGTTCCAATTAAACAGTCGTTGGAACGGAGGACAGGTGACTCATAGTCTCATACCATTGGTCCATAATTGTTTGTCACGTGATTTTTTCTATACATTTCTTTTATTATTCAAAACTTTCCTCATAAAAACAACAGTAGATTAAATTAAATAACATTGATCAAACCAAGTTCTTTTTTAAATGAAAAAAATCTTCTCTAAGTTCTTCTGTACATGGAACAGATTTTGAGAAAAAAGTTGACATTTAATGACTTCATTAATCCAATTGGTGGTAGGACTTCCTTTTGTACCCCCCACCCATTAAAACCAATGTAGTTTTTTTAAAAAAAAAAAATTTCCTTCACAAAATGTAAAATATTGAATTATCATTTCGTTTTAACCATTTATTTAGCTAAAAAGTAAATTTGGTGGAGGTACGAATGGAAGTCCTTCCCATTTCCTTACTAGATGGTGTTGGATTTAAATGAAATATGAAAAAGAAATATTTGTCCAATAGATATAGTTAAAAAGTTTGATTTTTCAATTTAAAAAAAATTATAGAAAAGAGCCACTAGTTAGGGGGAAATTCTCGCCTCAGTTTCACAATCGTTTCCTTACAAAAATTTTCCTTATCCAAAATCTGTTAAAGCTGCATTAAGTTTTCCAAAGAAAAAATAAAACGGTGCTAATCTAATAAATGATGTTCCTAATGAACAATGTTACATTTGGTTCAACGATAAAAGCTGGAATAAATACAGAAATTACAGTATTTACCCAGCGAGATGCAGCATTTGGGATCTAATATTAGAACATGGTTACGTCATCAAAACCCGGGCATTTAAACACAACTTTCAAAATGTTGAAATACGATAAATTAAACACAGAACTTCGTTGAATTTGTCATTTGTGACTTAGTTAGGGAAAAATAACACCATTTCAAATACATCTGGATATTAATGAAGGACAATTAATGCAATCTGTCATGTTTCACTTTCGATTCTAGACTTTTCCGTACATCCGTGCGCATGCTCCAAGCTCATAATTACCATCGTAGAACACTGACCAACCTGTCAGAGGTTTCCGCTTATTTACAGCTAAAAGAAATGAAATTTTAGAAAATGAATGTCACGGATCGTGGTTAGAAGATATCTGCTTTAAAAAAAATATATTTTTAGAAAATCAAAAAAATTCAGAAATTTGGTAAACTTAATGCAGCTTTAAATTTGACATTTAAATAAACCAATATCAAGATATTCTTTTTTAAGTTTGAAGTTCACTCTAAATTTATTGTGTGTAGTTTGTAAAAACTTTGTATAATTATGTAGTAATTTTAGAGATAGCAAGGTTAAAATTAACATAAACTGGAGCTTTGAGCGGTGAAGATAGTAATGCCTCGGAATAAATTATCGATCGAATGCATTTTTCTCGACCAAGAATCTGCATCTGCGCAACTAGGCGTTAATCGTTGCTTTGTAGATAAATAAATATTAATTATTTATAACACATTGATAACTAATTAAGATGAGAGACTATTCACGTCAATATAGGCATAAATTTTTAAAGTTATTTTTAAAGCATTTTACAGCTATTCCTGGCGAGGTAATTTTCTTAAAACTCTTATCTAAACACATAACACAAGCTCGTGTGTGTTTCTTACCTTTCTCTCAGACTTGTAAGATCTGATAATGTCTGACAATCTACTGGTTCTTCAAGTTCAATAAGTTTTTTAAATAAACCAACATTGGTGCCAAGTGATATAGCCATACAAACAAAACCGTTTGATACAATGCTATTGACATTCGCAGCGTAATCGTCTGCTTCGGTATCCGCCATTTTGTCTTCTGAAATATTAAAACGTCACTTAAAATAATTTGTCGTTCGACATTTCCTCCGACTATTAAATATGATATCACTATGTAACAAAAAACTTTAAACAAATGTTTCTAGATCTATATTTTTCTCAGAGGTAAATTTGTTGTTTTTTTTTCAAATAATGTTTAAAATTATACGAAAATTGATTTACATGAACGCTGTTATAAAAATGAAATGATGTCAAGTTAACATTTCGAATGTCAATTCGTCCATTTATATAATGTATCGTGTTAATATTACGTCATCATGTACCACTCTGGCTGAGTGTATTTATAGAATAAAGAAATGAGTCAGAACAATTTTTATATAACAAGAGGCCCAATAGGGCCTGTATCGCTCACCTGGAATACCTTTATTTTGTTCTTTGCTTTTTCTTTTTAAATATATCTAATCAGTAAAATGTAAACAAACTCACTAGCAATATCCTTATTTTCTATTATTTCAAGCACTATTTATCATAAATTTCCTTTCAATTGGCCATGTACTTTCAGAAGATTCAGGCTGAAATAAACCTTATTTGCATGTTACATAACTATTTCAAAAATGAATAATTGTACAGAAAATATCCTTTTTCATGTACTTTCAGAGAAGAAGATTTTTAAAGATTTCGGCTAAAAATAAACCCTATTTGCATATTACATAATTATTGCACAAACGAAAAATCATACGGAAAAACCCGTTATATATGTTTAATTCCCCCGACATCTTTTTTCTATGTTTCAAATTTCAACGAAATTCGGAACATAAATAAACACATAATGGCCATTTTTCAATTTTTGCTATTTATAGTAATGGCAGCCATCTTGGATTTCCAACAGACATGTCGGAAACAATTTTGAATCTTTACCAACCAAGGACCTTCCACACTCAATATCCTTTCAATTGGCCATGTACTTTCAGAGAAGAAGATTTTCAAAGATTTCGACTAAAAATAAACCTTATTTGCATATTACGTAATTATTGCACAAACGAAAAATCATACGGAAAAACCCGTTATATATGTTTAATCCCCCGACATCTATTTTCAATGTTTCAAATTTCAACAAAATCCGGACATAAATAAACCCATAATGGCCATTTTTCGATTTTTGCTATTTATAGTAACGACAGCCATCTTGGATTTCCGACAGACATGTTGGATAAAATTTTAAATCTATACCACCCAAGAACCTTCCACACTCAATATCCTTTCAATTGGCCATGTACTTTCAGAGAAGAAGATTTTCAAAGATTTCGGCTAAAAATAAACCTTATTTGCATATTACGTAATGATTGCACAAACGAAAAATCATACGGAAAAACCCGTTATATATGTTTAATCCCCCGACATCTATTTTCTATGTTTCAAATTTCAACGAAATCGGAACATAAATAAACCCATAATGGCCATTTTTCAATTTTTGCTATTAATAGTAACGGCAGCCATCTTGGATTTCCGACAGACATGTCGGATAAAATTTTCAATCTATACCACACAAGGACCTTTCACACTCGATATCATTTCAACTGGCCGTGTATACTTTCAGAGAAGAAGATTTTTAAAGCTAAAAATAGAACTTATCTGCATATTACGTAATTATTGCAAAAACTAAAAATCGTACAGCGAAACCCGTTATATATGTTTAATCCCCCGACATCTATTTTCTATGTTTCAAATTTCAACAAAATCGGTACATAAATAAACCCATAATGGCCATTTATAGGTTTTTGCTATTTATAGTAACGGCAGCCATCTTGGATTTAGGACGGACATGTCGGATACAATTTATAATCTATAGCAACTAAGGACCTTTCATACCAAATTTCATTTGAATTGGCCTATTGGTTTCAGAGAAGAAGATTAAAGTTTACGGACACACGCACGCACGCACGCTTTACCATTCCATAAGCTCACCCTGGCTTTGCCAGGTGAGCTAAAAAAAAAAACGGGATTTTTTTTTAATTCATTTATTTATTTATTTAGATCTATTTCTATTTATTTTTGTTTTTACTTGATTGATTTTCTGTTCTTGGTTGCTTACCTTATTGTCATTATTTTTTTAAATTCAGATATCCTCTTTTAAATGTCACGTAACAACAGATGTTTAGTGAAATATATCTTCGCTTTTACACTTTTACATAATATATAAAGATATTGCAAAATATCGGTAATATCCCGTATAGTGGTAACGAATAACAAAAACCATAAAATAAGTCGTTTATATTGTCCTGTCTTTTTTTTTTTTTTTTTTTTTTTTTTTTTTTTTTTTTTTTTTTTTTTTTTTTTTTTGAAAGAAATATTAAAACAGCTGTCTGCATTTATTAAATCCGACGACAGAAAAAAGTACACGATTCGACGATTACTTAAAAAAATTTTACATAACAAGAAAAACAAGAGGCCCATGGGCCTTAACGCTTATCTGAAGATATGTCCAATATTGTTTGCAAAGTGCAGTAGACAATATATTACGTGAAGAAACTTTAAAAGTTTTCTCAAGTTAAGAACTCCAACAAAACTTAATCAGAAATATATCCAATCACATTTCATTCATAAGAAGCTTATATAATATGCATGAAGTAACTGTAGTGCAATGAATCATTTCCAAATCAATAATCAATTTCAGTAAACTAATGCAGCTATGTCCTTGACCTTTCAACATATATGACCTTGAACTATATATGATTGTCATGTCAATACCTACAATATTCTAATATACATGCCTATGCATGAAATTAATAGCTTTTAAGATAATTAATAATCTTAGTATTCCTATGTTGGTATGACCTTGATCTTTGAACATATAACCTTGAACCATATATCAAAATGATCATTGTCGTAATACCTACAATATTCTAATATATATGCCTATACAAAATTTATTAGTTTTTAAGATAATTAGTAATTTAAGTTTTCTTTTGCAGCTGTGACCTTAACCTTTCAACAAATGACCTTAAACCATATATCAAAATGATCATTGTCGCAATACCAACAATATTCTAATATGCATGCCTATACAAAAAATTATTAGTTTTTAAGATAATAAGCAATTTCAGTCTTCTTTTGCAGCTGTGACCTTGACCTTTCAAATATGATCTTGTACCATATATCATAATGATCATTGTCGCAATACCTACAATATTGTAATATACATGCCTATACAAACAATTAATAGTTTTCAAGATAATTAGCAATTTAAGTCTTCTTTTTCAGCTGTGACCTTGACCTTTAAACATATGACCTTGAACCATATATCAAAATGATCGTCATGTCAATACCTACAATATTCTAATATACATGCCTATACAAGAAGGTAATGGTTTTCAAGATAATTAGAAATTTAATTCTTTTTTTTTTTTTGCAGCTGTGACCTTGACCTTTAAACATATGACCTTGACCTTTCAACATATAATCTTGAACCATGTATCCAAATGATCGTCATGTCAATACCTACAATATTTTAATATACATGCCTATACAAAAAGTTAATAGTTTTCAAGATAATTAGCAATTTAAGTCTATTTTTGACCTTTCAACATATGACCTTAATCCATATATCAAAATGATCGTCATGTCAATATCTACAACATTCTAATGTACATGCTTATACAAAAAGTTAATAGTTTTCAAGATATAGTGACAAATATATAATTTTTAGCAATTTCCCCACTCAGTGCCTTACAATTTCCCCATTTTGAGACCCATGTCTACCATTTGTGCAAATCTGAAAATAGATGACCTTAGGATGTTATAAATGAAATAACTAAGGTATATCTCTTGTAAATTCAGAGGAGAAGATTTTCAAAGTTTTTCACTCTTTCCCCCCCTTATGGGGCCCCAAGGGGACATAACTCCTTCATTTGTGCAAATCTGAAAGGGCTTCACCTAGGCATGATGTTACCAAGTTTCATTTAATTTGGCCCAGTGGTTTTGGAGGAGAAGATTAAAATGTAAAAAGTTAACGCACGACGGACGACAGACGGTGAACCATTGCAATAGCCCATCTGAGCCTTTCAGCTCAGGTGAGCTAAAAATCTCTTGCATTTTTCAGTTTAAGATATGGCTACGGACATGTCAGTACATTTTCTATAATACTGTAATTGTCCTATAAGAATCTATCATCTTTTTGTAACATAATTACACAAAAGTCTGAAATTATGACCCAAAGTATTGACGAAATTTATTTAAAGGCACACAAAAATAGTGATGCTTTGTTGCCCCGGTAATCGGCATAAAACGACTCATATTTTCTATTCAGCAAATGTCCATTCTAAACATACAAAGAAAGCCGAGTGGTCTAAATCGTTAGATTACGGATCATGGCGTCTTAGCGTCGACCTATGATTGATTGATTGACCGTAGTGCAATTCGGTTGTCTGTTCGCTTGTGAGGATAAATTGTTTTTCCACCATTCTTGAACTGCTAGCTTCGATACGAGAGTAATGACCTTGAATGTTTAAAGGTTATGTTCATTCTTCATAAATGATGGTGGTATACTTTCACAATCACTTCTAGAGTACCAACGCCACAATCACAATAGATGAATACATTAAGTCATTTACTGTAAACCGTGAAATTTAGCGGCAGTTTTATTTTAGCGCAATTGTCGGAAGGATTCAATCGCTAAAATAATACTGTCACTAAAACTTTACAACACTAACGGGCAAATACTAAATACACAAAATTAAAAAAAAAATCAGCGTGTTTTGTCTTGGACACAACAGAGACTCTAGAGTTTTTTTCTCGACACACCCCATATATCTACATGAACAGAATGCCAGAGTAAATGTATGTCCTAATTTACTGTATAAATACTATTTATTGCCTTCAAAGTGTCTACATATACAGATAGACGGGTAAAGGTGTAAATATTTAGGTCCAAAACAGGGTAATCAAATGCGCTAAAATAAAACTGCGCTAATACAACTAACATTTTTCAATCGCTAAAATGTCTATGTGCTAATATAGAGCGGTTTACAGTATATGATTCTATGTTGAACTTTATACCAAATATTCAGTATCAGAATCTTGAATGGGGTCCTCCCCAATCCAATCCAATAACCATGATATTTAAACAGAATCTAATTGAACCAAAGTTGCCATATAATAACAGAAAACCAAGAAACATGGCTACTTATACAACTGACTGCATTATTTTCTCATTCTTACAACCTTGTATGAATAATTATAGAGAAAGATATACAGAATTAGTGTTTCAAATTACTTGCTCATATCAGCATGTTTAAATTACTTTCAGATTTACTCCTAAAAACTTTTTTATTTTTCCTGCGTGGATTTATAATAACCAATAAAAGTAATAATTTCAATTTTAAATTCAAGGACAACTAATGGTAACAAATCCACAATGGTGTTACATTGTACATACACATCTACAGATTTTTTTTTTTTTTTTTTTTTCCAAAACAACGAGTGGCATTATGTGCAAGTTCGTTATTTAACAGGTTCTTTGCCTTCACTTAAGAAAATGGGTTCACATAGCCAGGTCAAAGGAGGTCTGTAGGCTGTAATGCTGCTGAATGTTGCATCAGTAATTTTACAGCTATTCATGAAACGATCAAGTTGAGTAATCTCTTAGTAATTTGTGTGTGTTTACGATGTGGTAGTGTGTTTTATGGTTTTTCATGTAATTGTAATACTCGGAACAATTTTCACATGCTAGCTCACAGAAACTGTCTCCTGCA
This sequence comes from Tegillarca granosa, assembly GCA_029721355.1. Taxonomy (NCBI): domain Eukaryota; kingdom Metazoa; phylum Mollusca; class Bivalvia; order Arcoida; family Arcidae; genus Tegillarca; species Tegillarca granosa. The sequence continues at coordinate 38,492,574 of CM056603.1, forward strand.
AAAAAGTTTCCAACCCTCTCATTCATATTGTCCTGACAACGTTGTGCTGTCTCGGAAACAAATAACAGCCAGTCAACCATTTTCAATCGCATTTTATTACAACGATTAATATGATGAGTACGATGAATCTAATGAGTACGATGAATATGGTAATAAACTGAAAAGAAAAAAAAATTAAAAAATAAATTTACAAACTGATCGCTGTTTAACTTTACATAAAATATTACAAAACAGTTATTTATTGTTGAAACGTTCATAGATCTTTAGAAAACTTTAAAGTGGAATGTGCTTAGTATATTGCTCACTCATGTAAATGATTGTTAATTGACACTGTTAATATGTGGATTTAAATAAACTTACTCCGTTGCCAAACTAGTAATAACTGCGTAACTACTTCGACCTAGTGTCCGGAACATTGAAATCAAACATAATTACAGAAACAGAAAACGGTTATTGTCAAGATAAACATTTCCGGGGACGGAACACTCCCCGTCTGATATCTATTTGATATCACTAAATTCAAACACAAAAAAGTAATCCGAAACAGTAAATTAGAATTTACAGTTAACTGTTTTAAGAACTCGATCCTCCATTTCTTCCAGAAAATGTCGGCAAGAACCTGAACTCTTTTCCACTGAGACTGATAGAAATTATGAGGCATCTCATCTGTGCAAACAGTAACATGATTAGGTTTTTGAGTTAGTAACATAGATGGACTTAGGGGAAACGGATTCTCCGGATCTGAAGATATCTCAGTCAAGGGTCTTGAATTCACAATCGCAGTGACCTCTGCTAAAAGTGTTACCAGAATCTCATGTGTAAGTCCACCTTTCACTGTGTCTCGAAGAATTGTATCAAGTATACGTCTAGTTGTGCGGATCATTCTCTCATACACACCTCCAATGTGTGAAGAATGGGGAGTATTGAAAATCCATTTGACTCCGGACTTATACAAGTGTTCCTTCAAATCACTATTTTCAACATTTATTGCATCAATACGAAGATCATCTTTGCGCCAACAAAATTACTCCCTCGAACTGATCTAATTTGTTTAACTTCACCTCGTATTGCAGTGAACCTTTTGAATGCGTTAATGAAGGAAGATGAGGTCATAGTCTCAACCACTTCAATGTGTATTGCCCGAGTCGTAAGGCAACTGCCCACCTCTTCGAGTTTGCAGCACCACCGCATGTTTTCCACGTCACAATCTTTCAAGGTCCGAAACAGTCAATTCCTACGTAAGTAAATGGCGGTCCAGGTATCAGTCGGTCCTCTGGTAAATCGTCGATTTTTTATGTTGCAGCTTTCCTCGTAATTTGCGACACGTGACACATTTGTATGTCAATGATGATACAAGTCTCTTTGACCCTGTTATCCAGTATCCAGCTGTTCTTATAGCACCACCCGTTATGAGACGACCTTGATGTTTAACTCGATGATGATGATGATGATGATGATAACGAATTAACAAATCTGCAATATGATGCTTTCCTTGTATTAAGATTGGGTGTTTCTCACACGAGTTGATGTTGGCTTTTCTTAACCTGCCTCCGACGCAAAGTACACCACGCGAATCTAAAAAAGGTTTTAGAGAAATGAGTGAGCTATCTTTCGGCAACTGCAAACCTTGTTTTAGATGGAGAATTTCTGTTTCAAACACTTCTGCTTGAACTTGCTTTATTACAAACAGTTCCGCTTCTCGGAATGTTTCGACAGATTTAATGCTATAGACTGCATTTCGACGGTGTTTCACATAGCGTTTCAACAGTGCTATCGACTCCACTAAACGTCTCCATTCCGAGAATCTCCTAAAGCGGTGTGTCCCAAGCGAAGATCTACTTAAAACGTCTGTTTTTGAAACTTGTACATTTTGTACTGAACTCAACTCTTTGTCGTTTTTCGGATCTACTAAAGGAAACGGAACTTCTAACTCAATTGATCGATCTTCACCTTTCGAAATAAATTCTTCTTGACAAAAAATCCATATGCTACTGTTGATTTTGTCTGCAGATATGCCTCGCGTAGCTTGATCTGTCAGGTTCAGTTGTGTCGGAATAAAGTTCCATTGCTTTGGTGATGAGAGTTTACGAATACGCTGTACTCGGTTGGCTACATATGTGTAAAATTGCCTTGTCGAATTTGTAACATATCCCAATACTACTTTGCTATCTGTGTAAAATTTCGTCACATCTATTTTTTTATCTAAATTGTCCGAAACAAATTCAGCTATTTCTGTGGCCATAACAGCGGCACATAATTCTAATCTCGGTATTGTATTTCCACTCAAAGGACCAACTTTTGTTTTGCCTACAACAAAGCCCAAATGCGAAGTTCCATCGGCATGGAACACTTTGAGATATGACACAGCTGCAATCGCATTCTCCGAAGCATCTGCAAAGGTATGGAGTTCCACTTTAAAAGCAGTACGAAGTGAAATTGGTACATACATTCTACTGATGTTGAAGCGAGCAAGTTGCGATAATGATGATCGCCATGTTTCCCATTCAAGTTTGAACTCCTCTTGTTAATGGTTCATCCCAGTCGACCAACTTTCTCATGAGCTTTCGTAATATAATTTTACCTTGCACGGTCACAGGCGAAACAAAACCAAGCGGATCGAATGTGTTGTTAATCGTTGATAAGACACCTCTTCTTGTAAACGCTTTCTTTTCTTCTGGCACTCTAAATGTAAATGAATCTATTTCAAGATCCCAAAGTAGCCCAAGACTTATTTGCAACGGAAAACAATTAGCGTTTTCTACGTCAAGTTTCTCTAAGTTTTTAGCGAGATCCTCTGGGGGTAGCATAGTCCGTACATTTTTACTATTTGAGGCAAATTTGTGAAGGCGCAAATTTCCATATGTTTTCAGAGCTAGTTTTGTCCGGTTTAGCAAATCAATTGCTTCGTCACTACTGCAAACGGAAGTAAGTGCGACGTCTACATAGGAATTACAACAAACGAAGTTCGCTACATCCTCGCCTTCAATCGGTTCAGCTATTTCTGCTGTTTTTCTTAATGTATATGTGGCAACAACCGGAGAAGGACTGTTGCCGAATACATGAACTCTCATACGGTATTCTATTAATGGTTTTCCTATGCCATTGTCCCGGTACCACAGAAATCTTAAAAAGTTTCTATGTTCCTCGCTGACAGTGAAGGAATAAAACATTTGTTGAATATCGGCCATAATTCCAATTTGTTCCTTGCGAAATCGCATCAATATTCCCAAAAGGTTATTTGTAAGAGTTGAGTCTAGTAATGGTGTTTAACGTCCCAGTCAAGAATATTTCACTTATATCGAGACGTCGCCAGCTACAGGCGAAATGCAGAAATTGTGCCTGTGCGTTGCGCTGATGGCATTATACAGCAGGGTTTTTATCGTGCCATGCCTGCCGTGACACGGGACCTCGTTTATTTTAAGTTCCCATTCGAAAGAACCGTGACTTTCATTTCGAAATGCCGAGTGCTTGGCAAAAGAACAGTCACTACCCACTTTCAAGTCTTTGGTCAGACCCGGCCGGGGTTCGAACCCACGACCTTCAACTTACGGAGTGAGCACTCTACCAACTGAGCTACCGCAGTGGTGTTATTTGTAAGATCTGGCCCGCGAAGTAAAACACTATTGAGAGAGACGCCATTGTAATTCGTAGATGAGTCAAACACACACCTGATTTCGTCAGGTTTTTTACTATGGTAAACTCCAAAAACTGGCAAGTACCAACATTCCTCACTTTCTTTCAGTGCGGGGGCCACTTCAGCATGTTTTGTCTCGAAAAGGTTTTGCATAAATGTAAAGAAATGCTCTCGCTTGAGCGGATTGTTGCGAAGACTTCGTTCTAATTACTTAGCACGTTTCACAGCCATCGACTTGTTATTAGGCAGGGGTCTTCTAGGTGTTCTAAAGGGCAGCGGAGCGCACCAGTTACCATTTACATCTTTGCTTAGTTTTGACTCCATCAGTGATAGAAACTGACGATCTTCTACAGAAAATCCTGGTTTGTCATCCTCCGGTGTACGTACAAACACTTTATGTGTTACATTAGTCTTATTAATAAAGGATGGTCCATAACCTATACTACCACAGCTGAAACATTCTTAAGCTTGTATCTCATAACTGTTAGGACAAAGTTGAATAACTGAAGAGCGTCCACTAGGCATCAAGTGAGTTTGATAAGTTCTCGCATCGCAATTTGTATGTATTCCATCTAAACACATATCGCCAATTACAACCCAACCTAGCGGTAATTTTTGTGCAAATTGAGCATTCCGAGGACCAGCCACCTGATCTAAAACATGGTGAGCATCAGTCACATCCCTTCCGATAAGTAACGTGATTTCACAATCTGGATCAAGACGTGGTAAATGACACGCTATTTCTCTAAGATGACTATGTTTTACAGCGATATCGGGCTCGGAATTTCGTCCATATTATGAGGAAGTTCTCCACATTCTATTAACGTTGGCAGTTCCAACTGCACTCCATCGTTCAAAGCTAAACATTATAAAAAGATACAATATATGCATCAAAACCAAAGAAGTAGGCTTCTACAGATTGGCTCAGTACCGGAAATGTACTGCGAGATTTCAAGCAAGTGGAACAGCGCCTGAAATAGTTTGAATTGGTACAAAGCTGATCTTAAGCATTCAAAAAAATCAACTCCTCACATGTAACATAAATTGGCAGATTAAATAAATTAGCTTTGATCCCATTTTAAAGATCATTTCAAGAAAAAGTCAAAACTGAAAACCCCATGTTATTATCTGTTCAAATAGTCAAGTTATAACAATTTAAAACCATTTTACGAATTTTTAAAATTAAACGCAAAAACGCGTAACCCATTTTTCGACCAATTTTGACGAAATGAACAAACTATAGGCTTAAGACCCTAGAGAAGCCAAATATCACATCAGATTTTTTCTCCCATCATCGGTTTCGGAGAAGAAGATTTTTGGACCCCTAGGTCACCTTGACCTAGTTTTGGTAGCCATGGCAATGCCATGAACAAATCTGAATTGCAGGCCCATATATGCTTCTGACCAAGTATCATATACACACGCCGCCCCATGCCATAAGCTCACATGACCTTTCGGTCAGGTGAGCTAAAAATGAAGATAAGGGCAAGCTGGTTACTTTAGAAGAATTCAATATGAAAACCATTTGGTACCCATGTCAACTTGAATACATGTCGAAATTTGCTAGAAAACAAAATATATGTGTACTTTTTATTCGTTGTTTAATAAATACTTGAAAACCACCTGCGTAAATTATACGGAAAACACTTATTCGCGGTAATCATAAATGTGTAAAATACGTTTTTTAGAGTCATCATAATTTTTTCACAATTATAAAAATACTGGTTTATACAAATGTTGCTATAAGTAGTTGCGTCCAAGTAATACTTATGTCAATTCGTCTTTTGTAAAAATTTACATTGTTTAAAAACATGTTCTCGTGTACCACTTTGTAAAAATGCAAATGTAAGGGTTTTACATATATCCCATGAGGATGGTATATCCAAGTCGCTGCCTAATAGTACAAGTAAGAGAGCGTCTAAGGGTTGAGACTACATAGTTTATTGTAAATAGAGATATTAAACTTTTATACTGAAAGCCAGACGCTGCGTCGTATGGATACCAGGAGTAGAGTTGAGTAATGGTGTTTTACGCCCCAGTCAAGAATCTTTCACTTATTTCGAGGCGGTCAGTTCTGGGATGGTGGAGGAAACCGGAGTGCCCGGAGAAAACCACCGACCTTCGGCAAGCGAACTGACAAACTTTCTCACACTAGGATCTGTCCCGAGTGGGACTCGAACCCAGGCGGTGAGAGGCACTGTGATCCGTAAGCGCGCGCTTTAGACCAATCGGCCACCGAGGCCCCCCTCGTATGGATACCAGTTCATAGCAGTGCAATGTAAGTTTTATTAGATAATCCTGTTACCTTAAATATATAACACAAATACCTCTTAAATTTTGATGTGCCATATGTGCACAATTCGGAAAATCATTCCTCATCAGTAACACTGGGGGCCAAAAGTTTGATAGATAAAAACACAAGCCAAACAGTTGAAAAATAATGAATTCAAAGTTCCAAAATAATATGTATCAAAATCCAGCCAAGAAATGCTTTGCATGAGAGAACAAACCTTACTTTTAAATAAATTTAGAAGTACATATTTACCCTTTGATGAGGTGTTGTTATTGTTCCATTGTTGCATAAAATTATCCTGTAGTAATGTCAACTTGAGCTGTGTATAGATGTTATAAGCCTACTGAATTAAAAAAAATAATTAATTGTATCTACGGAAAACAAATGACATCACTGTTGGTCCATAATTGTTTGTCACATGTTTCTTTTTTCTATATATTTCTTTTATTGAAAACTTTCTTCAAAAAAAAAAAAAAATAATAATAACACTAAGGTTAAATTTGACCTTAACTTGACTGGTAAAAAATAACCTAACCAAATTCTATTTTTAACAATAACAAAAAAGATTATTTTATGTATAGCACAAGCCCACTGAATTTAAAATAGTTTTACCATAATTTATCCACAAATAACATTATTAAAAGTAATCTATAGAAACAAGATGACAAAGTATAACATTAAGGTTGGTTCAGCTTACAACGAAACTTTTTTTCTTTCTTTTTTTAAAATTTCTTTTGCAAAGTACGAAAGCCTATTAGGCTCATGAATAAAAAAAATTAAAAGGCGTAATAACGCGAAATAAAGGCGTAATAACGCGAAATAAAGGCGTAATAACGCGAAATAAAGGCGTAATAACGCGAATTGAAAGGCGTAATAACGCGAAATAAAGGCGTAATAACGCGAAATAAAGGCGTAATAACGTGAATTTAAAGGCGTAATAACGCAAAATAAAGGCGTAATAACGCGAATTGAAAGGCGTTATAATGCGAAATAAAGGCGTTATAACGCGAATTGAAAAGCGTAATAACGCAAAATAAAGGCGTAATAACGCGAAATAAAGGCGTAATAACGCGAAATAAAGGCGTAATAACGCGAATTGAAATGCATAATAACGCGAATTGAAAGGCGTTATAACGCGAAATAAAGGCATAATAACACGAATTGAAAGGCGTTATAACGCCTTTTTTTCGCGTTATTACGCCTTTATTTCCCGTTATTACGCCTTTCAATTCGCCTTAAAACCCCCTTATTTCGTTTTATGACGCAAGTTGCTTACCATAATTGTGTGGAGGTCCAGGGTTTAAAGATCTATTTTCCGCCCCATTACATACATTATTAAAAGTGTGTGTGTGTGTGTGTGTGTGTGTGTGTGTGTGTGTGTGTGTGTGTGTGTGTGTGTGTGTGTGTGTGTGTGTGTGTGTCCTGCACATATACATTATATGTAATGTAATTAGTTTTTATATGTATAATTTCTATGAAAATTTAAAAAACTGTACATCATCCGATCCTGCGCTGAAATGAATAGTTATTTCTGAAACCGTTCCATTTGTCGATTTTAAAGTATTTTTCATAAAGAGTGTCTTTGTACACATGGCTATTTATGAATTAGATCCCGATTAACTTTTAATAGTGATTAAATGACATTTGTGTCTTTATCTGAGGTAATATAGACAGATCAAGGTTTATTCACTTTCATTTGCTTTAGGCTGTCTAAAAGAATTTAAACTAAAATCAATCTGTTTGTGGAAAGGGATATTAACCTTTGGAGAGAAACGATTCTCAAGGGAAGTGACTGCTCTATATATAGACAAAAAGGCATTATAACGCCTTTCACTTCGCATTATAACGCCTTTCAATTCGCGTTATTACGCCTTTCAATTCGCGTTATTACGCCTTTATTTCTCGTTATTACGCCTTTCAATTCGCGTTATTACGCCTTTATTTCGCGTTATTACGCCTTTATTTCGCGTTATTACGCCTTTCAATTCGCGTTATTATGCCTTTATTTCGCGTTATTACGCCTTTATTTCGCGTTATTACGCCTTTTAATTCGCGTTATTACGCCTTTAATTCGCGTTATTACGCCTTTTAATTTTTTTTTATTCATGAGCCTAATAGGCTTTCGTAGCAAAGAATAAAACCATCTAATTTTACATTGAAAAAAATCAGTGAATCGACACCAGGTTTGCATCGGGTGTAATCATTATTTCTGGGTCATATTACACATAAACACGTGTCTTTTACCGCGAAAAATTAATGAGATGGAACTTCCTGTTTATGACGATACTTCACGAGATTCAAGCTGATGAAATAGACTATGCTATTTTAGAACTTAACAATAACATATGTCAATGTTATAATTAGTTATATATACGGAAAACATTTGTTATCCCAATAACATAATATAACTAAGAAATAATAAATTGTTTTCTGATATTTATTTTATTTATGACAAATATCCGCAAGTAAATAAAAATACAAATAACTGATAATTAAGAAATAGTACAATTCTATTGGCAACTTAATTAGTCGAACACCTATATTGTCCAAAATGCCAAGTAGTATATATGTGCTCCACCCTGCTTATTTTAATTCCAAAATAGTCGAAGACTTTTTTTTTTACAAAAATCTTCAAAATTGCTCGATTCTAAGTTTTAAGTTTTAATTTTAAGTTTTTTAGTTAAAATTAAAATTTAGTGAAAGGCAAAATTTTGTATCGAACTCGGAGCTTGCGAAAGGACGTTTTTTCGGACACGCCGGTTACCTCCACCGTTCAATAACTGACCGCTTAGATATAATTAGAAGAATCTTGGCGTAAAACACCACAACTCTTCTCCACTCCTATCACTTGGCATGTACTAGTTAGCATTGAAGAAGTCATCACGGATTACTAATATTACCTGGAGTTTCCTTATAATAACCAGAGCATAACTGTATTTTAAATATATTATTTAGATATTTTTCAATATATGTGAGTTATTTCGTCAGGGTCACATGAGAATCTATAATTAGAAAAACACATCATTTAAACCTTGATATATGTGTTTTACCGGCATTGGTTGTATATTCATATAAATATGACTGACTTACATGATTTTTAAAATAAACAAACAATCTTATTTGTCTAAAACATTGTGTGTTTTATATTTATTTTATATTGTGTTATTCAGTTGCCGATCCACTTTGCAAGTTTTTTTTTAATTCAATAAGTGAAAAATTTTGCGTACTTGCGATGGCTTATGATTTAGAAGTGAACGGTCTTAAGACTCGCTGTTTTGTAACTAAGAAAGAATTGTCATATGAAACTGTGACAAAAAATAAATCAACTTTCACGGGTAAGTAAATTTGACATAATTTTAAAACACACAGGTGTGTTTAGTAAGATGTTCTTTATCTATTAAGCAGTTGGAAAGATTTATAGGGGTATCCGTGACGTTGTGGTCTAAATCCGCCACGGTGACTCAGTGGTAGATCATCTGCTTCGAGAACGGGAGGTTTCTGCTTTGCCTAGCGCTGGGCACTAAGACGACAGAGTACCGACTTGTTCACTCGTCTCATAATAATGCGACTGGTGAATGAACACACACGTTAAGCACTCGACACTAAAAGTTCAGAGCATCGACTGGTTCAGTCGATCCGAAAATAATGTGACTGGTGAATGAACACACACGTTAAGCACTGACACTAAAAGTTCAGAGCATCGACTGGTTCAGTCGATCCCAAAATAATGCGACTGGTGAATGAACACACACGTTAAGCACTCGACACTAAAAGTTCAGAGCATCGACTAGCTCAGTCGGTCCCAAAATAATGTGACTGGTGAATGAACACGCTAATAAAAAATAGCTTTAAGTGCACACTGGTACACGGTAAACCATCATACACCCAAGTACATCTTTCGCGTACATGAATTTGTTTTAGATCTTAATAAACTTACTCTTGTCGTGATTATCTTAAAAAAATAATTACGATTAAAACTATAAAAACCCACAAACAAACCTTGTAGTCTAGGGGGATCATAGAACCTCTCCCTGCCTAGGTTCTGAACCAATTCTGCATATCCGAAGAAAGTCTGTTTGTTAGCTTTTCGAAAACTGCTGGTTTTATCCAGGTACTCCGGTTTTCTACAGCACTGTAAGTGAAAAAAAAAAATCTCGAGTTGTGTAACATTCCTTAGTTGAATATAAGCTCAAGGTTGAAAACTCATTACTTGAGTCAGGAATTGTTCAAAAACTTCACTCAGACATCCAGTGCAGATTACAGTGCTTACAAAACAACTCAAAAGATGACAATACAATGGAATATTGAACACATTAACACAAAACTAAAATTTAAACCTACGTAAAGCTTCGCAGTTCAATAAAATTGTTTTTTTTTTAATTGAGTTCTCTAGTTTATAATCCAGAAAAAAGATTAATTTAAGTCAAGTCTGAATTTATAGAATATGCGTCATCTGAATTCAAAATTTAATGTTAATAATCTGGTTTTGTTTTTTTTTTTTTTTTTTTTTTTTTTTTTTTTTTTTTTTTTTATTTATTTATTTATTTTTCTTGTGTTTTAAATAGTTCTTATAGAGATTGCTGATATAATTGGAGTAGAGGAAAATCCAAATCCTAAATCAGAAAAACTGTCCAGTGTGATCCTTCACCATATTGACAAGTCCAATGGTCCTAAATGGTCAACAAAGTCCACTAAGTTTACTGGTCCTTCTGTAATTTGTGAACAATTGACTGAGACCATACAAGGACGACTAGATGATCGTACGTATTTTAAAAATATCTCTTTATTTATTTATTCATTTAAATATTTATTTTTATTTTAACTTAATTTATTTTATTATTTTTAAATTTTTATCATTTTATTTATTTATTTATTTATTTATTTTATGAAGTCACTAATTTTGTAATTTTGACCTATAAAACCTAAAAATGAAACTAGGCATTTTAATATATTTTTGTTAAAAAGAATTTTTCAAAACATTTCCTAGGATTATTTTGGCGGGAGGGTTAAAAAAGAACTTCTGCATTTTTTTTCGACATTAAACTCAACCATGAACACATTTTATGGATGTAATTAATTCAACTTTTTTCGGAACTTTTTAACTGAAATATTACTAAGTTTTCATTTAATGCGCATGTGTAGTGTGCTTTATATATTTAATATACATAATCTTGCGATCTTACCAAATGGCTTTGTTTTACATAACAGTTTCGGACAGGCCCAGGAATCTTCTGGTTATAGTAAACCCTATTGGGTGTATCCAAGGTGATCAGGATGGCAAAAAAGTGTATGAAACCATTGTTGAGCCGTTGTTTCGACTTGCGAAGATCAAAGTAGATCTTATATGTAAGCAAAACATCTCCGTGAACATGAAGTTTTTTTTTAATCAAAATAGAGAATTTTAGTATAGATTTTAAATCTAAGGAATCTGAAAATTAAAATTATTACATACATTTTATCAAACACACACACACACACACACACTCTCTCTCTCTCTCTCTCTCTCTCTCTCTCTCACACACACACACACACACACACACACACACACTCTCTCTCTCTCTCTCTCTCTCTCTCTCTCTCTCTCTCTCTCTCTCTCTCTCTCTCTCTCTCTCTCACACACACACACACACACACACACACACACACAAAATAACAGTAAACATGTAATTTTAATACTTAAATTTCTTATTTGTATTTAAATTAAAATCATGAAAGTTTAATTCAATTTAAATACAAATATAAAATAAAATATGAATTTTCTCAAGTTAACTCATTTTTGCATATTTTTTTTATAATACATAGACAATAAAACTGATACTGAATAATTTTTTTTTAATTAGACATAAAAAAACCACGCCATGTTACGGAAATTGTTACAAACTATGATTTATCTACAGTGGATGGGTATGTATTTAAAATGAGATTGGATGGTTGATGTAATGTTGTTTAACGTTGTATCAGCAATTTTTCACCTACCCGTGACGACACAATTGTTATTTATCTCGAGAATTAATCTTAACAAGCGGTGCGTGACGGTGCAAGTGTTTCAGATCCGCATTTTACAAGGACACACTTTTGGCGAGAGTGCTAGTACATTTGTTCTCAATGTCGCTGATAGCTTCGTAATTACTCAGTCCAATGAACTGGCACTGAGAGGAACAATAAAGGCCTACAATGGCGACTAGTATCAAACCCACATGTTTTGTTGTATTTTGAAAGAATTCCGGAAGAGGAATAAGATAAAAGATCATACGTCTATGCATCAATATTGTGGCATTATTTGCCACACTTTTTTCTCTCTTCATCTTCTTCCCTCCACACTCCCAGCAAAAAAGTCGCCTGTAAAAGTTAAAAATTAAAAATGCTTCCCACTTGTATTTCATCTTTGGAAAAAATGTCCTCTCCAGCCATGATTCAGACGACAGTGTTACGTGACAAAATGAATGGATTCAGGAGACCTCGGACCGCGGACCGGAACAAAGTTTGCGTGCAAATATCGATATATTGGAAGCAAACATTTCGGATTTTATCGGTTTTTTTTTTAATTTCTATTTGAAACATATATTGCTATAAAATAAAATTATGTTTTTGCATTAAGAATCAATTAAGTATATCTGGAGTCGAACAATATTTTCATATTTTTTCTTTTAGAATAATCATTGGTGGAGGTGACGGAACATTTCATGAATGTATCAATTCTTTGTTACAAAGAACCCAGATGGAATCCGGTGTTGATATAAACGACATAGAGGCTGAGGTTAACCCAATTCCAGTTCCGATAGGATTAATTCCCATAGGTAGTTATCGTAACATGTAATGAATTTGTAGTTGTCGCAAATCGCTGTAAAATGGAGTCTGTTGGTTGGTTGTAATGTTGATAAACACACTTTCAAGTAAATGCGAGAAAACGGTATAACAAATATAAGAAGTCTTTGTATGAACTGGTCGAGGTTCGAACCATCCGCTCTCGAGGGTGACGCTCTACCACTGAGTCACCGAGACTGGATGTGATAAAGGTGTGACGTCATTGTGTTTTACTATCTTGTGAACATGTTTTCACTTATATTGAGATGATCTGATCTAAATCGGTGGAGGAAACCTGAGTTCCCGAAAGAAATCCAACGACATTTTACATATCTGACCCACTTGGGATTCGAACCCTTGCGGTAAAAGGCACTGTTATCCGTAAGCCGGCGATTCAGAACTCTCGGCTACCAAAGCTCCTGCTAATAAAATAGATGCTCAGTTCATCAACGGCCGCAAAAAAAAAAAAAAAAAAACTCATTCAATACTTAACACCATAGCTAAGATCAATTAACACTTTTTTTCTGGTAGGATTTGCGAATGGAACTGCTGACGGATGTTACGGATGTGTAGACGCTACTACTGCGGCATTAAGGATCATAAGAGGTATATTCACTACGTTTACATTGATGTATATCTTCACACACACACACACACACACACACACACACACACACACACCACACACACACACCACACACCACACACACACAACAACAACAACAACAAGATGGTTTTTTAAAATATGATTCCTTTAACACTGAGACTTAAAGCTGCATTAAGTTTACCAAATTCCTAAATTTTTTTTGATTTTCTAAAAATATATTTTTTTAAAAGTAAATATCTTCTAACCACGATCCGTGACATTCATTTTCTAAAATTTCATTTCTTTTAGCTGTAAATAAACGGAATCCTCTGACCGGTTGGTCACGTTCTACGATGGTAATTATGAGCTTGGAGCATGCGCACGGATGTACGGAAAAGCCTAGAATCGAAAGTGAAACATGACAGATTGCATTAATTGTCCTTCATTAATATCCAGATGTATTTGAAATGGTGTTATGTATCTCTTACTAAGTCACAAATGACAAATTCAACGAAGCTCTGTGTTTAATTTATCGTATTTCAACATTTTGAAAGTTGTGTTTAAATGACACGGGTTTTGATGACGTAACCATGTTCTAATATTAGATCCCAAATGCTGCATCTCGCTGGGTAAATACTGTAATTTCTGTATTTATTCGAGCTTTTATCGTTGAAACAAATGTAACATTGTTCATTAGGAACATCATTTATAAGATTAGCACCGTTTTATTTTTTTTCTTTGGAAAACTTAATGCAGCTTTAAAAACCATTGCTCCGTGTCACGGCAGGCGTGGGACGTTGATTGCTCCGTGTCACGGCAGGCGTGGGACGTTGATTGCTCCGTGTCACGGCAGGCGTGGGACGTTGATTGCTCCGTGTCACGGCAGGCGTGGGACGTTGATTGCTCCGTGTCACGGCAGGCGTGGGACGTTGATTGCTCCGTGTCACGGCAGGCGTGGGACGTTGATTGCTCCGTGTCACGACAGGCGTGGGACGTTGATTGCTCCGTGTCACGGCAGGCGTGGGACGTTGAAGAGCCCTCCTGCACAATGTACTAATTGCACTGCAAAGGTCTAAATTTCTGTCATTTCACCTATAGCTGGTGACGTCTCGATATAAGTGAAATATTTTTGACTGAGATATTAAACTTCATTAAAATTTGAGACAAAGGGAAGTTTTTGAAAGACCTTTGTAGAATGTGCCCCAAGTGCATCAATCAAAACCATTATAATCTCCGTTTTGATTGGAGGTGTTCATCTAGTCAGTCATGATGAAGACTTCAACATGGCATAAACGCTCCTTCAACACACAACCACTACGGTTGCTCAGTTGGTAGAGTGCTTGCTTCTTATGTGGTAGGTCGGTAATCGAACCCCGGCCTTGTCTGACCCAAGAATTGAAAAAAGGTAGTGACTCTTCTTAACCTAAGCACTCGGCATTAAGAAATGAAAGACAACGGGTTCTTTGGAGGATACCATAGAAACCGATGCCCCATTTCACGGCAGGCGTGGGACGTTAAAGAACCCTCTCTATAAATTGTCCTAAGCCATTTCATATACAGCTGTTGAAGTCTCGGTATAAGTGAAACATTTTCTTGACTGGGACGTAAAGCCACATTCAATCAATCAATCAGTCCTCCTTAACACAAGTGATTAGACAGTCCTAGCACTGCAGTTAAAGCTGTATATAAGGGAAGAATAAAATTTAAAAAAAAAAAGTAAATACATATAAATAAATAAATAAATAAATAAATAAATAAATAAATAAATAAATAAAAGAGAACCTTCTAACTGAATTATTTATGTTTTCCCGACTTATTTTGTCTTATAAGTTTTGTTTTTTTAAATCTTATTTCCTGTTTATAGGTGACAAAGAATCGAGGAATCTAGGAGCCGCTTTTTCCTCTGACAAGTTACTGAGCTACTTTGGACTGATTGTGTCTTACGGAGTAATAAGTGAAATGATGTATGCTGTTAACAATCAGAAATGGCTGGGTGTTGCTAAATACCTGTGTAAGTATTTAATTACTTTAAACCCTGCTAAAATGAACACCTCCAAAAAAATAGTCTGTACAGTAAAACCTGCTGTAGTCACCACCTCTTTGTAAAGACCACATGTCAGTAGAGTAAAAATCAGTATAGTGACCTCCTTTTTGAAAGGCTAGCTGTTTGCACGGTAAAAAAAAAACCCTGCTGTAGTGACAACCCCTAATAACACAACTTGTCTTAACAGTAAAACCTGCTATTGAGACCTCTTTTATATAAAGACCAACTGTCTGTACGGTCAAACCTGCTGTAGTGACATCTTCTATATAAAGACCACATGTCTTTACGGTAAAAAACCCTGCTGTAGTGACAACTTCTATATAAAGACCAACTGTCTTTACAGTAAAAAAACCTTTCTGTAGTGACAACTTCTATATAAAGACCAACTGTCTGTACGGTAAAAAACACTGCTGTAGTGACAACTTCTATATAAAGACCAACTGTCTGTACGATAAAAATCCCTGCTGTAGTGACAACTTCCATATAAAGACCAACTGCCTGTACGGTAAAAAACCTTGCTGTAGTGACAACTTCTATATAAAGACCAACTGTCTTTACGGTAAAAAACCTTTCTGTAGTGACAACTTCTATATAAAGACCAACTGTCTGTACGGTAAAAAACACTGCTGTAGTGACAACTTATATATAAAGACCAACTGTCTTTACGGTAAAAAACCTTGCTGAAGTGACAATTTCTATATAAAGACCAACTGTCTGTACGATAAAAACCACTGCTGTAGTGACAACTTCTATATAAAGACCAACTGTCTGTACGGTTAAAAACCTTTCTTTAGTGACAACTTCTATATAAAGACCAACTGTCTTTACGGTAAAAAACCCTGCTGTAGTGACAACTTCTATATAAAGACCAACTGTCTGTACGGTAAAAAACCCTGCTGTAGTGACAACTTCTATATAAAGACCAACTGTCTGTACGGTAAAAAACACTGCTGTAGTGACAACTTATATATAAAGACCAACTGTCTTTACGGTAAAAAACCTTGCTGAAGTGACAATTTCTATATAAAGACCAACTGTCTGTACGATAAAAACCACTGCTGTAGTGACAACTTCTATATAAAGACCAACTGTCTGTACGGTTAAAAACCTTTCTTTAGTGACAACTTCTATATAAAGACCAACTGTCTTTACGGTAAAAAACCCTGCTGTAGTGACAACTTCTATATAAAGACCAACTGTCTGTACGGTAAAAAACCCTGCTGTAGTGACAACTTCTATATAAAGACCAACTGTCTTTACGGTAAAAAACCCTGCTGTAGTGACAACTTCTATATAAAGACTACGTGTATTTTAAGTAAATTCTAAATAGTGAACTCCTGTAATGAAAGACCAACTGTTTGTACAATTAAAAAACCTGTTGAAGTGACAACCTCTTTAAATAAAGACAACCTGTTTTTACAGTGAAACTTGATTTATGATTTAATGATCACTTCAATATCAATACAGAAATACCACCATCCTTAACAGTACAATCTGATATACCTGACTATAAATAAAAGCTTTCTATAGTGACCAACTAAGTATCAGCCAATCTTAATATACAGTAAAACCTGCATTAGTGACCACCTCTTTTTATTTATTTATTTGGTTATTTTTATTTATTTATTTATTTATTTATTTATTTATTTATTTATTTATTTATTTATTTATTTATTTATTTATTATTTTGTCATTGAGTCATATAAATCTATAAAATCACTTTTCACCTTTCATCCAATGGAATCTTCAGAAATTTTTAATATTCCATTATAAAGGTTTGATATTTTTTTTATTGTATTTTCTTTTCTTTTTTATTTTAAATAGTAAAATAATAAAACATGGAAGTGAGATTTTTATTGTTTTAAATGGTCTAGGTATTGGAATTAGAAAGCTTTTAAAATTAACTCCCTTGTTTAAATATTTTAGAATGTCTACTATCAATATTAAATTATTTGGTAATGATAATGAACATTTTGAATACTAAAATTAAAAATTAAAAACAAAATTATTTATTCAATACCGATTTATTATTATTTAAATTTTTTTTCCCTTTTTTGCAAAAAAAGATATTACGTTACGTTACATACCTATTTATTATTATTAACTTGTGCTATAGAAGAAAATCTTATTCCTTTATGGCCATTGATCTTTGAATAATATATATCAAAATATATTGTGGACAGCCTGTTCCAAACGGAACAAACGGCTTAAGTAATACAGTGTAATGTTATGCGATTTCATTCTAAATTTTCTATGTGGCAAACTATTGGGAATTACTCCTATGTTTTTTTGTATGCTTTTATCGTTTTTAGTTTTTATTTTACTTTTATGTCTTTTTTCTGGTGCCAACCGTAAAACATGTACGGTAAAACCTCGTGAAGCCACAACTATATATAAAGACCACTTTTGTACAGTAAAAGCTGTATGGTAAAACCTGCTATAGTGACCATCTTTATATAAAGACCGACTGTCTGTACGGTTAAAAAACCCTGCTGTAGTGACAACTTCTATATAAAGACCAACTGTCTTTACGGTAAAACCCTGCTGTAGTGACAACTTCTTTATAGAGACCAACTGTCTTTACGGTAAAACCCTGCTGTAGTGACAACTTCTTTATAGAGACCAACTGTCTTTACGGTAAAACCCTGCAGTAGTGACAACTTCTACATAAAAACCAACTGTCTGTACGGTAAAAAACCCTGCTGTAGTGACAACTTCTATATAAAGACCAACTGTCTGTACGGTAAAACCCTGCTGTAGTGACAACTTCTTTATAAAGACCATCTGTCTTTACGGTAAAACCCTGCTTTAGTGACAACTTCTATATAAAGACCATCTGTCTGTACGGTAAAAAACCCTGCTGTAGTGACAACTTCTTTATAGAGACCAACTGTCTTTACGGTAAAACCCTGCTGTAGTGACAACTTCTTTATAAAGACCAACTTTCTGTACGGTAAAACCCTGCTGTAGTGACAACTTCTTTATAGAGAACAACTGTCTGTACGGTAAAACCCTGCTTTAGTGACAACTCCTTATAAAGACCAACTGTCTGTACGGTAGAAAACCCTGCTGTAGTGACAGCTTCTTTATAAAGACCAACTGTCTTTACTGTAAAACCCTGCAGTAGTGACAACTTCTACATAAAAACCAACTGTCTGTACGGTAAAAAACCCTGCTGTAGTGACAACTTCTACATAAAAACCAACTGTCTGTACGGTAAAAAACCCTGCTGTAGTGACAACTTCTATATAAAAAACCAACTGTCTGTACGGTAAAACCCTGCAGTAGTGACAACTTCTACATAAAAACCAACTGTCTGTACGGTAAAAAACCCTGCTGTAGTGCCAACTTCTATATAAAAAACCAACTGTCTTTACGGTAAAACCTCTTGTAGTGACAAATTCTTTATAAAGACCATCTGTCTTTACGGTAAAACCCTGCTGTAGTGACAATTTCTGTATAAAAAACCAACTGTCTGTACGGTAAAACCCTGCTGTAGTGACAACTTCTAAATAAAGACCATCTATCGTACGGTAAAAAACCCTGCTGTAGTGACAACTTCTTTATAAAGACCATCTGTCTGTACGGTAAAAACCCTGCTGTAGTGACAACTTCTAAATAAAGACCATCTATCGTACGGTAAAAAACCCTGCTGTAGTGAAAATTTCTATATAAGGACCATCTGTCTGTACGGTAAAAACCCTGCTGTAGTGACAACTTCTTTATAAAGGCCATCTGTCTGTACGGTAAAAACCCTGCTGTAGTGACAACTTCTAAATAAAGACCATCTATCGTACGGTAAAAAACCCTGCTGTAGTGAAAACTTCTATATAAGGACCATCTGTCTGTACGGTAAAAACCCTGCTGTAGTGACAACTTCTTTATAAAGACCATCTATCTTTACGGAAAAACCCTGCTGTAGTGACAACTTCTTTATACTGACCAACTGTCTGTACGGTCAAACCTGCTATAGTGACCCTTTTATATAAAGACCAACTGTCTGTACGGTAAAAACAGCACTGTAGTGACAACCTCTTTATAAAGACCATCTGTGTGTACGGTAAAAAACGCTGCTGTAGTGACAATTTCTTTATAAAGACGATCTGTCTTTACGGTAAAACCATGCTGTAGTGACAACTTCTTTATAAAGACCAACTGTCTTTACGGTAAAACCCTGCTGTGGTGACAACTTCTTTATAAAGACCATCTGTCTTTACGGTAAAACCTGCTATAGTGACAACTTCTTTATACTGACCAACTGTCTGTACGGTAAAACCTGCTGTAGTGACAAATTCTTTTTACTGACCAACTGTCTGTACGGTAAAACCTGCTGTAGTGACATTTTCTTTATAAAGACCAAATGTTTTAACGGTAAAACCCAGCTGTAGTGACAACTTCTTTATACTGACCAACTGTCTGTACGGTAAAACCTGCTGTAGTGACAACTTCTTTATCTGACCAAATGTCTGTACGGTAGAAAACCCTGCTGGAGTGACAACTTCTTTATACTGACCAACTGTCTGTACGGTAGAAAACCCTGCTGGAGTGACAACTTTTTTACACTGACCAACTGTCTGTATGGTAAAACCTGCTATAGTGACCCTTTTATATAAAGACCAACTGTCTGTACGGTAAAAACAGCACTGTAGTGACAACTTCTATATAAAGACTACGTGTCATTTAATTTAATTCTGAATAGTGAACTCCTTTAATGACAGACCAACTGTTAAAGTGACAACCTCTTTATAAAGACAACCTGTTTTTACAGTGAAACCTAATTTAATTATCACTTCAATATCAATACAGAAATACCACCATCCTTAACAGTACAATCTGATATACCTGAGTATAAAGAAAAGCTCTCTATAGTGCCCAACTAAGTATCAGCTAATCTTTATATACATGTCATGTGCAGAATTTTGAATTTTTACAAAGAGAAATATTCAAAATTCTGCACATGACAATTAATGACATCCAAACTGAAGATTAAAAAATACTAAAACGTTAAAAGCACTATGGCAACAGACTGTAGATAATGCGTAATTAATCAAAAGCAGCTTAATTGCAATTAATGTCTGTTTGGTTAATTATTGTCAATACTTTTGAGTCTGTGACACATCTGACTTATTTCCTGGGATAATCCATGGATAAAGATTAAGGTGTGATTAGCCCATTTACGTTTTGTTTAATTAGTGACTTAATTATGGCTAAATGAAATAATACCGAAAGACAGAAAAGATAGAAAGATAAATTACAAACACTGAACATAAAAAAAAATTACATAATTGATATTATTGTAGATGAAAGTCTGACTTAAATTGTTCTCCGTTTACCAAAAATTAAAATCTAAAATTAATAAATATAATATATTATAGAATTTGTTCTAAACATGGTACCTTTTTATCACTTTAAAAAAAAATAGCAATTTTTGCGCTGTTACAGTTACATCAGTTTTCTCTATATAATACTCCTTTAATTTGTTTCTAAACGAATGCTTGTCAATATGATTAAAGTCATTAATCTTAAAAGTTTTACAAATCTCCATCATATAACCATACCAAGAATTGTGACCAGACTGATATAGTTCCTTATCAGCAGCAAAAATTTGACTTAAAAGTCTTTCTTGAGGTAACTGTTGTAGTCTCCTGTAAAAATTAAACATAGATGTCAAAATACTTATTAATAAAGGGAATCTACCAAGTTCACATCTACTTACTATATTTGATGATTTATTATGAATTCCAAGAATAAATTTGCACAATTTGAGATGAATCTTTTCAAAGGTAAATTATCATGTGTCAGAAGGGATTTTATGTTATAATCTGATATCCAAATTTCACCACTATAAGTTAGTAAAGGATTAATAAGACTATCAAAAAGTTTCAACTGAATTTTAACTGGTAAATCTGGAAGTTCTTTCAATTTTTGTTTCAAAGAATATCATGTTTTTATGCCTTTATCAGATAAATCTGATGCCGCATGTTTAAAATTACCATTATATGTTAATATCACACCTAAGTATTTATAATTTTCAACAATTTGTAATCTATTTGTGTTGTAGAAAAAGTTATATTTATCAGTATTAAGTTTTCCTTTAATAAATACAATAATTTTAGTTTTTTCAATATTAACAGACAGTTTCTACTTTTCACAATAGTTATAAATAGATTTAAAGAGTTTTGTAGTCCTCCTTTACTCTCTGATAACAAGAGTAAATCATCGGCATAAAGCATATAATTAAGTTTTACATAATTAATTTGTATGGGGTCACTCTTACCATCATCGAATAGTGTATCAATATCGTTAATAAATATATTAAACAGTAATGGACTCAAACTATCTCCTTGTTTTACGCCTTTTGATGTATCAATAGTTTTACCAATAGTGTTATCTTTCAGGAAACAGAATTTAGTCTTGGAATACATATTGTAAATAATTTCATAAAACTTTCCTCCAATTCCAGCTTGTCTAAGTTTTAACATTAAACCTTCTCTCTACACTGAATCAAATGCCTTGCAAAAATCTATAAAACAACAATAAAGGGTTTTTTTTTAGTTTTATTTATGTATTTATTTATGATTGTTTTAATTTTGTATATATGATCTGTAGTTCTATAATCTGGTCTAAACCCTGCTTGATAATCACTGAAATAATTTTTGTCATTAAGATATTTATATAAACGATCTTGTAACAGAGAGCAGAATAATTTTCCAAGTGAACTACCCATACTTATTCCCCTGTAATTATCACAATTAGATCTATCACCTTTCTTATGTATAACAGATAATAATGATAAATTTCAACATTCTGGAAATTCACCCTTAACGAGTATGAAATTAAATAGTTTTGTTAATGGAAGTAAAAGAACTGTCATCCCATATTTCAGCATTTCATTTGATTTTTTATCTAACCCAGGCCGTTTATTATTTTTCAATTTCTTTATTTGATCTATTATGGGATAAATGGATAATCTAGACTCTTATTGATTTGTGTTACTTCATTTAAATTATTTGTAATGTTAGTGGTTTCATCTAAACAAGTTTTTAAAGTATTCAGTCCATTTATCAAAAGATATTTTGCTATCTGTATTGTGTCCATTATTATTAATCTTGTCAATCATTTTCCAAAAAAAGTTTGGGGTTTGAGTCATGGAAATCTTCCAATTGGCCTGAAACCTGTTTCATAAATTGTTTTTTTTTTCTAAGTATCTTATAATCTTTTTGCATTTTATGAAATGTTTTTAGCTCACCTGAGCACAAAGTGCTCATGTGAGCTATTGGTATCAATAGAGGCAGACCCTCCGTCTTCCGTCCGTCCGTCCGTCCGTCAACAATTGCTTCAAATGAGTTCTTCTCAGAAACTTCTGGTCACATTTTGTTTAAACTTGGTCAAAAGCATCTATAGAACATTGCCTTTCAGATTTGTGTTTTTGGTTGCCATAGCTACCAAATTTGGGTCACAATGACCTGCATAGTTAAAAACCTAAAACAATCTTCTTCTCCAAAACCACTTCACTGAGATAAAATCTGATGTGATATTTGGCATCTACGGCATCTCATTCACCAAGTTTGTGAATTTCAAGAATTTTTGTGAAAAATTAGGTTACGCGTTTTTGCGTTTAATTTTTGTATATGGTAAATAGCACTTTTTTTTACAAAAAATTACAATAATGAATAAATTTAGGTGAATTCTTTTTCCTAACATCATTTTCTTGTGTGAAGAAACATATGTTTGACAATTTTCATAAAATTCTGTAAAATACAAGTTGCTTTTTTCGGCCTTTTTCATTTTCAATTCTAAATCCCACTGGGGCCACCTTTTTTTTTTTTTTATTTTTATTTTATTTTTTTTTTTTTTAAATTTTTTTTTTAACTTCTAATTTTTTTGACTTTCAATGGTGCATGGAAGAAATTTTATGATTTTTTACTTTTTAGGTTGCCATAGCTACATTGACCTAAATAGTTGAAAACCTAAAATTTTTTTTTTTTTTTTTTTTATTTTTTTTTTTTTTACAAAATCATTGTTATGTGCCATTTTTTAAATTAATTGAACAATTTTTTTAAAAATAATTTGCAGTTGAATTTTACAATGTTTTTTTTTTGAATATTTTAATTAATGTGTCAAATCTGTAGTCTTAAATCCGGATCTAAAAATTGCTCATGTGAGCTTTTGTTATGGATAGGAACTCTGCCATCCATCCATACATGCATCAAAAGACTTCTTCTCAGACACTAATGGTCACATTTCATTCATGTTAGTCAATAGCACCTTTAAACCATTGCCATTCTCATTTGTGTTTCTGGTCACTTTGGCTACCAAAAGTAGGTCACAGTGACCTATATAGCTAAAAACCAAAACAATAAAAATAATGTTATCTGAAACCACTTCTATTGAGGCAACATGTTATGACTTAACCAGGTATTATCAAGACATACCAGTTACATTTAAACTCAGGTGAGCAAATTAGGGCCATCTTGGGCCTCTTGTTAATAAATGAGGATTATCAAGATGTTGTTGTACTTGTTTAGCTAATCTAGATATTTCTTTTCTTAAATTTTGACAATCTTTATCCATCCATTTATTTTTAAACCTTTGAAATTCCTTAATCCTTTTCATTTTAAACTGTTTATAATTCAAGCAATTTTTAGCAGCTTTGATAATAATATTATTAAATCTGTCAACACAATCATTGATATTCAAACTATTATCTGTATCTATGTCAGTCATAAAAGTAGACAATGCCTCAGATGAACTTACATTAGTTAAAAAATCAAAAAAAGCTATTTTATCAGAATTCTGAAAACAAAATTTACCATCTAGAGGAGTGATATTAGTATCTATATCAGTATTATCCTGAGACATATCACAATAAAAACCTGTCAATATCAGACAATGATCGGATAAATCACATAAAGTAGAAACATTAAACACAATAACATTTTCTAGAAAAACTTCTGGTACAATAATATTATCAATGGTACTCTTACCACCTAATGGGTGTTGAAAAGTGAATCACCCACAAATCTGCCATTTAGTACTCGTAATTGTGACTGTTTACATCATTCTATCAACTGTCTACCTCCTGCATTAATTTGTTGATCTTGAATCTGTCTGTACAAATAAATATCAGGTTTATAAAATCCTGGTACAGGGCAATCAATGAAGTTATTTGATCTATCATCATGGGGTTTAAAATCTGTCAAGTTTCCTATTCTAGCATTAAAATCACCCATAATCATAATGTTGCCATTAATTTAGTATTCACTTATCTCATTTTTACGTTTATCATAATATTCCTCTATATCTATAGAAGTAAGATTTGGTGAAATATATAAAAGACAAAGATATAAATCTTTTTCTGTATGGAAAAATGTATGATCTAATTTAACCCAGATTCTTGATGTAGAATTTGCAATATGTTTTATTCCTTTTGATAACCTTTCTTTAAAACATAGAATTACATAAATAAACAGTAAGACCTGCATTAGTGACAACCATGATTTATTTATTTATTTATTTATTTATTATTTATTTATTTATTTATTTATTTATTTATTATTTTGTCATTGAGTCATATAAATCTATAAAATCACTTTTCACCTTTCATCCAATGGAATCTTCAGAAATTTTTAATTTTCCATTATAAAGGTTTGATATTTTTTTTATTGTATTTTCTTTTCTTTTTTATTTTATATAGTAAAATAATAAAACTTGGAAGTGAGATTTTTATTGTTTTAAATGGTCTAGGTATTAGAATTAGAAACATACCAAGGTTGACTTTTAAAATTATCTCCCTTGTTTAAATATTTTAGAATGTCTACTATCAATATTAAAGTAATTGGTAATGATAAGAAATATTTTGAATACTTAAATTAAAATTTAAAAACAAAATTATTTATTTTATAGCGAATGATTACTATTTTGAAAAATTTCTTTTTTGTTGCAAACAAAAGATATTAAGATACGTTACACACCTAATTATTATTTTAAACTTGTGCTATTAAAAGAGAATCTGACCCTGCATGGGCACTTGATCTTTGAATATTGAATCATATATCAAAATATATTGTGGATGGCCTGTTCCAAACGGAACAAACGGCTTAAATAATACAATGGAAAGTGAACATCAGTGTTTGAGGCTGACTATTGGATAATATTCTTCAGTATTTTGTTTTGTTTTAGCGGTTCTTTTTCTTTTATGTTTTTGTTTTTGGTTGTTTTTCTGTTACCAACCTTGTCCTAATTGCTGTATGTACTTGCTTGCTTTGTCCATTGATAAGGTTTTTTTTTCATTTTTCGCTGATGATAGGGGTCCCGGAAACAAAGCTGCATTAAGTTTTCCGAACGGTGCTAATCTAATTAATGATTTTCCCAATGTTACATTTGGTTCAACGATAAAAGCTCGAATAAATACAGAAATTACAGTAATTACCCAGCGAGATGCAGCATTTATATTAGAACATGGTTACGTCATCAAAACCCGGGTCATTTAAACACAACTTTCAAAACGGTAAAATACGATAAATTAAACACAGAACTTCGTTGAATTTGTCATTTGTGACTTAGTAAGGGATATATAACACCATTTCATATAAATCTGGATATAAATGAAGGACAATTAATGCAATCTGTCATGTTTCACCTTCGATTCTAGGTTTTTTTTTCGTACATCCGTGCGCATGCTCCAAGCTCATAATTACCATCGTAAAACACTGACCAACCGGTCAGAGGATTCTGTTTATTTACAGCTGAAAGAAATGAAATTTTAGAAAATGAATGTCACGGATCGTGGTTAGAAGATATCTATTTTTTTTTTTTTAAATATTTTTAGAAAATTAAAAAAGAAAATTGAAAAAACTTAATGCAGCTTTAAATGGTTATTTAAAAGTTATTATGATTATTATTATTATTCATTGCAGTTGTACCAATCTACCATTTATTGTTTAAACCTCATCCAGAGATGAACTTACGTGTTACAATACAAAGGTATGTGTATATTTTTGAATGAAAGTTAAAACTTTTGTTGGTGTTGGTTGTACTGTTTATCAACGTTGCATCATCAATTTTCAGCTATATGCGACGAGATTGTTCAGTTGATTGTAATATTGTTTAACACCACATCAGTCATTGGCCATTGCACTCAGGACGACCTTTTGTTAAGGTGATAGCCCACTAAGTCAGTAAGCGTAGACAAGCATATTTAGTTCTTTCAGCTACATTAATCCGAAACCAGATGACTCTGTCCTCTTGAGAGTGCCAAGCGAAGAGGTAGTATCCGAATTTTTTTAAAGTTTATGATGTTGTACTTTTTTGAAGCACATTTTCAAGCATTTTTGTCAGTCTTGATTGTATTTCATTGCGAGCTGGAAAAAAGAAAAAAATTATTACTTATGTAATATAAAATAGAGTTTATTTCGCATACAATATTGTAATGCTAGGGTATGTCTGATCACTTGCTCTTAAATACACTTCAACGTGACCGACGTGATGAACATTTACAATCAAACGTGTTTCCTCTCACATTCTTATCAACAATTTATCTTTGAAATTATTTTTCAATCATTTTTAAAAATTTCAAAAAGACGACGTTTGCATCACCTTTCCACGATACCTAGATGTTCATACTACAAAGCATAATTCCGAAAATTATCAAAATATTAATGATAATGGGTTTTAGTGTGAATACGGCATTGAAGATATAGTACATGTACAGAGTTTCAACAAATAATGTTTTATAATTTATTAAATCAAAATTTATTCATAAGTTGTTGCAAAACGACGTTATAACATTGCGTCTTGACAGGACGATCACTTGCATATCAAATTTTAGCCATTAAGGTCAAGGTCATGGGCCATAAAAAACTCTGAAAAAATTTATTTCTTTTTGTTTCCTCTATATAATTTCAAATAGAAAGAGATATCACATTAATTTTTTACACTATAGATCATTAATCGTATACACAATGTTTCGCGTAGATCTACTAAAGTTTGGTCAACGATGTTAAGGTCATCGATAATTTTATGACGTACTATATTTTATTCATCAAGGTCAAGGCCATGTTTCTTTCTGTTTACAGTGCAAATCAAGAAGAAGAAGAATTATCGAAGAAAAAGAAAGAACCTATCACAGAGAAAGGCTCTCATTTGAGCGAAAAATCTCAAGGTTAGTTTTCCTTTTTGAACTTGATTTTAGAATTAAAACGTGAAATGGTAAAATGTGAAAGTACAAGAAACGACTTTGTTCCAAAGTTTTAAACAAGGTTTAGTAAAATCAAAATAATATAAATAAATAAATAAGTAAACAGATAAATAAATAAATAAATAAATAAATAAATAAATAAATAAATAAATAAATAAATAAATAAAAACTGACTAAACCCATTGAATTTTTGTTGAATTAAAAGCTGTCTTTTTAATCTTTTCAAACTTAAACCGATCCGATTCGACCGATATGTTGTGTGAAATATATGGTTTTAAGAAATATGTATATAGTTGTTTATTTATTATTGATTCTAATTAAAATCAAATAAATAAATTAATTAATTAATTAATTAATAAATAAATAAATAAATAAATAAATAAATAAATAAATAAATAAATAAATAAATAAATAAATAAATACAAATGTAAAAAGAAATTAATAAGTTTTTAGGTTTTGTGACAGTCAATCTTTTGGAAATATCTATAAAACATTTTCACTTTTCATCTAATGGATTTTTAGTATTTTTTAAAATTTAGATCTAATTAAAAAGAATTTATAATTATTTTTTTTTATTGTTTTTACTTTTATTTTTTCTAAATAGTGAAAAAAAGCTTAGAGGCGAGGTTTTGCCATTAAACTTTAGGTTGACTGTTAAAATTATCTCCCCTGTATAGATTAGTTAGAATTTTCATTATTGATATAACAGAAATTAGTAATTGTCAAAAAAATATTTTAAATTCTAAATTTGGAATTTACTGAACACAATAATGAATCATATACCGATATTAGAATTAAGAAAAATATTTCTTTATTGCAAATAAAAGATATTAAACTACGTTACACACCTAAATGTTATTATAATCTAGTTTTATACATGTATAATCTAATGATTCTTACCACTTTACGGTACCCACCCCTCTTTCTACTTCTTACTGTACCCGTGCAGTACCGGACAAGATACAATCAAGTATCTATAAGTATCTAAGAATAAAATTTAAAAAAAAAAAAAAAACTGGTGCTGCACGGTGATACAAAATAAAAAAATAAACTGTACTATACAGTATTTCCGCTCTATTGTTGTTAGCTCTGTAAGTATGTGTCAGAATGTGTCAGAAAGTGCTTGAATGTGTTAGTGTGAAGGGTGCGTCTCGCCTAAGACGTTAAGCCGGAGGCCCCGTGTACCCGACAGCCTGACGGGGCACGATAAAGATCCCCTATGTTTATCGAAAACAGAGTAGGCGTTTACGCCGGCATAGGGCCCCTTCACTTATATCTTCAAAATTAGACATCCAGGCTTTTGATCCCCCATTAATAAAGATCCCCTTTTGGAACAGGCTTCAAATAACCCCACTCCCTTAATTTTATCAAAATTTCAAAATTTTTCTCTTGGCATGTTCCCGCGCCTGGTTAGGGATACCCTATTGTTACCGCGGGCTACTTCACTCACAGCTGGGCCCCTCCTCTTCCTGGGCACTCTCCTGTTCTGCTGCTGTCCTGGCACCTGCGTGTATTAATGAGTATAACCACCAAAAAACCAAATCATTAAAATTTCTTACTAAGTTAAACAGTCTGCACAATGGCCGAAAGGCCCCATGTAGACTATAAACTCGCTCAATATATATATTCTTACCACTTGACCTTTTGAATATTGAACTATATATCAAAATATATTGTGGACTGCCTGTTCCATACGGAACAAACGGCGAAAATTCAATTACAAATCTAATTTCTCTTACAAGCTATTTCGACAATGTTAAATATATTGGATAATGAAGAAATTATTGACCGTGATGTGATATTATTGCCTACCTCCTCCTTATTGTCATATAATGATTGATATGTCCCTTGGTTAGTATTATAATTTCATATTCCGTTCAAGGTTGTTTTAAGGGGTCCCGGTTATGGATCACAGTGCCTCTCGCTTGTTCATTAGAATATCAAACCGGATGTAGAGAAGGTTATTAGCTAGTTTGACGACCGACGGCGGCTTTCTCCAGGCACTATGATGTCCTCATCTATCCATAATCTGACCTCTTGCGTTAAATGAAAGAATCATGAGAGCGGCCTGAAAACACCCGTAATGTATTTTAAAAGTATAATTCATTTACAATTAGAGATAGTTGTAAGTTTCTGACTGAATAAGTTTATTAGAATGTAACCCTAGTTCGTCAATCAAACTACATGTACGTGTATTATGATTTCCGTTTTAACTGGAGGTGTTCATCTAGTCAGTAATAATGAAGACTTCAACATGGCATAAACAACTCTTCAACACACAACAACTACGGTAGCTCAGTTTGTAGAGTGCTAGCATCGTATGTGACAGGTCGAAGTTCGAACCCCGGTCGGGTCTGACCAAGACTTGAAAATAGGCAGATCTAGTAAATGCTCTTAAGCCAAGCACTCGGCATTTAGAAATAGAAGTCACTGACTGGATCAACAGAGGAGACCAGTTCAATAGGTGTCAGTAAAATTTGATCTAAGGAATTGGTATGCTCGTCTTCGACATAATAAGTTAAATTCGTCCTTAATGCGCCTTGGTAACGACAGACCATAAACATACTCGCAATTTTTTCTTAATACAAATACTAAGAGATTCATAATCTTGCTCTCGACTATATAGATATATTTTTTTTTCAGAATCTAATCGAATAAACCCACATTTACAAAAAAAAAAAAATAAAAATAAAATAAAATTGCACCGGAATACATAATACATGGATTTTTTAAAATAAATCTACCATTCATCCAATGAAATCTTCAGATTTTTTTTTTAAATTAACTATATTTTTTGTATTGTTTTTACAGCAACATTTAAAACGTTTTAAATATCGCTGGTTATTATCATTTGTAAACAGAAAAAATGAAGCTTAGAAGCAAGATTTTTTTTAATGTTGTGCTCATAGTCAGGGAATTAAAATTAGAAAGCATACCTAGTTATCTTTTAAATTATCTCCCTTGTTTAGATTATTTAGAATTTCTACTATCAATATAAAAAAAAATATTCATAACAAAAATATTTTGAATTTTAAATTGAGTATTAAAAAACAAAATAATGTTTGGCATATCAATTTTATAAATGAAAAAAAAAATTCCATTTTTGCAAACAAAAGATATTAAATCACAGTACACATCTAATAATTATCATAATCTTATTTTATACAAATGAGAATCGATCCAAATCCTATAATTGACCTTTGAATATTGAATTATATATCAAAATATATTGTGGATTGCCTGTTCCAAACGGAACAAATGGCATAAACTTTACTAATGAAAGTCAAACCTTCTCCCACTTATAAGTCCCTAATACTCAATGTCAGACAATAAATGTTTGAGTAACTGATTTATGTGTTTACCAACCTCGTCCATATTGTTATAAATTCCTGCTTGCTTTGTCCATTGATGTTCCGGATCCGCTCAAGAATTTCCTAGAATGTCCCCGTGGCCGAGTAGCCTAAAACGCGCGGGTTATGGATCTCACAGCTTAGATTAGAATATTGTTCCAGACATATCCTAACTTGTGGAGATTTGATTTGATTTAATGTGGTTTTACTTCCCAGTCAAGAATGTTTCACGTATATAATTATATCGAGACGTCACAAGCTATAGGTAAAGTGGCATAATTTTGACCTTTGAAATGCGCTCAGGGCAATGTGCAGCGATGGTTCTCTAGCGTTCCACGCCTGCCGTGACAAGGGGCATCGATTTTTAAGGGCTCATCTTTTCCCCTGAGCTTCAATTCTAAATGCAATTGCTTGGCGAAAAAACAGTCACTACCTGTTTTCAAGTCTTGGTCAGACCCGTCCGGAGCCCTAACTTGTGGAGAATTTAGTTAGTTAATTAGACGATGGTCGGCAGTTTTCTCTGGGCACTCCGATTTCCTCAACAATCCATCCATGTACGGACCGTCTTAAATCATGACGGTGGCCTGAATCACCATTTATTCCTCTCCGCTCCGTTTTTGTTTTATTTTTATATTGAAGTTAATACTGGTTGGCTGGCTATATGCAGTTACTATTCTCGTAAAATTAAAGGTTTTGAATTATGTCGCTGAAAATCAGCTAGAACTATAGTGTGTATTTAAAATGCTTTTGACATCGTGATGTGTGTTCTTCAATCTGATGTCAATTCTTTTGTACGATGGTCCAAAATAGAAGATTAAATGCTGAAATGAATAAAATTAACTTTTTAATAACCATATCAAATGTACGAAAGACTTTACCTACTAAAATTCAAAGGGGACCACGTCAAAAGGATGAAAATTAAATGGTTATATTTAAATACTTAAATATTATTTTCCTCCTCTCCTTCTCCTCCTCGACCACTGCGGTAGCTCCGTTGGTAGAGTGCCGTCGCTCCGTAAGTGGGAGGTCGTAGGTTCGAACCCCGATCGGATCTGTCCCAAGACTTAGAAGCGGGTAGTGACTTATTGACAAAAGTAACAAAGGAACAAGAACTTGTAATTAAATAAAGAATAAATAACACATATTCACAGTGTTACATAAAGTATAAAAATTTGAACTGTGGAATTTAAGAAAAATCGATTTTTTATGTATCAATCGAACTTTGGAATCGTTAAACCATTGGTAAGTTTATGTTAAAATCGTATTAACAAGCCGTAAGCCGTTGTAAAGAATTCTCTAGTCCCTGATGGAAGATTTTTACTTCCAATTTCAAGTCTCAGTTAAAATTGCAGAAATACTTCACGCAATATATTGATAACAATAAATAAATAAATAAATAAATTAATTAATTAATTAAGAAATTAAGAAATAAATAGATAAATAATTTAAAAATAATACCGTCGAGTATTTCCGGACGTTTGTTTGATTATTTGGTTTCGTTGTTTTACTTTTGTTTTCTGTTGCTCTAGTCATTGTTGTCTTGTATTTGTATTGTGTTGCGAAGAAAGACTTGAAAGTGGGTAGTGACTGTTCTTTCGCCAAGCAACTCGGCATTACGAAATAAAAGCCGAGGTTCTTTCGGATGAAAACTTAAAATAAACGAGGCCCTGTGTCACGGTAGGCGTGGCACGATAAAAAACTCTGCTGTATGATGCCGTCAGCGAAAAGCACAGGCAAAATTTCTACATTTTGGCCTAAAAGCTCACGACATTTCGATAAAAGTGAAATATTCTTGACTGGGACGTCACACACTATTACTCAACTCAACTCATAATCATATATTTCAATAGGTTATATATTTCATTGCCGTTATACTATGGATTATTTTTATTATTATTTAGACAAACCAAAAATATTTGAAGGCCGGTACACAAATGCTTCAATGTTTATTGGTGATCCGACGGATGACGATTTCAACTTTGACCTTGGATGTTCCGAAAGAAGTAGATGTTTACTAGTACTGACTAAACCCTGCAGTCGACTTACATTCCTAGATGGGTTGGCAAAAATCATGAACAAGTCTTCAAATGCTGTAAGTTAACGTTATATTTACATCTGCTATGTTTTTATTCTATGAAACTGTTTGAGCTGTTCCATCGAATGGGCTTGCATGTTGTAAGCGATGATTTTTCAAATTTTTTAAATGGTTAATAAAAACTTTTATTTTTGAAATGTTGAAATAACCATTGAACAATCAACCAGTGTCAAAACAGATTTTTAATTTGTTCCTTATTTCTCCGTTTTAATTGCCGCTGGTCAACATATGTCGTCTTATGGTGCCACAACTTACATTGCTGTGACAAACAAATTAAGCTGGCGCGTTTTCAGTTTGATTGGCACGGTAATTAAAATCATAGCACCAAAAACTCCATTTCTAGACAGTCAAGCGATTAAATCAAACGTATGAAATACTGGGATATTAATTATTTATATAGTCCACTGATTGCCTGGTTTAGGGGATAGTTGTTGTCCTAATATAGAGCATCGACTGGCTCACCGGTGCCAGGATAATGGACTCAAGGAGTGGTATGATTGTCTGCAGCATACTGACATCGTGTGATTAGTATGATGCTTCATTGGTTGTGTAAACAGAACTTGTTTTGTTTGTCAAGTTTCAGCTAAGCCACATGGAAAACTACAAAGTTACAAAATTCAAACTACAAGCTATGCCAGTTGGAATGGAAAGTGTAAATCTAAAGCTCGATGTTGATGGTGAGACATTCTATCTAGAGACCCCAGAATTTGAAGTAAGGTAAGAACCCGTTATCAGTCATGATACAATGGAAGGTCGTGGGTTCGAACCCCGGTCGGGTCAGACCCAAGACTTGAAAGTGGGTAGTGACTGTTCTTTCGCCAAGCACTTGTTTTTACGAAATAAAAGTCACGGCTCTTTCGGATGGGAACTTAGAATAAACGAAGACCCGTGTCATGGCAGGCATGGCACGATAAAGAACCCTGCTGTATAATGCCATCAGCGCAACGCACAGGCAAAATTTCTGCACTTTCGCCTATAGCTGGCGACGTCTCGATACTAGTGAAATATTCTTGACTGGGACGTTAAACACCATTAATCAACTCAACTCAACAATTACAAGTACTGTTTGATTCATGTCTGCTGTAGCACTAGTTTTTCGCGGCTTTAGATGAGAAATTAAAAAACGTGTGTATCATGTCACATAACGTTATGACGTATGCGTTTTAAAATCCTTACCGGGATTTAATATGGTAAAACACAGCCACACTCAATCCGGAAGTTTTTCGCTGTAATACTAGTAATCATGCTGGTTAGGGTAGGAAATTTCGGAATAGGTAAGATCGCTGTTGTTAGAATCACAGTCCATTACCTTATGCTATAAAAAGCCCAGTATTACCTAACGAATTAAGAAAGTCGTTTCGTACGCAGTTCGATTTTCTTAACCCCAATAATTTTTCCGCGATATATTTCCCGATGTTGTGTTTCTGTGTTTTAATATATTATATGCCCGTCAGGGTTTTAAAAAATAAAACGCTCTGCATTTTATACATAAGCTGAGACGGCGTGTATTGTAGTGTCATTTAATTACGACAAGATGCAAAGGTCATAACAGAATCAGATAGAGCAGTCTCTTTAGAAACAAAAATTCCCCAATATGGCACGCTTATATGGTGAGACAATTTACCTTATAGGCTTCAGAATTAAAAGTAAGGTTCTTACCCATTTTTAGAAAATAATTTTAACTAGATTAGGCTTTTGAAAGACAAGTACCCCAAACATCATATTTATGTGGACGCTTACATAAGCTTAATTTATATGATGAGACATTTTGACAATTGACCTCAGAATTCAGTGTCAGGTAAGAACGTATTATCTAAAAATTGATATACTTTGAAGGGACCCCCCCCCCCCAACATCAATAGATGCTTGCTTGCTTAAGCTTGGTTTTTTGCGAGAAATTTTACCTATTGCTCTACAAATATACAACAAAGCAAGAACGTGTTGTCAGAATACAAATAATACCAAAGTAGTCTTTTGTAAGAGAAATACCCCAACAGCACAATCATTCACTCAACTGAGTGTACACTCAACTCAAATAAGGGAATATTTCAATGTCAATTTTAAGACATTTCATTGTTAAAATTAAATATCTAGTATCTAATGTTATATTTAAATTGTCCAGTGTACAAAAAAATGATAAAAAAATGTCTAATAAAACATAGAATTTTTAAAATATATTATAAATGAGAGAAAAAATTCTAATTACTTAAACGAAATACATTAATAGCAAGTTCGATGGTGGTCAACAAGGGGAACAACTCCAATAAATATGGGAATAGCTAGTTTTTTGGATTTTTTTCGGTGGCTATGATCCATCGGCATATTTCAGATATTTTTTTTAATTCGGGGTAAACTTAGATATTTGTTAGTTAAATAGTTTCATTTATTTCAATATTTCAGAATGTTGTATGATGCAGTGAAAGTATTCTCGGCAGATAAAATTGGACCAAAGCAGAAACAGTAAAAGTATCAATGCTACTTTTTAGAACACGTGTTGATTCGATAATGTGTTGATGTTAATTAATATACTAGGGACATTCAATTTTTTACACACGAGTAAGAAAAATAATAAATAGTAGTTAAAAGTGTTAATAGTTTTATTTCGTGTCTTTTAACACTTTTGTACAAATACATATCTGTTCATCATTTTGGAACACCTTTTAAAGAAGAAGAAAAGCATACAGTTAACGTACCGTCAACGCTGAATATTATTTTGGGCGCGTTACTCCCGGAATTATGTCAAATTTCGGGAAATAAAATTAAAACTTTTCTTCACAAACCAAAACAAAGATTCTGTTCAATGAACGCTGATGTAAATTAAAAAATTGAATGCCAATCGGAAAATCGCTGGGCTTGTTACTCCCGGAATTATGTCAAATTTCGGGAAATAAAATTAAAACTTTTCTTCACAAACCAAAACAAAGATTCTGTTCAATGAACGCTGATGTAAATTTTAAAATTGAATGCCAATCGGAAAATCGCTCGGCCTTTTCCGTCTACCTCACAAAAAACATCGGATGTAGTCGAACTTCTTTTTGAACTACTTTTGACCACGTGATGTGACAAAATGGCGACATCCTTGCTTACTTGCAAAACGACAATAGCTTGAAAATTATTGTCTTGCCATAGTCAATAGATAATATAGGGTTTTCTTATACTATCGGTGGAAATCAAGGTGCATAGATTTGGTTTTGCTTCAAATCGAAATCTTTGTAGTGTTTCATCATTAGGTATTTCAAATTACGCTTAAACATTGAAGTCGCCATCTTGAATAAGCATGGAAAAGCCAAAGAAAAATTTTTAAACAGTTGTTTAAGTGAGGTTTTTTGTGAGTACGACAGAAAATGCCGAGCGATGTTCCGATTGAATAAAATGTGTGGTTTTTTAATGCTTATTTTAAAAATTTCCTGAATATAACCAGGCACCGGAGTATATTTCTAATAAGTATTTTCGGGGGGAAAGAATTAGTGTTGCATGTTTAGTCCATTCTAATACCATTGAATGAAAACGTTGATATACAAACGTCTTTTTAAGTCTCATTAATATTTTTTCTGAAAAACGTTTTGAAATACGCATGACATTTAAAAAACCCCATGTTATCTAGATAAACATTCTAAAAATATGACATCTTATAGAAAAAATGATGTCTGACAATGATGCAAAGCAAAAATAAATAAATAAATAAATATAAAATTTCTTTAAAAAATAATAAAAATAATAATTATAAAATTTCTTTATTTAAAGCCATCATTTTTATAATGCTGTATAGAACGAAAAACGGGGGAAAAACAGGGCACAGCTATTTATAACGCTTGATTTATTTAGCAGTATACGGGAAATAACTCTTATTGCAGTTAAAATCCTGGAAAAGGTAAACAAATACCCAAATCACACAGAATACAAAGTCGAAGTTTAAAAAGGTCCAAACTAGCGCAGCTTTGAAGGAGTTTCATATAGTTTTTGCAAATTGGACAGGTAACACGGATCATTGAACCCTTTTTAGAGTAAACAACCCCGAGTCTGCGGTTAAACCGGTATATGTTAAATAGGTGATATTTCTTATGTAGTGTGTATGTTGCCTTGGCTATCGAAGTTTTATCTACTATCCATTGGCCGTTTCATGTTTAGTGACGTCTGTCAATCATTTACGACAACATATCCGACACTGAATAAATATGAATATTAATAGTTTTTAATTATAGCCCCCTCCCCTTCATCAATATTTTATTTTATTTACTTTCAAAATTCACCTGGAAGTTTATTAGCGCCTTTTGGTATTTGAAATTCTTCTGAAATTTCTATTTCATAATTTTCATCATCACTTTCCGAGCCGCCAGTTTCCATAGTAACAGCACGGGCTTTTGCAAGCTCACGTGCCTCTTCTGGTGACAAGGTTACTGCAGTTACCCGTTTTTCAATACTGTCAACAATGTTTGGATGTGGAATATGGACATTTAGTCTGTCTTTACTCTGGCTTTTATGTAGAAATGGTTCAATAAAATCCTTGACGTAAGACGGACAACCACGCGGATCATGGGCAGATAACTCCGCTGGTTTATTCCAGAATTCTTGCTGTGCTTTTGGCAAAGGTTTTGTTTTGTTCAGTCTAATTTCGTCCATAAGCCAATTCGTTAGCTCGTCGGGAAAATATTTCTGAAATGTACTTAAAATCCTTGACTTTGAACGCACTAATTTCATTTTGCTAACTGTGTTAGGATGGAGAAATACTTTGATGGCTTTCCAGACACCGTGAAAAACAGGACTATGGTTTAAACATATGACCAGCCCTAGCCGTTCTGGATAATGATTGGACATTATCTGGGTCACACCATATCCTAATTTTGGATTACAAGATTGTAGCGTCATACCTGAAAACATGAAATATACTTGTTTAATAAAATGTTTGCATGACAGACTTTAAAAGAAGACGTCAGATTTTGCTATCCGTGGTTCCTAATTTTCCTAACTTTTAACGTAAGTTTTGTGGTCATGAGTTTTGCTAAAATATTAATGATCTGCTGTACTAGTGTTCATTTGTTGCTGTCTTTAGAGTGCTAAATCAATAGGCCACAATGTCACAGATAAACATTGTAGACCTCTTACAGGCACACAATATCACCGATACCAAGACTCCGGTAAATTTCTGTGATAAGAAAAAGTCTTAATTGCGTTTAACCAGGATAAAATCCCTAGATTGTGAGAAGCCTTCTTGGGTTTGAAGGCCAATGAAACTCGCCAGCGCACCACGTGATCAAAACCTCTTCACTTTTGTGCGGAATGAAATGGATAATGTTTACGTTAAATATTCCGAAAAACGTCGTTATTACGGGTAAACGTCACGTAATGCGATTTCATTGCCAATAGAAATAATTTTCCCGCACAAACGTCATGAGGTATCACGTGCCAGAGCTCTATCGAATCTCATCCCATAACCACTCGGCCACTGCGGTTTCACCAACACCGACTGTTCATTGAAAATCAGTTAAAAATAAAGTTTTTAAATTGAAACAAAATATCTTACCTGTGCAGTCAATGATAAATACCCACGTTGTAACACCTGGTTTCATTGTCTTTTTGGCCTGCTCTATTAGATATGTACAGTGTGTTATAGAATCATCTAAGCTGTTTTTATGTGTTGAAGTTTGCATAAAATTAGAATACATTACCGGTCTACCAGATTCATCAAACCCGATCTGTCTCTACAATCAAACAAATTGAAAAAAAAATCTTTTTTGGAAAAAAAATGTGATTGGTTGGTTAGTTGTTATGTTGTTTAACGTCGCTTCAGCATTTTTCAGCTACTAAACGAAACAGCAAACAAAAAATATGAGGAAAGATAATCATGGTTATCCATATAACAAAACTACCGACTTTGGACGGATATTCGATTTTTTTAAGATGATCTTGTGGACATGTTGGATGACATTTTTATCAACTTTAGTGCCTCTGTGCTTTGAACCCTCACCGTTGAATTTACCACATATTATGTTATATGCATTCTCAATCAACTGAAATGCAGATATACACAACATACGGGTTATCTTATATGTTTTGGCACTGGTCAAGTACATGTTCACCTTCGCCGACAGCATATGAAGAATATATAATAAACATGTATCCATCCCTATAGAGAAAGGTTCATAATAGGATACAACCCAATATTTAGATACCACCGATTACCATAGAATGAAAGCCCGGTCTTTTGTGGCACCACTCACAGTCCAATCGTAATGGACGGGTTTCCCGTCTATATTCGACAGTGGCTTTAAGCATCCGCTCCGCTTCGTCCAAGTTCCAGTCACGTGATTTCAGGAACCTCGCTAATCTAAAAGAATTACAAAAATTGAAATCAACAGCTTTGCACATTTTAACTATTTGTTTCGTCTTCATTCTGATCAAAGACGATTTATATTTGCTTTACTACAGTTTACTGACAGTCACTAAAGTGTACAAGATGAGAAGATTTCGCAATAAACATAATGGCAGAAATTCAACCAAACGTGTATGATAATGATAAAAATATTTAGAAAAAGTGGTCAAGTTTTAAAATATGATGTAGCGGATTCAAATTTTGGCATGAACATATAAAATTTAAAGATATAACTTCTTCGTCTGGCACTCGGCATTAAAAACTGAATCACCAGGTGGTTTGTAGCGTACTGACTCTGTGAGCCAGCACATAAAATTCCCTTGTGTATGCACTATTACAAGACCGAACATGAATAATACTCACACATCTCAAACATACACTTGTCTCTGGGAACTAGGTCACCCGATATCAGGAAAATGTGACTGGAGGAGTCGTATGCATGCTAGTTTGTGGCATATTGATTCTGTGAACTAGGATATAAAGTCCCCCAGTGTGCGCTAGTCAAGGCAGAACACCCACACTCCTCAAGCATACACTTTGCATTGGAAACAAGATCACCCGGTAACAGGATATTGTGACTGGAGGAGTCTAATGCTAGTATTCGGCGCAGGCTATCTCTATGAACTAAATAAAGTCGCCTGAGACCGTGCTTAGGCTGACAATGAAACACATTCGCTCCAACACCTCATGCATACACTTGCTCTCGTCGCCAACACCTAAAAAACTGCTGACGCGACGTTAAACAACATTACATACAATATACCCAACCTGACCTTACTTAACCCAAACGTGAAGCATATAGACATTTACGTTTCATCGGAAGTGAAAAAGTTTTCTTCATCATCTAGTGGTGTTACATCTCGCATTCTTTTTCTTAACTCTGCTATCTTTTGTTCCATGGACGTCATGATGACGTGTTTACCGAGGTGTCTATATACTGTATGTATTTAATACTGTTACTGCGTCACTGATCCATTCGTAGATATAATAGCGTTACCTGTAATGGAAGATTGAAAACACTTGTACTTGGAAACAGTCAGTCAGACTAAACCACAAATCGATACATGTTGCTGATAAAATTTTTAATTTTTTTTTAGCAAAAGAAATATTCAAAATTTTGCACATAACAACACAAACACATATTGGGAATTATAAAACATCTGTTTACGGATTAAGACACCTATCATTGCCTAGATGCTAATCCCGCTCCGGTATATCCGAGTAGGAAGAAGTTTCCAGCAAAAACTGACTCGGAAAAAATAAAGTAAATAAATAAAAACTAACTTGTCTTTGGCTTTAAAATTATGACCTTGATGGTTTAAAAGAAGAACTGCTTTTACATTACGAGGCATCAGGAAAAAACAACAAACTATAAACAATGATTTTGAAAAAAAAAAAAACAAAAAAAAAAAAAAAAAAAACAAACAAACAAACAAACCAAGTGTAAGCATCACACTAAAAACAATCGGTCACAAACATTTTGAAACTTGGCTTCAGTAAGCGCTCTAATTTATAAGCGTGCGTTTAAGACCACCCGACCACAAAGGCCCCGTTTACCTCAAGGAGTTTGGGAGCTCAATTAACGCAGATTCTAAATATGACACCGGCTACAATGCACGTTAATAAGATGCAAATTTCTTTTGTCAGATCTCACTGAGATGGACTAAATCAAATAGGGTAAATAGTGCCGCTTCGCTGTCTCGGTAGTAGAGTGGCCGCTTCGAGATCCGAAGGTCGAGTGTTCGAATCCCGACCGGGTCATATATTGACTCCTTCCTCACCTCACGCCTGGTACTAAGAAACAGAGCATCTCGGTTAATGCGGCGTTATCTTACATTCGCAGTTTAGCAACCAATATTCCATGTTCCTTAATACTTGGTATATAAAGTTACGTAATTTTTATATTTAATTTAATTTAACTGGAGTTATATTTGTCGGCAAATAACTTATATCGATTATCAAACAGGTGTTCCAGTTTGAAATATAATAGCAGATCGTTTGTGGAGTTATAACAACCTTGTTACGTAAAGTAAAAATGTTTAGAAATTGTACAAGACTGTGTAACTCGAAGCTATGATAATGATTGTGCCATGTGCACATTTGGGAATTTCTATCCATTGCACACACACACACACACACACACACACACACACACACACACACACACATTCAAAATTCTGCACATGTATGTTGGTCGCCTACTAGACAATATATATCCCAAAAAATCACAGAGAATTTTTTTCTCGCAAATTGATAAAATACGTTTTGACGTTTTGTGTGAAGTTGCTCAAGTTTGTTTAAACCAAAAGAACAATGTATAAAACAATATAAAACAATATTGATAAAATGCAAATCTCTCTCTCTCTCTCTCTCTCTCTCTCTCTCTCTCTCTCTCTCTCTCTCTCTCTCTCTCTCTCTCATGATTTGTGACTATATATTCTATACCGTTTTTTACATAATTTACGCAGCTAGAAAATCATCAATAAACGACAGCTTTTTTGTGAAATATGTTTATCTTCGTTTAAATAAAAAAATATTATTTACTTATTCTATGTTATTTTAACTATTTGATATGTCTTTTTACGCAAAGTTCTCGTTTTTTTTCAATACATTGTATTAAAAAATTCATCATTTTTTGCATACTAAAGAAATTTCTTTCACTGCACTTGCTGACAAGACTGCTTGGGTTGGATAGCACACGTAATTGCATCACATGGATCAAGGGCTAACATCACGATTCTCGATCAATTATTCAATCAATTATTTTCTGTTCTTTGACGTGTGTAATATTTCACGATCAATTTCCATTTTGTTCGATGATCTTTACCGTGCTGTCATTCGTCTAAGAACTTATAAAATGTCTTCAAGATGAAGAATTTGAAAATAGGAATGTAGAATACATTATATAAAGCAAATAAAATACACCCACGCATCTTACCAAAATAATACAATACACATCCGCATCTAACCAAAACACTACCTGATACTATATAGTTTTCGAGGCCTCGGTGACCGAGTGGTCTAAAGCGTGCGCGCTTACGGATCACAGTGCCTTCCATCACCCAGGGTCGAATCCCTTCCCGATGACAGATCATAGTGTTATAAAGTTTGTCATTTCGCTTGCCAGAGGTTGGTGTTTTTCTGTGGGTACTCTGGTTTCCTCCTTCATCCTAGAGTGTTTTACGCCCAAGTCAAGATTCTTTCACTTATTTCGAGGCGGTCAGTTCTGGGATGGTGGAGGAAACCGGAGTGCCCGGAGAAAACCACCGACCTTCGGCAAGCGAACTGACAAACTTTCTCACACTAGGATTTGTCCCGAGCGGGATCCGAACCCAGGCGGTGAGAGACACTGTGATCCGT
This sequence comes from Tegillarca granosa, assembly GCA_029721355.1. Lineage (NCBI taxonomy): Eukaryota > Metazoa > Mollusca > Bivalvia > Arcoida > Arcidae > Tegillarca > Tegillarca granosa. The sequence continues at coordinate 38,535,309 of CM056603.1, forward strand.
AAGCGCGCGCTTTAGACCACTAGGCCTTCATCCGAGAACTAACATCTAGATATAAGTGAAACAATATAGACTGTGGTGTAAAACACCATTACTTCATTTATTCAGATGTATGGAAATAAATTATTTAGAATGTGTCAGTAAGAGAGTGGTTGATGGCAAGTGATTAAGTGATTGAATGAGAGAAACGGGCGCATTATGCCTCGATATTTTTTTTTTACTTGTATCAAGACGTTTCCACATATATATGTAAATTTTATCATAAGTTCAAAATAATTTAGACTGAACCTTGTGTAAAAAAGGTGTGTAGCTTCGCTTACAGGAGATTGCTGGTTTTCTACAGACACGCAGGTTTCCTCCACTATTTTTTATGAAATCACAGTCTCGATAAAAGTGAAAAAATCATGACTTTTGCGTAAAATTCAACTTCTTGAATCCATGACGCTCCATTAAATTACTCTATTCTTTTTCATACACGTTGTATTAACCACAAGTAAACATTGAAATAAATAGATAAAAACAAAATTATGTGTAATTTCAATAATGACATCTAAATGTCACTGAACAGCTGTCCGCTATTTCTGCACATTCCCTGAATTATATGCAAGCTCTACGCAGTAATTTATTTTATAAGCGAAATTAACAAATAAAATATAATATTATTTGAAGCTTACTTTTAACAATAAGCTATCTATAGCCGTAAATAGCTGCAATAATACAGGCACCGCTTTTAACAATAATTCGCCCACTCATTCCACACTCGCTCACTTTATAAATACATTGTATAAGCTCTGAATTTCTCCAAGACAATTTGAGTAGGTGTAATGGTGTTTTACGCCCAAATCAAGATTTTAATTCAGAGGTGGTCAGTTTTAGAATGGTGGAGGAAACCATATTGCTCGGAAAAAATCACAGACTTACGACAAGCGAACTTTCTCACACTCGGATGTAACAAAGCGGGATTCGAACCTACTCAGGAATAAGTACTGCGATCTGAAAGCACGCGCTTCAGACCACTCAGCCACCAAACGCCTAAATTATTTTGAGCGGTTCCGTTTGAAAACGATCAATCGCAGTAAATTCAATAGAAAGTTCCTTCTCTAATGACTCGTTTGTAAAAAGAATTCTTTTTTTTTTTTTTTGTTAATAAATATAGGTTAAATAATACGAAAGGTCAAACTATCAACTATTTTGTATGCAGAACACTGTCTACAGCGATAAGAACTTTATATTAAGCCTACAATGTAGTGCAACATAAAACTTTATATGGACAACATATATATATATATATATATATATATATATATATATATATATATATATATATATATATATATATATATATATATATATATATTCATAGAACAAGTCCATACATTAAATCATTTTTCAGCAACAACCTTTATAAAGGAACCACCTGTCTACACAGTTAGCGAAATATGACAACCAAGTTTACAAACGGTCCACCTGTGTTTATAGTAATAAACCTGCTAATAGTGACCGATTCTCTAGTAGATCATGTCTGTACAGTAAAACCTGTTTCAACAACCAGCAAAGTTACTTTATAAAGGAGCCATCAGTTTATACAGGAACCCTAATATTGGAACCAACTCTACATAAATACCATTTGTCCATTAATAAAAGTTTTTAAGGTTCCCCTTGTTTCAAATTTAACCAAAATTAACTTTAGTACAAGGGCCAAATCTATTAAGAACAGCGTTTTAAGGTTCATTTGGTGTATAATTCCACAAAAAGAACCTCTTTATAAGGACCACCTATCCATAAAGACCATATAGACCAACTATATAAAGGTCTGTTTTCAACAAAAACCCAAATTTTCATTAAGGAAAAGCCTCTTTAATAAAAACCACTTGTCCATAAACAGCAGTGTTCAATCAATCTCTCTTCTGCATATTTTAACAAAAAGGAAACTCAATATAAGAAACACCTGTCCATTAGGATCAGTGTTTCAAGGTCAATTTGCTTCATATTCTAATGAAAAAAAAAAAACAAATTTCTACATCAATACCACCTGTCAATAAAGTCCATATTTCTTAGGTCCATTACTCGTCTTTTAAAACTGTATATCTGTATACCTGTCCATTAAGATCACTGTTTCAAGGTCTATTTGCTTCATATTTTCATAAAGAAAACTTCTATATTAATTCCACCTGTCAATAAAGTCCATATTTCTTTGTCCAATACTCGTCTTTTGAATCAAATCTTACTGTGTATTAGAACTGACAATAAAACCTTTTACTTCGAGTCAAGATTTTTGGGTTCAATGTGTTACTGTATGTAGGGACTGATTATAACGCCCCCTACTTTGACAATAACAATATGGAGTCCAGTGACTTGGTAATAGCTCTATTGGAGGGCCCTAAACATCCCAGTTATTTTAAAACCAAAGTGCAGATTTAAAATCTTGAAAAAAGTCTAACTTCTTACAAAATACAGCCATTGTGGTTCAGTGGTAGAGCGTCGCCTCGTGAGCGGGAGGTCGTGGATTCAAACCTCGAACGGTATTAGGAAATGTGACGGGCCGGGCGAGCGGCATGCTTATCTGCAATGTATTTACTCTAGTGAGCTAAGATGTTAAAGTCGCCCGAGTTCGCAATAGTTCAAGGAAGAACACAAAACACAATGGAACAGATCACCTAAATACGAATTAGTTCTTAGATCAATGAACTTGCCAGTTGGTAGAGTGCTCGCTCCGTAAGTGGGAGGTCGTGGGTTCGAACCCCGACCGGGTCTGACCCCAAGACTTAAAAGTGGGTAATGACTGTTCTTTCGACAAGCACTCGGCATTGCGAAATGAAAGTCACGGTTCTTTCTCATGGGAACTTAAAATAAACGAGGTCCCGTGTCAGATAGGGTGGCAATATTAAGAACCCTGCTGTATAATGCATCAGCGCAAGGCACAGGCAAAATTTCTGCACTTTCTCATATAGCTGGCGACGTCTCGATATAAATGAAATATTCTTGACTGGGACGTTAAACACCATTACTCAACTCAATTCAATGAACTTGCTGTCAACGAAATGATGCTTGGAAATTGCTGATGTGATGTTTAACAACAATAAAATATTCTACAATAAAGTATTACTATATTTGTGTATAAAACATTTGATATCGATGTTGGTAATTACGATTTGGGAAATCGGCCACAGGATCCATTAACAGTATAGTGGAGAGGATTACAGTAATGGTATTTTACGCCAAATCAGAATATTTCACTTACAAATACGGGGCAGTTAGTCAGTCTGGCGTGGTTAAGGAAAGCAGAGTACACACAGAAAAAAAACACGGACATTCTTGATGCAAATTTTGCCGCACGATAATCAGCCCAAGTAGGATTCAGGGTTGGGGGGGTTGGGGGTTGGGGTCGGTCGGTGGCACTGAAATCTGTAAACCAGTGCTTTAGACCAATCATTTACCTTTTGATAAAGATAGGCATATAAAGCAGTTTGAATTCGATAAATGTAAATGGTAACTGATTTATTTCGACTTTTTTTAAAAGTATATATCTGTTTTAGATCATGCAGAACAACTAACAGTTGGATAAAATAAATAAAATAATAAAATCAATTCAAAATTGGAATTAGTTAATTTGTAGAAACAGTGCTTACCTTGTTAATTTGTTAACGAGATGTTAATGGTATTTAGTTCAATATTCCTTCATTACAATACAATATCGACGACACCTGTTGCCTTTCTGACTCAAACGTTCATCAAACTTGTACACAGATCGATATAATTGTCCTATTTTATACATAATACATCTAGATAATGATAGAATCAACGTGGCACACAAGTAACTGTATAGTATATCATTCGAGATTTTTCTCCCGTGGCCGAGTGGTCTAAATCGCTTACGAATCATCGTGTCTCTCATCGAATAGATTCGAATCCCGCTCGGGGAGATTAGAGTGAGAAAATTTGTTATTCGTTTGAAGAAATTAGGTAGGCACTTCGGTTTTCTCCATCATCCCACAACAGATTTGATATAAATGAAAAAAATCTTGACTGGGACGTACTGAAACAACATTACTCAACTCAACTCTGTTTTTTAGTGCTAGAATGTTTTTACTTTGTTAAATCGTTGGTCAAGTGGTCTAAAGACCGGCTCCGGAATCCTCAAAGATTCGAGACTTTGTGAGCATCATAATGCAATATTTTGTGCCAAATGTTGTATTTTACAATAGGACATCAGCTTGGCTGTGGTGTTTAAACTGACTCACTTCAGTGTTTGGTACTTGTATTATGGACAAGAGGCCCATAGGCCTTACAGCTCACTTGAAGGGCATAACCAATATATTATGTAATATTAAGTTTTTGTTTTTTTAAGGAACTATATGCCATCCAGAGTCAAAAGAATCATTTATAGGCTTTAGATGCTGTGGATTCGTCATCATTATCCAAAAAATAAAAAAATAATAATAATAATAAAAAATTAAATCAATCAATAAATATTATTGTGTAGTTCATGGTTAAATTTTCTTCATGTAAATTTCATTTAAAGGCTCGATTCTAGTGACTTAACAAGTGAATTTTATGCAAATTCCAAGTAAAAAAATTGCCTGTTTCAAATTTTGATATTGTATGCCCATAAGAGATTTTTTTTAATTATAAAAACCTGACTACAGATTCCTCATCTTTGGCCCAATTACCATGATTTTTGCAAATTAATATGTTCTTGTCTGCTCTTTGATTTTTTTATTTTGATGAATTAAAAGGAGCAAAGAAAAATATTAGAGAAATATAAATTTGACCAGAAACAGCAAGGATGTTGTACTTTGTTTTAGAAAGTTAGAACGAAAGTGAAGTATTGGTGGTTTATGCCCTAGGCCCTAATTTCACAATTTAACTAAGATATTTCTTAATTTAAATCAACCAAATTATTTGGGGGTTTAATTTATTATTACTATTTATTTTTATTATATATATATTAGATATTCAAGAATTTAGAGTTCATTTTGAAGATCATTACAAGCCAATAATATTTCATTTCAGTTTTGTCAAAGAAATTTTTAATTTGGTTCCAATAAAAGATTACCAAAATTTGCCAAAATTTGCTGAATTTAAGTTAAGGAAAATCCTAGTTAAGAAATGATTGTGAAACTGGGGCCAGTCAAGATTTTTTCACTTATATCAGGGCAGTTCTAAGATGGTGGGAAAAAAGTACAAAGAGAAAACCACTGACTCTCAGCAAGCAAAGTGATAAACTTTCTCATGCTAGGATCTGCTTGAGGGAGTTGGAAACCTAGGAGTTGTGATCAGTTAACCCAGTAAAGAAACACTGTTTGATTGAATTATATCTTAACCAGGCCTTCACAAACGCCGATTTTTGGCAAAAAACGCCAATTCAGACTTAAAAATGCTGATTGAAAAATATCCGAATCGGCTTGAACTACCCTTTGCCTACCGCCGATTGACCGTACCGGCGTTTGTGGAGCCTGATCTTAACAGATATCTTACTTGACCTTCACAGCTGACAGGTCATATGGAAAATCAGCGACATTTAAAACAGTTTTAAATGTTGCTGGGAAAATAAAAAATATCTTAGATCTAACAATCTGTGAGTAATTAAGTTGTTTTAAATATGTCATAAAGAAATAAAATAAATTACAAATATAAAAAATATTTATTTCATATAACTAACAACTGTCAATTTCCTACTTTCCACTTCAGTAAACATGATGGATTGGATATGATACAGAATTTTTTGGGCCCTTAAATGAAGTGTGAAGTATATATATTCTTTATTTCCTCCTCATAGGAGATTAGACAGAAAGGATAGAAAGACAAAGAGTTTACAATGAAAGATAGAAAAAACTATATACAGAACATGATTTTATATAGAAATAAATATTGTCATGATAATTTTGGTTTTTCGTGGTATCATGCTGAATACGCTGGATTCAAGTCTACATCTCTGAATAACTTCAGCAAAAATTTACTGTTTATTTCATGAAAAAACGCAATATTAATGCCCGGTACATTTTCTAATAGACTGTCTGTCATGCCACCGAAGATTGTTCTTTCTTTTTCAACGCTGTTTAAGCTGTCTATATACACAAATAAGTGAATGTCAAACAAGGCAATTATATAAGTCCAATAGACGTCCCTTGCATTCACAAGATCAACATCCGGACAGTCACAGATTATATGGTTCACAATTTCTATGTTAACAGACCCACACAGATTACAAGTTTTGTTAGGCAACGGAATAACACATATTAGTTGGGCAACCTTTGAACAGGCTTCAGTTAGCGCATAATTTGAGCGAGAAAGTGTCCAGAATGAAGATGTTTTAAATTCATCATGAGTGGACAAAAATCTCATAAAATCTGCGGATTGGGAAGTTCGTTTTAACCAATCATGCCTGAAACAGGTAGTTATTGCAGATCCACATGTTCGCTTCCAAGCTACTTTCGGCGGAAAATCTGATAAACACAAGTAGTTTGACAATGTATCTAGTAGTTCATATTTTGCCAACACCTGTATTAGGTCAGATATATAACATTCTGGGGTCGACGAACACCCGTAGAGATGCTGAAAAAGTCTGATTAAAAACAATTTCTTAACAGAATGACGACTTGGAAGGCGGCACAAAAGAGCAAAGAAACTCAATTTACGTTTCTCAATTAACGCCAAATTGACAAGCAACCGAGAAGTCCAAGTACCATGTCAGAGCGGGTTCGTATATGTAGACCTTGAATGCGTTTCAAACAGTAATGATGAATTGTTTCAATTCGTCTTAAATCAGAAGTCAACACGGGTGACCACATTTCGGCACCAAATAGCGCACATGGTAAAACTATAGACTGGTATATTTTTAAACTTGTGAGAGGATGCATGAAATCACGATGCACCCCTATCTCCATCAAACTGAAAAATGTTCCCCTGATTTTGGAAACTATATTTTCGATATCTGGACGGAAACCCCTGAATTTATTTACAGTTATTCCGACATGGGTATTATTTTCAACTTCATCAATCGGTCGATCGCCAAGTAACCAAGATCGTGAGTGTTGAAGATAATTTGCCTTATATTCATTGAAAACTATGATTTTGCATTTAGATGCATTGTAACGAAACTTCCATTTATTGCTAAACTCATGACAGACGTTCAATAAATTATCTAGTCCACTTTTACTCAAAGACATCAATACAATGTCATCAGCTTGTGTCGGGCAACAGAAACTTTGTCAATAGATCCTAAAACCGTCAATGTGTGAACATTGACCATTTAACAAGTCATTGATATATACCAGGTAAAGCCAAGGGGACAAAATTCCGCCTTGCCTTGTTCCACAATCAATTTGAAATTCTTTCGACACAAAACCGTGGTGTAATACTATTCCAGTCATATTTCTATAGAGTTCGACTATTATACGCAATCCGCGTCCAGTCAGACCAAACTGGTGTAACTTATAGAAAAGTGCAGTATGCCACACTCTATCGAATGCCTTCTCAGCATCCATAAAAGCGACATAAAGTTTACTATCCCGTTCACTGGCATATGAATTAGACTCTTTCAAGATAAATGAAGCCATTGTACTAGTCATGTTCGTTTGAAAACCATTTTGTAGAGGATTGATGTTATCATTTAGACCGGAATGTTCTATTCGTGACAAAATAAGTTTCTCAAACACCTTTTCAATTGCTAGTTGTAGAGATATTGCACGGTAACTATCAGGTGAAGTTTTTATCTTATTACCACCTTTGTAAAGTGTCACAATTAAACCCTTTTTGGCATTGTCTGGGAGAATTTCATACTTTAGAAAAGTGTTGAACAACTTTAAGAGACATTTCTTCAATCTCAGTCCTGAATATTTTAGATGTTCATACGTCACTAAGTCAATTCCCGGAGCTTTATTATTACGTAAATTTACTAAAACACTAAGTAGCTCTTCCATGCTGAAATCATTCTTCAAAATGTCATTATTATTGTTATCATTCGATGCTGTGCCCTTCAGAATATCGCGAACGGAACTTTCAATATAATCGTCCTGAACATCGGTTTACACATCTCTGGTTGAGTAAAGATTGCAGAAATAATCACCCCAACCTTCTACAATATCTACTGGGTCTCTGACAACTTTATTCTTAAATTTAATTTCACAACCTTCTTTGTATCTATTTCTTTTCCGCTTAGACTTTATTAACTTCCAAAAAAGATCCTGGTCGATTTCAGCTGCTTTGTCGATGTTTTCAAACTCGCGCATTATATGTTCATACTCAAAACGTCTTTTATAACATCTGAATATTCGTTTAGCATCCTTATAAACGACATACGACTGGTATATTTCTCCTCTTGGTCTACCTTCCAGTATCCACATTCTCCTCGCTAGGCGCATATTTCTGTGCAGTGATTTTAACTCGTCGTTCCAATAAGGTTTTAAGTACGTCCTCATCTTTTTGACTTGTAATGTTGTGTTTGAAGTTTCTATAATATGAGTTATGATATCGTGATAGAACGAATCCAGAGATTGATTATCTAAAGCTTCAATGTCTACATCATTAAGACGACTGTCGAGGGTTTCCTTGTACATCAGAATATTCGTGTCTGTCCACTTATACCTCGTGATTGTAAGTTTGTTGTGACTGTTATCTTTTATGATTTGTTTTTGTAATACAAGTTCTAACAATATTGGTCCATTGACTCATCATCCAGAATTATACATTTTGAGACATAATGGGCTTTAGATGCTGTGGATTCGTCAACATTATCCAAAAAGAAAAAAAAATTAAATCAATCAATAAATATTATTGTGTAGTGCACGGTTAAATTTTCTTCATGTAAATTTCATGTTAAGACTCGATTCTAGTGACTTAACAAGTGAATTTTATGCAAATTTCAAGTAAAAAAAAATGCCTGTTTAAGATTTGGATATTGTATGCCCATCAGAGATTTTTTTTAATTATAAAAACCTGACTACAGATTCCTCATCTTTGGCCCCATTACCATGATTTTTGCAAATTAATTAGTTCTTGTCTAATGATGCTACATCTAAAATATCTAAAGCATAGCTATTGTATGCTCTTTGTAGTTGATTTTTTTTATATTTTGATGAATTAAAAGGAGCAAAGAAAAATATTAGAGAAATATAAATTTGACCAAATACAGCATGGATGTTGTACTTTGTTTTTAGAAAGTTAGTACAAAAGTGACGTATTGGTGGTTTATGCCCTAGGCCCCAGTTTCACAAATCTATTTAACCAAGATATTTCTTAATTTAAATCAAGCAAAATCATTTGAAATCCTTTTAATTTACCATTACTATTTATTTCCAATAAAAGATTACCAAAATTGCCAAAATTTGCTGAATTTAGGTTAAGGAAAATCCTAGTTAAGAAATGATTGTGAAACTGGGGCTAGTCAAGATTTTTTCACTTATATCGGGGCAGTTCTAAGATGGTGGGAAAAAAAAGTACAAAGAAAAAACCGCTGACTCTCAGCAAGCAAACTGATAAACTTTCTCACTCTAGGATCTGCTTGAGGGAGTTGGAAACCTAGGAGTTGTGATCAGTTAAACCAGTAAAGAAACACAGTTTGATTAAATTATATCATACTTGACATTTACAGCTGACAGGTCATATGGAAAATCAGCGACATTTAAAACAGTTTTAAATGTTGCTGGGAAAATAAAAAATATATCTTAGATCTAACAATCTGTGAGTAATTAAGTTGTTTTAAATATGTCATAAAGAAATAAAATAAATTACAAATATAAAAAATATTTATTCCATATAACTAACAACTGTCAATTTCCTACTTTCCACTTCAGTAAACATGATGGATTAAATATGACACAGAACTTTCTTGGCCTTTAAATGCAGTGTGAAGTATTAAATTTTAATAACTGATGAAAATATGCATTGGAGCCTAGATTAGTACATGTGTACTCATAATACCAATATAAATGAAATATTCAGGGTGAAAAATACTACAACATTTCAATGGGAAAATGCAGTAAAAAGAGAATTAGAAAAAGTGATGAAAATATTATCTGCAAAGAAATCAACTTGAAGATTATTTATATTTAATCATAATGTTATTTTAATTTTTCATTTTTAGGATATAATTACATCATTCATACAGACGTATGACATATATTACTGTAAAAGCACACGTGGTTGTGGGGGGGGGGGGGGGGGGGGGGGGCAGGGGGGTGGTTAAATTTTGCTGTTTTCATTGGTTAGGGTAAAACAAAAATTTAATGTAAAAGAAAATTTTTAATTAATTAAAATTAATTACCCAGGCCACTAATGTGTTTATTTTGACAAACCTCAATTTCATGAAATTTTGTCCGAACAATCTTCATAATGGCTGCCACTTTAAGTTTTTCAAGGGTACTGGGCCCTTGGACTCATGAATGTTGTTTGGTGCAATTTTTGGAAAAAATCTAATAAGAAAATGCATAGTAGATATGTAAAATTTTAAATTTTAAATTTTAAGTTTTTGTACTTATATTTATTAAAATTGGAAAGGTTTATCAGAATATTAAAAATACATTTATATGCAAGCTTTAAGCCTTGGTAAAAGGGCCTGTTATTGACCCAAATTAGACAGATTGACAGCCCTAAGCATCCAACACTACTCTACACATACATACCCTTATATATACTGGTAACTAAATTCTATCATCATTAAGGAAAAATTCTTGTTTTCACATATTTTTACCATAAATCTATCAAAAATTTCAAATAACTATGAAAAATATCTATTATAGTTTCATATATACATAATAAATAAATGTACAATATATATATATATATATATATATATATATATATATATATATATATATATATATATATATATATATAAATAAAAATTCATGACAACAATTTTAGATATATTTCAATTTTTTGTATGTACATTTCAATCACAATAGTTAACATATGCATTGCAATTCAATGTTTTCTTTAACAGGAATTCCTCTTTTGTTACATCTTTAATCATAAAAATTATAAAATGAGATTCTATACATCTAAATGACAGAAGGGTTATATATACTAAGAAAACATTTTGTCATATTGTAACTACAAAAAAAAAAAAAAAAAAAAAAAAAAAAAAAAAAAAAAAAAAAAAAAAAAAAAAAAAAAAAAAAAAAACAACTTTGAAGTGGAGTGGTGTTTTACGTCTCAATTAAGATTGTTTCACTTATTCTGAGAAAGATATATCTGTGGAGGAAACCAGAGTACCGAGATAAAAATGCTTGACCTACAGTTAGCAAACTGATAAACTTTTTCAGACTAAGATCTCTCCCAAGCTGGATTAGATTCTAGGCAGTGAGAGAGGGTTTAAAAAAATTATAATAAAAAATCAAGGTAAGGATTAGCACTTGGAAGAAAAATATAAATGGCAAAATCCAGCACTAAAAACAAGCACATCATTGATATTATTGAAACGGTGCTGAATAACTGTGGTTAACAATATAAAATGTTCATTTGAAGGAGAAAAAGGTTATTTTAATTTTATGGTAATTTATATTATAACACATCATCACACAAAAAAAAATCTTTCTCTCTCTCTCTAGACTTGTCTACAATTCTTCAAAATCATACTACCGGTATCTTTCTTTCTCTATTCATTTCTACAATTTTTATTTTAAATAAGTAAATGTTTCATTCAAAGATGCCTGTGAAAAACCAAACTTTCAGGCATTCTAAATAATGATCTTCTTCACCAAAACCTTCTTCTGAGTGGCCTATTATCCATATTCAAATGATATCACAGATGTTTAAAATCAAAGTCTCCTAAATGTTTTTTTAAAGCATCATCAAGACATTTTCTCCACTTTCCAAGGCTTGTCCACTATGGTCGTAACGAGTTGGTTCTGGTAGATAAAGATCTTGATTCGATCAAACAAGAAGATGAATACAATTAATACTGATACATACTGTACCCATCCCCATTTGAGCATATACCAAAATCCTGGAGTATAACTAATAAAGATTTAAGGAAAATTACATACTGTATAATTAGTGCCCTTTGTTGAGGAAAATATGGAGGACTGTCTCCCCCTGAGGAAACATTATCTCCGGAGTTGACAGGCAAGGGAGATAAAGTTCCCAAGGGGAGATAACCCTCCATATTCCCCTCAATCAAGAGCACTATTTACTTTATTATACCGAAAACACTATTTACTTTATTATACCAAACGAAAAGCGATTTTTTACCTTTTATTCCAACCAAGCCTGTTTAAAATGTATAAAATTGCATCTGATAAAGAACTGTAAAAGTAAATGGTCTATATCTTATTGCTCAGTAGTTTCCATGATGGACATTCATAAGTTTTCGAGCCTAGCAGTGAACATTGCAATATTCCATGGCAATGTTGAATGCTGCTTCAAACATTGTGAATTGTTTCAAACCACATGATTAGAAATTACGGTACCTATGATATGTTTAGAATTTACTTGAGGTATAATAAAGAGGAATATTTGAGAAATGCAAAGTGGCTACTCATAACTGACGTAATCATGGTGTAGAAGCTTTCAAGTTTGAAATCAAAGGAGCCAGGTTAAAAAAAAAACAAAACAGTTTTATGCCCTAGTCAAGATACTTTCAACTGTATTGACAGTGATTTTGCTATGGTTTTTAAAAACTACAAATGTACCTTCCACTTTCAGATTGGGAAAATTTGGACCTTTTTTATGTCACATATTATGCTCAGAATTTTGAAATTCATTGCAAAGATTTTATATTGTGACAATATCTAACATTTTTTGTCCGTCAGAACAGTTTTTTACAACTGGATTTAACTTAAACATTTGTCTGTGTGTCTGTTGCCTTTTGGGGAATTTTAGTTGTCAAATTGGGAAATTTTAGCCTTATTTCTCAAGGGGAAACTACCTTTATTCGGTAGTAGTTTTAGGCAAACAAAACCACTGATTGAGGCAGTAACTTCAAGGATTGTGGAGAAAAATGGAGAGCCCAGAGAAAACCACTGACTTTTGGTAAATGAACTGACAATTTATTTCACACTAGGATCTGCTTGAGTAGAATTCCAGCCTAGGTGGTGAGAGACTGCTCGAGGATTCCAGTCTAGGTGTTAAGTTATCATTCATATGCACAGGCTTAAGACCACTTTGCCACTTCATGAACTGCAAAACTTTTTAAAATAAATTAAGCTTTTATGGATGATGAAAAAAGATTCTCTTTATTTCATTATCATTTTTATATAAACATTTTTTAAATATAATTTCAAAAGGATACAGATATTCATCCTGTATATAGGAAATGTTGGCAGAAACAACAAAAGGTTGACCAGCTCCTCTTCCTGATAGCCATGCTGAATATGGAGCATCTAGTATGGTTGTAACTGCAAAAAAATTATATATATAAAGAATGCAGCATTTGTGTAACATATACAAAGGGTTACTAAAACAGTATTTGAGAAACAAATATCCCCCACGAGGACCAAATTTAAGATCAGACTTTGTGATCTTGACCTTTGTCCTACAAAGTTACCCAAAATTGATATGAAACTCATTGTCTCAAGTTTATATACATTCTTGCCAAGATTGATCGAATGACATCCACAGATGTAAAATAAGTCAGTCAGAAGACATAATATGACAGATGCACATGAAAAATGATACATGTAATATCATTTGTATACTCAGATCTCATTTTTTGTACCAATCACATCCACTCTGAAACGTTTAACTTGATTTACAAAGCACTTTCCCTGTATAATAGAGTGAAATAATGTTATTTTATTACAAGTGAAGATTCTTTCACTTATAATGAGGCAGTCAGTACTGATTTGGTGGAGGAAACCAGAATACCACAGAAGACCACTGACCTTTCACAAACAAACTGACAAACTTTCTCAAGCTTAGATTTACAAGAGATGAATAATTTTAAACAATATTTTAATATCTCTCAAAATTACATGCAACTGTTTTACATCACGACAAAATGGGATACCGAAACAAGAGAATTATTCTCTTATGTAAATCAGTTTCTCTGAAACAAGTGCAGTGGAGTAACAGAGTTTTACGCCCCAGTCAAGATTCTTTCACTTATTTCGAGGCAGTCAGTTCTGGAATGATGGAGTGCCCAGAAAAAACACTGAACTTTGGCAAGCGAACTTTCTCAAACTGTGATCTGTCCCGAGTGGGATTCGAACCCAGACAGTGAGAGGCTTCCCTGGAATGGGATTGGTTTCTAGGACTTAAGAGGTGATAAGATCTGGATCACTGTTTGGCCTTCCATCAAATGGAAAATAACCGATTACCGTATACCACTTACCATTTCTACCAGCATATTCTTTAAATATTGTTGATAACTGATATGACTCTGCATACACACTGGTTGAGTTGATAACTGAGTTCTGTTAAGATAAATCATAATCAAATTACCATTGAAACTGATGACAAATTCACCCGTCAATTTTACTAAATTATCAGAAGCAGACTACAGCTCAATCAACCTAAACAGACTGCTTACAGACAGATCAAAACAACAAATGAAGATTTAACTCTTTTTTTTTCAGACTACAGCTCAATCAACCTAAACAGACTGCTTACAGACAGATCAAGATTAAACTCATTTTTTAAAAATGTTACAGTTGTTTCTAACAAATCAATCTTTTTAAAATACAGTGTATATGTTTATCATTTTTTTCAAAGATATCATTTTTCTTATTTCTGCCAACCCATTGATATTTTTTTTTTTACAGATTCACTTTTTTTTTTCTTAAATATGCCACCTTCTCTGCAACACACCCTCCTTGATTGTTAAGTGATATCAATTTGAAATTTTTTTCTTACAAATTTAGGAAAAAAATGTCCTGCTTCAGACATTCAAAATAAGTCCCTAGGCTAGGCTTTGTTACTGACCACAAAAAAACCTTGTCAAAAGAGTGGAGTGGATTAATGGTGTTTTCAGCCCCATTCAAGTTTATATCATTCATACTAAGGCCGTAATTTTTTGGAATGGTGGAGGAAACTGGAATGCCTAGAAAAAACAACAACTTTAAGTCAAGCAATGTGCCTGTTAAGTACTTACGTTAAACCTGACATCGACTCCTCTGTGAGCTAATGGCTGCTTCTGCTTGATACGTAAGTCACCAAAAACTTCATATCTGGCTCCAGGTATTGGTGACTGATGATGTATATAGGCCATGGATTCCATTCCAAAAGTGGAAAATCTCTGGAGAAAAAAAATACATGTACTTGTTACCAATTTCATCTTTATAATGAACAGACTGTTACTTTTTCAAAAGAGTGCATTGTTTTCAACATTACATTAACTTAAGATATAGGTATGTTTAATATTTTGAATATAAGAAAATATTCTACTAATCCATTGGTATGAATATATAATTTCTGTTTTGTTAATTCTTAGTATGAAATATTCAACCCTTCCAACATATTACAAAACGTATTACGTAAAACCAGTGTTCTACATAGATAAACTAAAGATGGATTACTTCCCTTTTACTTAAATGCTAATGTTTCGATTCAAACAGCCATGATAAAACAATGAAAAACTTATACAGCTTTGGTTGGTTAGTTGAATTTACATCAAATCAGCAGTTTTTCACCTATTGGAAATGAGACATATTTTAATTATCTCTAAGATTACTCTTAACAAAAGTCCATGCATTGAGTGAATGTGCAAGTGTTTGTGATCTGCAATGTACTAGTACACTTATGGTGAACTTATGAGCGCTAGTTTACTTGCCCCTGCAATATAACAGTTAAACAGATGCAGGCCACTGAGTCAAATAAACTGGTACTAAGCCAACCAGTTAAGACCTTTGGATAATTGAGAATGAACTCACAGAGGTGAGAGGCCTTGAGTTTGAAGGGTGATGCCTTAACCACTCAGCCATTGCAACTTCTTACACAACTTAAGACTTTGAGTATAGTGAAAGAGTATTACAAGATTACTACCCAACATTGTTTGTGCAAATTCCCAGTTGAAAGTCATTTTTACAAGAAAACATCAGTTTATTGAATTCTGTAAATAATAAAATACTGTAAATAAGAAATTTTTCCTAATCGTTTTATTTTATCTTAATCCGCAAGTAAAGCGAGACAAGAACATAAAACTATTGCTAATATAAAAAGTCAATATTATTTGTGCTGACAGTCACCAGATTACCCAAAATTAAATGTACAGAATAGATGTCCATGTTGTCTTGCGTGAATATAAACTGACGCAAAAATTTCCCATTACAGTAGGTCACACAAGCCATATATGTTGAATCATGTGATACACTCATGAATTTCATTTTTCTAGCATAATAAAAATATATAATTTACTTACAAATAACCTATAATCAAAGAACAGAAACAGCTTAACACCAAGAACATTTTCTGTATCTTGTAAGGGCATTTCTAGTTTAAATATCAGACCATCAGCTTTGCCATCTCTATCGTTGTCCTCTTCACGAGACTGAAAAAAGTTAAAAATTAAAACAAGAATTACACATGACCTTATGTATAGCAGTGTTAGATAAAACCGGTCAATGCTATTAAAACACTTTACTGTTGATAGTTAATTTTTTAGGGTAAACAACATGTAACATAATACAATTACAATAGATTGAAAAAAAGTTGAAAAAGATACAGAAACAATGAAACACAGTACATAATATAAATCTCTCTCCTATAGTTCATTCTTTGATGATAATTACTAATAAATATCAAAATTTTTTACAACCCTCATAAGAAGGATATCAGACAACACTTTTAACAATTACATTGTATTCACAAGTGCCTTATACATTGTTAGTTATGAATACCATTGCCATAGTTTAGAATACTTTTTTAAAAATCAGTGTTATAGGAATTTTTCTTATTTCTGTTGCCTGTTTACTTTTCCACTATTTAGGACTTAACAAATATATATGATTTTTGTTATCATTGTTATTACTGTTATATCTATACCACTGTGCTAATATGGGAGACCTAAAAATGATACAGGATTTCTCAGTTCAGAAACATAATCTAATTGTTTTTGTTATAACTGCATTAAGAAATCTGCTAAAACAACAAGCTGGGAATTCTATGTGATTCTATTGTGATGAATACTCCCCTCAAGGTTTCTCCCTTGAATTAATCTTTTTCTTTCTACCTTTTCTCTCACAATGGTTTAACAGAGTTAATGATAGTAGTTTACAGGTAAACATTTTACATGTTCTAGTTACAGTTGTCATCTTTTTTTTCTTTTCTGTTCCACAGTAAAGGATTATTGTTATTAGCTGTATACCACTGCAATAGGATTTCTTAGATCAGTGATATACATGCAGTGGTTGCAGTAGACTTTGAAAATTTCATACAGAAAAAAGGCAAAGAGCCAATCTTTTTCAGTGCAAACTCCCAAAATTTGTGTGCATTCAAAATACCTCTCAAAAGTTAATCTGATAATAGGGCATTAATAAATCCCGCACATTTTCATTTTTGTTATTTTGAGATGGTACCTCCCAGACATCATTTCCTTTAGCCTTCATAAACATTAACAAGTCTATTTTAAAAGTTATTTTTTTTCAATGCCATTTTTATGTTCTTGGCGACCTTGTTAGAATAGTAAACATTTAAAGACAGGAAGCACAATCGGACCAACCTCCTAAATGTTTAATTTAATCGGAAATATAAAACAAGTTAGGACAACTTGAGGGGGGTGCTATTTATTCTTGCGTGCAAAAAAATGCAGTTTATTTTTCCGCACATTGGGTAAAAAATATGTATGAAAAAATGTAGAAATTGGTGCTAACACAACCACTGTACATGTAGACATTTTGTTATAATTGTTATTACCTGTATAAGAGGTATTCTAAGATTCTGTTGTTGCATTTGGTTATACCTCTGGAATGTGCTGTAAGTTATAGAACTTTGACCACCTTCTAACTCTAATACTAAAAGTAACTGCTTCTTAAATAAAACTGTTGGAACTTCTCTATAATATGTTTCCTTAATCCAAAAACCTGTAATTTAAAAGAAAAATTAATTTTATTTTTATTAAAGAGATCTTACAGAGTTCAATCACTTTCACGGGGAGAAATAAGGATATGCAAATTTGTCTAAAATCTTTGATTTTGTTGCAGGACTGAGCAAGTTGTGTTGTTGTATATATAATAGGTATAACAGAGTGATTTTCTGGTCTGGATATTTTAGCCTGTGGTAAAATGCCTGCTTATCACCCAGAAGGGCCATATTCAATCATCAACCAGGGCACTCAGTGAGGATGCGTTTGGTTTCAGGGCTTCCTCCCTCCTGTTACAATTTTATACCCAAATAATGCAGATATGAAAATTCCCCATGAGGGACCTTAGTGACTGAGTAGTCACAATTTATATACATATATGTATATATACAGTGGAGTTCGGCTATAACGAAGTCCAGGGAATGGCTTAATGGACTTCGTTATAGGCATATTTCTTTTTAAACGATTTTCCAGCCCCAGTATCGTTTTGGAGAATGCAGAGACAAGTTATCTCCCTTCGTCAATGTGTATCGCATAAACCAGAAGTAGAGGACGATAAAAATAAAAAATAAAATATAATTTATCAATTTTGATTTTTTGTTTAAGATAATCAATAATAATCGCGAACCGTCATAAATATAACATGTATTTTTTTTAAGCACTTAACCATCCATTAGCTTTAGTAGCCGGTAAAGTTCTAACTAAAGAAAAAAAAAATATATATATAAAAATTAGTTAATTCAATCAATATTTCTTCCTCACAATCTGCTACATATTATTTTATATTATAACATTAAATTAATCCAAAATGTTGAAAACATGTGACTTTAATCCGTTGCGAAAATTTATTGGAAAATTATATATCTCTTTAAATGTCACAATGTAAATCCATGTTACTTTTCAGAAAATAATTTAAATCCGTTTAAAAGCCACATTCTGAACACTTATCACTAACACATGCTAAAAAAGTCGTTGATTTTTGACGTTTCACAAATTTTCGGCTGTATAAAAATGTTTCTAGATCCGACAAACTGTCATATATTTTTTCACTCACATCCTCCTGGGTATCGACATAAGGTCTCCATTTTGTGATTCATAGGCACTTTCCCTATTTATTTACTAAATAATTAAACTGTCACACACAATTTCATTCATTAAAATAATTTTTCACAAGCTTCACTAAACCCTTGGCGTGCCTCTAATAAAGTTCAGTGAGTTTTGAATAAACACGTGAAGGTATAACATCAAAGATGTTACTTTCGGTGTATAGGTGATTTAACACCTATGATCCTATCATGACATCCACGCTTACTGTCTGGTCGGTTACATGTTTTGAAGTGGTTTCTTTTTAATCTTCTGTCGACGGTAAGTCAAAATTAGGATCAATTTTAGTGACTTCGTTATACACCATATGTTTACCGTTCTATTTTTTTCACGGGACGTGATATTTACTATGTTATAGACATTTTTTCGTTATAGGCCAATTCGTAATAAGCAATTCAATTAAACATAAATTATATAGTAAATTGGTCGGGGAATTTTTTCTAGTTCATTATAGGCCTAAATTCGTTACATCCGTCTTCGTTATAGATGAACTCCACTATATATATATATATATATATATATATATATATATATATATATATATATATATATACAAATATATATAAATATATATTACTCAGAAATTTTATTTCTTTGATAAAAAATCAGACAATCGATCTGTGTAAAAGATTTTTTCTACAGAAAAGTCTGATACTACAAAAACACTATGGTTTTCTCCACCATTCCAAGACAAGATGACTTCAGATATGTGAAAAAGTTTAGATTTTAGCATTGTCCTGGTTATTTTGAAACATTACAAACAGATAGCCTCCTATTTTTCCTGTCTTGTTGACATTATGTAGGATCAATGTAAAAAACGAATATCAAAACAGATAGTACAGCTTTCTTTATTATCTTTTGCAAATGACCTCCTGATTTTTCTGTCTTCTTTTGAATATTTTAACTGTTCAGTACATGTTGGACTCAAAAGAGAAGACAATGAGCACTACAGTATATTTTGAAAATTAGGATTTCATCAAGTACAGACGTGCATTAAATTCACGTTTGGTTTCAAATTAAAATTTTGTTTAAATATTAATTTCGTGGACTTACCATAACTTCTGTAGACAACAAATAGAGGTGGTATAACTGTTAAAAACAAAATTATAACCAGTAGAATTGACGCTTTCGAACAAACATTCGTTTTGTATCGTCTTAGTTCAGGGTGCGAAAACACTTCGTACACCGCCATTTTCAAACATAGGAGGATTGGGCTTACGGTTAGGGCTTAACATTGATTGGTTAAAAATATTTTTTTTTTTTTTTAATATTCAGTATGAAAAGAAATTTACATATTTTTTCATATTTTTCGTTCGCGATAAACAAAAATCATGAAGCTGTATCATTATATAACAAAATAAGCAAGCGATAAAAAAAATTCACTCCGTATTATCGATGACGTCATATTGCGGGAAACATGAATAAACTTAAGGAACTTAATAGCAATAAACTCAGTCATGATTAGGCATAATTAATTTAAAAATTAATAATTTGATTTAATAAATTTTGAATTTAATCTGAAATTTAATTTTAATTTAATTTAATAAATTTCAGATTAAAAATTGAAAATTCAATTTTAAATCAATTACTATTTAATTAATTCTAACATTAATGATAATAAAAATAATTACTTCAAAAGTCAATAAAAAGGAAGGCTTGATATTTATTTCTTGATGTTAAGGAGTTAAAGGTAGCGAAAGGGAGTAAAATATAGTTTTTTGTTGTCAAGTATCATTTATTTAGCAAAAAGTAACCCCCCCAACCCCACCCGAAAAGTAATTTTTAATTAATCTAAACTATATCTAACAATTTTTTTTTTTACTTTAAAAAAGTTTTTACATGATAATATTTTCTTGAAACAATATATTTACAACCTAACAGTTGCCATATTGGTAGTAAAAGATTGATTTTTCGGCGAGATCTTTTTAATTCCTTTTGCTATTTTTTACTCTTTCGACATATCCCTGGTATAATGTTCTGTTTTTAATTGCATTTATTTTATACCATAAAAACAATTAGAAAAAAGTTCCCCTGGTCAAATGATATTCACTCCTGACAATAAGGGGCTTAAGTTAAACACTGTAATCATCACAAAAGTTCGGGCCATCCATTTTTACAGGTTTCTTTGCAAAACTATAAATGTTTGTAGTTTGTTTGCTTAAAACACAACTTTTATCACAAAAGGATGTGTTAATACTTGTCCAGGTTTGGTGAATCTTTCTATATATATTTAAAGAATTTGTTGTTGTAGTTAACTTACCTCACAGATTTCACAATTTGACCAATAACTAAAAGAATAATTGTGTCTTCTAGTATCCTGGTGTCCTAAGCAGCCATTTTGATTGTGGATTGTAATTTTTATGTTAATTCTGCATCAGCAACTTTTCAGCTATTCAGGACAAGAGCAAATTGTGGTTTGCCCTTTACTAGCCCACACTCAAGGTGATTTTTCATATGTGGTAGGTAAGGGGTTTGAATCCCAGACAGGTCTGACCAAGACTTGAAAATGGGTAGTGACTGTTCTTTCGCCAAGTACTTGGCGTATAGAAATAAAGGTCACAGAGTTTGAATGAAACCCTAAAAACCAAAGCCCTATGTTATAGCAGGCATGACATGTTAAAGAACCCTTCCTGCACATTGCCCCAAGCACACTGCAAAGGTCAAAATTTCTGCCACTTCACCTACCACTGGAGACATCTCAATATAAGTGAAATATTCTTGACTGGGACATAAAACCCTATTAAATCAATCAATCAAGGTGACTTTTTGTAATGGTGCTAGATCACTGAGTCAATGTTCCACATACAAGCATACTACTCCTGCAGTCTTTCATCCCAGCACCAGGTGAACCATTGATACTCTGTCTTTATGCCATATCTCAAGGTGAGGAAACAATAGGTCAGTTCAGGGTAAGTGGAAGAATGCCAGGAGACAACCACTCACCTTTGGCTAGTGGACTAACAAACTTCCTTACGTTCACTAACATTTGGTAAGTGAACTAACAAACTATCTTAAAATCTGTCACTAACATTTGGTAAGTGAACTAACAAACTATCTTAAAATCTGTCCAGAATGATTGGCTGGTTGGTTGAATGTTATTTTTGGACACATCAGCAATTTTTCAGCATCTTGTCATTAGTAGAATGCATTAAGAAGTAATAAAGATTTCTCAGTGACAAACTTGAAGAACAACTACAATAGAACCAGAGTCTTTTTCAGCTGAGGTTCTGGTTCATCAAGCATTTATTAACTCTATTTATCCTTCTTAATATACATGTATATTTCACACACAATCACTATTTGTCATTTTAAAATTTACAGTTATAGTATGCACAATTACCAAATTTTTAAAATATTTTACAAGAATGGTTAATTTTTCTGTGTATCTTTAATGACATTAAGCATATAAACTTTGGAGCTCAGGTTATTTCATCATTAACAAAATACAACACTTATGTCATTTTTCAGAAAAAAAGACATGTTAGATTGAAAAGGAATTTATTTTTTCATCAAATACAACAAAATTAATGACATTTACACGGAATGGTTTGAATAATTCCAAGTGCAAGTAATACTCTCATTAACTGAGATCTGTCATTTTTTCGGAGATAATTATATGACTTGCTGTATGTTATTTTCAATGAATTTTCTAGGCGTCTTTCTGATTTGATCATATCCAAATCTTCATCAGAACATGTAAAATGAGTAAAAGTAACCTGAAAGTAAACAATAAAAATATAAACTAGTTGAAATAGATAAAAGTAATCTGCAAAGCTAACAATTGTAACCAATAATCAGAATCACTTGCACAAAACCCACATAACATACTGACATGTGATTAGATGATTGAGATTGATACAAACAATTATCTCATAAATAGCTGAAAAATGCTGATGTGACGTAAAACAACATTCTATCACCCAAGGCATGTAATACTTCTGTCTTAAATAAGGAAAAAATACTTACATTCGTCCTCTTTACAATTATTCCAACTAAAGAGTATTTGTCTGCCTTTTTCCTCTCTGACATATTTAGTACATTCAGTAACAATTCTCCACCATGTTGTCCAACCACTTTACTATTCAAAAGACTAATCAGTTTTTGTTCTTTCATATTTATTCGTTCTGATGAATGCCCACATTTTATCTAAAATCAAATTAATCAGAGAGAAAAAATAGATTTTAAAAAAATGAAGCTAAAATAAATGTACTTGGCAAATACCAACTAAGAACAAAAACAACAAATAAAAGATGGCAACCACATAATAAGACCACAGATTAAAGACAATTTAAACACAACAGGAGGATCCCTTGCCCATTTTTTTTTTACAATCTAGAGTCAGTTTTTTAAAGCTTAACCAAATAATAATTAATAAGCAAAAATAATTGACACAAAGTTTTAAATTGTATCATCTGTACCCCATTAAAACAATTATGTGCATTAACTTTTAAGCAGAATTTTTGTAAATTTTGTCCATTTCAGCAATTTTTGACTTTTGATGAGTGAACTGATTTTCTTACACTAGGATCTGCTCAAAAAGGATTTGAATACTTGAGAGGCATTGCAAAAACAGGCAAAAGAAAAACCACAGATCTTTGACAAACTGACAGGATCTGAATCAGTGAAAGATGTTTCAAAAAAAGAAAGTAAGTCATAAAGATATTTGCAATAGAATATGTAAATACCTCGCACACAGATAAAATATTAAAACCATCTTCATCAGAATCTGTAAAACATGGAAAAAAATATGTCTGCGTTTGAGGTAACTTTGGTGCTACCAACTCTGGCTACTATACCTGGTCCTTGTTTCCTGGTTGAAATTAAAATAATAATTATACAATGGTATAACAAACAATTATGAGAACTATTCAAATATTTGCATTTTGCACCTGACTAATAACACTGAAATATTAGCAGTAGCAACATAATTGTAAAAATAAAGATAATAATAATGAGTGACTGGTATTTATGTAAATACACTGGTTTTCCACATTAGACAAGGTATGCTCTGGCTCAAATTATTTTGTTGCCATCAATACTGTCAGAAGCAAAAAAGTTTTTGACAGTTTGTATAATCAGATGCCAAAATCCACTTACTTGTATCTTTTATTTTGAATTTTGAATGACACAAAATGTAATTTTGCCAGAATAATTGTCAAAAGTCAAATTTCACCAAAAAAAAAAAAAAAAAAAAACAAGAGGCCCATGGGCCTTAACGCTCACCTGAGAATATCTTCAAAATTGTTTACAAAGTGCAACAGACAATATATCAAGTACAGAAAATTTAAAGAAACTCAAGAACTCCCAAAAAAATTAATCAGAAATATTCAGTCACATTTCATTAATAAGCAGCTAATATGCATAAAGTGACTGTAGTCTTCTTTTGCAGCTGTCACCTTGACCTTTCAACATATGACCTTGAATCATATATCAAAATGATTGCCACGTCAATATCTACAATATTCCAATATGCATGCCTATACAAAAAGTTAATAGTTTACAAGATAATTAGCAATTTAAGTCTTCTTTTGCAGTTGTGACCTTGATCTTTTGACATATGACCTTGAACTATATATTAAAATCATCGTCATGTCAATACCTACAATATTCTAAAATACATGCCCATACAAAAAGTTAATAGTTTTCAAGAAAATTAGCAATTTAAGTCTTCTTTTGCAGTTGTGAACTTGACCTTTCAACATATGACCTTGAACCATATATCAAAATGATCATCATGTCAATACCTACAATATTCTAATATACACGCCTATACAAAAAGTTAATAGTTTTCAAGATAATTAGCAATTTAAGTCTTCCTTTGCAGCTTTGACCTTGACCTTTCAACAAATGAACTTGAACTCTATATCAAAATGATTGTTGTCGCAATACCTACAATATTCTAATATACATGCCTATACAAAAAGTTAATAGTTTTCAAGATAATTAGCAATTTGAGTCTTCTTTTGCAGCTGTGACCTTGACCTTTAAACATATGACCTTGAAATATATATCAAAATGATCGTCATGTCAATACCTACAATATTCTAATATACATGCCTATACAAAAAGTTTATAGTTTTCAAGATAATTAGCAATTTAACTTTTCTTTTGCAACTGTGACCTTGACCTTTCAACATATGACCTTGAACCATATATCAAAATGATCGTCATGTCAATACCTACAATATTCTAATATACAAGCCTATACAAAAAGTTAATAGTTTTCAAGATAATTAGCAATTTAACTTTTCTTTTGCAGCTGTGACCTTGATCTTTCAACATATGACCTTGAACCATATATCAAAATGATCGTCATGTCAATACCTACAATATTCTAATATACACGCCTATACAAAAAGTTAATAGTTTTCAAGATAATTAGCGATTTAAGTCTATTTTTGCAGCTGTGACCTTGACCTTTGAACATATGACCTTGAACCATATATCAAAATGATCGTTGTCCAAATATCTACAATATTCTAATATACATGCCTATACAAAAAGTTAATAGTTTTCAAGATAATTAGCAATTTAAGTCTTCTTTTGCAGCTGTGACCTTGACCTTTCAACAAATGAACTTGAACTATATATCAAAATGATTGTTGTCGCAATACCTACAATATTCTAATATACATGCCTATACAAAAAGTTTATAGTTTTCAAAATAATTAGCAATTTAACTTTTCTTTTGCAACTGTGACCTTGACCTTTCAAAATATGACCTTGAACCATATATCAAAATGATTGTTGTCGCAATACCTACAATATTCTAATATACATGCCTATACAAAAAGTTTATAGTTTTCAAAATAATTAGCAATTTAACTTTTCTTTTGCAACTGTGACCTTGACCTTTCAAAATATGACCTTGAACCATATATCAAAATGAGTGTCATGTCAATACCTACAATATTCTAATATACATGCCTATACAAAAAGTTAATAGTTTTCAAGATAATTAACAATTTAACTTTTCTTTTGCAGCTGTGACCTTGACCTTTCAACATATGACCTTGAACCATATATCAAAATGATCGTCATGTCAATACCTACAATATTCTAATATACACGCCTATACAAAAAGTTAATAGTTTTCAAGATAATTAGCAATTTAACTTTTCTTTTGCAGCTGTGACCTTGACCTTTCAACATATGACCTTGAACCATATATCAAAATGATCGTTGTCCAAATATCTACAATATTCTAATATACATGCCTATACAAAAAGTTAATAGTTTTCAAGATAATTAGCGATTTAAGTCTATTTTTGCAGCTGTGACCTTGACCTTTGAACATATGACCTTGAACCATATATCAAAATGATTGTTGTTGAAATACCTACAATATTCTAATATAAATGCCTATACAAAAAGTTAATAGTTTTCAAGATATAGTGACAAATAAATAATTTTTAGCAATTTTCCCACTAAGTTCCTTGCCATTTCCCCATTTTGAGCCCCATCGCTTTCATTTGTGCAAATCTAAAACTAGATGACCTAAGAATGTTATAAGTGAAATAACTAAGGTATATCACTTGTACATTCAGAGGAGAAGATTTTTAAATTTTTTCACTATTTCCCCCCTTATGGGGCCCCAAGGGGACATAACTCCTTCATATGTGCAAATCTGAAAGGCCTTCACCCAGACATCATCACCACCAAGTTTCATCAAATTTGGGTTGGTAGTTTTAGAGGAGTTGATTAAAATGTAAAATGTTAACGCACGACGGACGACGCACGACGCACGACGCACGACGCACGACAGACGACGGACGGTGAACCATCGCAATAGCTCATCTGAGCTTTCAGCTCAGGTGAGCTAAAAAAAAATTAACAATTGCAATTGGTGATGCCAGGAGCTAACCCTGCTTAGACAATATGAATTAGATTTCAACATGTGTGAGAGATCCTCAAATCCAAGTCTCTTCTGAAAAACAGTCAAAAGATTGTGACCTTTACTTTTTTCACACCCTATTACTTTTATTTCTGATGGTTTAAAAATACTTAACTAAAGAGTTTGTAGAAATATGGACAACAAATTGACCACATGGTTGTTTTAAATCATTTAAAAAATAATAATAAAGAAAAAAGTAATGGTATTTTATGCTCCAGTCAAGAGTTTCTCTTGTCACTCACATCAAAGTAGTCAAAATGAAATAGTGGGGGAAACCAGAGTGCCCTAGAGAAAACCATTAAACCATTGTTCTATATCACACTAGGATAAGCTTAAGTGTGCAATTGTGCAATTGGTGTCTTAAACACTTAAATATGTGAATATAAATTCTTAATTGCTTTAAATGATCAAGTTCTGTAATCTCCCTAACTTGTATTCCTAGAGCGATATTTATAGAATTTCCAACGGTTTATGTGTTCTGTTTGTCATGTGTTAATTTCTTTCAATACAGATTTCTTTAAGAGTTTGGAGAAGTAGAAGCAGCATAGTAATGCTATGATAAAACCTGAGGACCTTTTCCTTTTCCCCTATTAATTCTAATATCAAAGTCAGAAATGGTCTTAAGTGTCAAATCACATAATGGTCCACCAAAAAGAACATGTACTTACAAAGAAAGTAAGCCGCACATCCCAGCAAATTCTTCAAATAGATTTTTGAACATACTTTCATAATTACCATGATGTTTTTTAAAAATACAAATACTGATGAGTTGTTGTGTAAATCGCTGACCATGTACATAAAACCTAAAACAGGTCACAAAAGATTATAAATATATAAACACATTAATGCAACAATACTTATCAAAAAAATCAATTATTACATGTAGTCATATACATTTTACATAATAAATAAAAATATTTTAAATGGCGAATATGCATTCATGATTCTAGCATTATCTAACCCACTGGCATGTTATAAAAAGCTGAGACAATCCAAATCTAGGGATATTTTTATTTCTTATGATAAAATACTTAGATTAAAAAAATAAACTATATATAAAACAAAATAAATAGATAAATTAAAAAAAAAATAATAAAAATAAAATAAAATAAAATAAAATAAAATAAAATAAAATAAAATAAAATAAAATAAAAAAAAAAAAAAAAAAAAAAAATTAAAACAAATTTAAAAAAAATAATAATAAAATAAAATAAAATAAAATAAAATAAAATAAAATAAAATAAAATAAAATAAAATAAAATAAAATAAAATAAAATAAAATAAAATAAAATAAAATAAAATAAAATAAATAAATAAATAAATAAATCATAGTTCACACATTAGTTAGGGTTGTATAACAAAGCATATTGGTAAACCTTCTACGAATATGTAGAGGTTGACCTAAAATTCAAGGCTCTTGTAACATTTATATTCAACAAGTCTGCCATTGAATTTCAGGTCTAATGGAGAGGGTGGTGAAATTATTATTGTTCCCAACCATAACTTTTTACATACATTTGTTTAAACCAAGTTTCAAATCGCTGTCTCAAATTAAAATTAGCAGGTAGTGGAATCCATGACATCAAATCCCTCACTAAACATTTATTTTTCCCAGTAACTGTTGGTAAAGGGTTATTTTGATCAAACATCAATGAATATGCTTGGGATGCTTCTATTTCTTCTATGTCATGTGCATCCAACTTATCTAAAGGGGAATTTGATATATTTAACATTTTCAAACAGTTATCAACTTTATTCAAAATATCATCTGACATCTGATACACAAGTTCTCCTTCAATTGTTGTAAAACGAAATGGTTCCATTGATGAAAGTATGAGATTCAACATTTCAGCACTTGATAAAAGATGTGAGGTCATTGATGTTATATTTAATCTATTCAACGTGATCTCTGTCCAATAAGAAGTGCACTGTCCCACTCCAGATGTTTTTTCAGAAATGTTTGAAGTAGATGCCCCTGATTCATTTCTGATAAGATTTGAATTTGATTCAGAACTTTCACTTGAACTGTGGACATCTTCATCTTGCAGCAAACACAACTCATTATGATGGGATGGAGATGATGTGGCAGTCGTCGGAGATTCTAAATTCACTGATTGTTTTTTGGTTTCTGGAGGTCTGAATTCATTGCTTAAACCAGAGCTCTCTGGATATTTTCTTTTTCTTTTTTCATCCATTTCCCAAATTGACAGTTTTAAAGCTAACAAACGTACCCAAACTAAAACGTACCCAAATCAGAATGTAAGTTTCTGGACAACAACAAAAGCTACAAGATCGCATTCATTAGTCTTTCATAGATATTTAGTGCCACCAGGAGTAACAGATAATGAAACTGTTTTGTTACCAATGTAATCATTGTAACTGATTAAAAGGACATCTCTTTTATAAATAAATTCCTTATCGGCTTAGAATAATCGAATTTTATCATAACGATACCGTGAGGCCCGGGGTATCGCTGGTGGGAGTGAAAACTGATTTTGGTGTTTGAAATAACCTATCGTCGGTATATAGTTTTACGCGAAATCATCGTGGAAAAATAGCTCTTTCGCCATTATGCTAGATATAACAGCAACACGTGGTCAGTCATTTTCCCGCCAAAGCAAAAAGAAAATTTTCGAATGGCAATTTCATTAGATTACCTATTTTTACTTTAAGTTAGATACCATAATTTCAGTATTGTACCAGGAACTTATAAATATATGTCCCGATTAAATGTATTTAAAAATAAAGTTGCTTATAATTAGACCAGCGACATTTTAAATGTCACTGATTAGACACATTACTAGTACCGTATAACTTCAACTAATGAGACCAGCGATATTGAAAACGTTAAAAATGACGTCGATGAGACGTGTGATGTTTTTTTTCCTTTTCTTTTTCCCCCCTTCAGTTCTAAGTTCTGGTAGCAGGTAGTTATAATAATCAGCCAATTGCTCACTGATAACATAATTGATAAGTCCTCACGTTATTCAAATTACATAATTTCACTTTGTTTAGAAATTAATGTTGAAAAATGACAAAAGTATCATCTAAAATTTCACTAAGTTATTTAAAAACAATTGTTTGAAACTATCGATTTGAACGTCGGACTGGGCCTGACCAAGACTTGAAAAATGATAGTCACTGTTCTTTAGCAAAGCACTCGGCATTTCGAAATGAAAGTCACGGGAGTCCTTTGGACTCGATGAGACCTTAAAAACCAGTGGCCCGTGTCACGGCAGGTGTGCAACGCTAAAGAACCCTCCCTGCACATTCACTAAGCTCACTGCAAAGTTTTTTTTTTCCATTCACCTATAGCTGATGACGTCTCTATAGAAGTGAAATAATCTTGACTGGTACGTAAAACCGCCCGTATTTATTCAATTAAATCAATCTACTGAATCGATACTTATACGTGTTTTTTATTAATGTTTTGTTTTAATCATAGGTTAAACCAGCGATTTTTAAAACGTTTTAAATTTTTGCTGGTTACATTAATCAAGTTAAGAACAAATGAATACAAAACTTTAATTTTTGGTTTAATTTTTAATTACACATGTAAAAGTAGCATTTGTAGTCAATAAATAAAAATTACAAACAGTTTCCGGTAGTAATTTACAAAACGTTGTGTATCCAAATAACTTCAACCAGTGAAAAATGTCGTTGATGTAACCTCAAGGCTTTAGCATAAAACCAAAGGTAAAATGAAGGTTTTGATATTGGTTATCTAGGCCATCTTGATTGACCTGAATATAAGTTCATTGATTATTTAATTTAGGAAATAAATTAACTGTATGTTATTTAGAACAATAGAACATATTAATAATGTGTAAATCTTAAGGACGTTGTGTCAAAATGTTGATATTTTCTGGTAGGGAACGTTTTCGTTTGGACATAAAAATCCGCAACGACTTCCAGGGTGTTTCCCTTTTTTATACTATACACTACAACATACTTCCTAAAATCAAAACTAAGCATGGTAAAAGTTTGGGTGTAATAAATTCCTTTTAATTCATTGATTATGCAGTCTTCATGTTTAAGAGTTTTGAATTCAGGTAAAGTTTAATAATTTACACAAATCGACATCTAAACGTTAGCCTTCCTTTCGCTCGGCATCACAGTTCTAACCTACCCTGCTTCCTGTTACCCTTGCCCTTGACAAATCTGAAAAATCTTCGCCAACATTGGGACTGGGGGGTATTAAGAGAGATAAGTTTAGGCAAAACACCTTAGGCTGTTTTAAAATATTTGCTATTATCACCATTTTATGATTAATTTTGTAAAATTTCCATAAAAGATGCAGTAAACATGAACATAACAGCATAAGGATACTTGAACAAAGATTTGCTGTTTTCCATTTTTTTTATCCTTATTTATTTAAAAATTTACTTTAAATTTTTTTTCACCATTGATAATGCCAGTTTTAGACTATAAACAATAATGGTAAAAATAAGCAATTATTTGCAGTTTTTGCACATCATCCACTACAAAAGAAATAGGTTGTGCTCAATACTTGCCAATTTCTGATTTATCTCCCTGATCTGGTAGTATGTGCCAAATTAGGTTAACTAGGAATTTCAGAATATTTCTTATTTTCATTTAATTTGAAAAATGAAAAAAATCATTGTTTTGATAACTGATTAGAAGACAGGGTTTGAATATTTATTTATTAATTTTTTTTTTAGATAAAAGGCTTTTACCATCACCAACTTCATTAACTATATACAAAACTTTTTTTTTTACACCAGAAATTGTATATTTGACCCCAATTATTGGTATTTGGATTAAACCATAGTCAAGAATGCCATACACTTAATTTTATGTATAGGATTTTGGAATGTCTAAAAAAAAACAGGTGGAGATTATATCACTAGTGATGACCTTATCTGCATAAATTCATTCATTTTTTAAAAAATCTGAGAAAAAAATGTTTTCTTAATTTTCCCCTTCTTCCAATTGTAAAGATGTTAACAGTCCAAACAACTACCAGAAGTTCATATGCAAATCTTGATTTGCACATCCAAAATATCTGTTGGAGAAAACCCCCAAAAAACTCTGTTTATCATGTTCTTGAAGAACATTAAAAAGTATTAGGAGTACACAGCTTTTTGACTATTTGAGTAAGAAATAAAAATAAGAAGAAAAAATGATAATTGCAGATTTTGTTTAACAGTGCATTATAACTAAGCACTTCAGCAGTCTTACAGACAAATATGGCTGGCTTTACCTGTGATAATTTTTATAGTTTTTAGAACACTTGTTCAAGATTTTGTTAGACAGGTGCTTTAGATAGTTCTTAATAAGTTAATTTTATTTTTCTGGATATCATAAAAAACAACTTTCTTTTTCCCCTGCTAAAATTTCAGTTTTGACTGAATTAGGCTAAAAATGAAGAAAAAAATCAATCTGAATGTTTCTCTGAAAAAAAAATGTCCAAAAGTTTTACGTATAGTTTAATGGGTTGGGGTACAAAATGAAGTCTAACCTAAGTAAGTTTTATTTTTCAGGGCTTCTTTTATCTAAAGATGTATTTATTTATCAGAAGTTGACATTTTGTGTATCACATGGGCTCTGCGTACAGTATAAGAGAGGTCATGGAAGTGAATGGAGAGTTAAGTGAGTATTAACAATATGCATCATCATCATCATCATCATCACTATCATCATTACCACCACTACCACCACCACCACCATCATCATGATTATTATCATGTTCAAATAATTATTCCTTTGACAAGGGTGAGGCCTGGCTGTCTAGTCAAGAATGAAGTCTCCCCATGCATAGCGATCCAGTGGGTTAGTATCACCCATTCTTATGGACTTGTGGTCCCATTTCACTAGGTCATTCAAGGTCAAATTTTGGTCTAACTGAGACTTGATGACCTTTGACATTCAGTGTATGGATCCCAGATATCCATCCTGTACTGTGGCCAAACAATCTCAGCCTGCTTGTTTTGAGAACTTCTTAGATATCTTTGATGTTTAGCTATGTATTTTACAAAGTATTTCTGAGATATTTTTGATGTTTAGTTATGTATTCTACAAAGTAAGTTAACATGATTGATTAAAAGACAACTTTCCCACTTCCTATGGAGGGGAGTGACACTCTTTAAATCATTCCAATAATCAATAACTATACCTTAGATACTTTGCTTAAATATTTTGAATAGGGACCCAAATGTGACAATCTGTACAGGGATCAATATAATATGTTTATTTAAAAATCTTTTCCAATGAGCATACAATAGATAAGGCTTAGATTGAATAGGCATAACATTCTTTTTAATTTATGAAATTTGTTCATAAACTATTTTAAGAGATATTGAGCATATTCTCAGGTGAGCAATCAGGTCCATGGTTTCTTGTCTACCTTCACACCACAAGATTTGTTTCTTTTTCTCTACATGTAACTGGGTTTACAACAGTTATAGTGGAAAAAGCCCTTTAATTTCAGACTATGTGAACAACATTCATTAAAATATGATAATTTTTTTTTATTTTCGTTTCATTCATTGATTCTTACAAACTGACAAACTTAAGAACTTATTCAAGAATCAACATTGAGATGAAGGATCTGAATCTGCATCAGTCAAACAAATACTGTAAACATACTTACAAATTTTAGTGGTGTATTGATTTTAGCAATTTTCGAGCTAGGACAGTAGTGCTAACTCAAGTACACTGCTAGAACAAATTTTTGACTATAGTCTTTTTCTCAAAAGTTGTTTGCGCTAATTTAAATCAACGAGAATTAGTTGAGAATGACATTGTGCTAAAATTATGTACACACTAAAATCAGTCTGTTTACAGTACTTAGTTTCCTTCACAAAAACCTAAATATATACAGTCAAACCCGGTTAATCGCATAGTCTCCGTGATTCAAAACTATACTCTTCATCAATTTATGAAAACTATGTATTAAATATTACAGGAATTATTGAACATATCTTCAGGTGAGCCATAGGGCCTATGTAATGTTAATTTTTTTAATTTCAGACAAGGTCTTGCGGCAAATAAGAGCAGATATGGTCCATTAACAGATCTACCTGATTATAGTTTTGTAGGTGAGTTGAGAAATCAATGCCTTACAATTCGAGGATCAAGACCCAGTTTAACATTCATTTCATAATTAAGGTTTTCATGAACTTAAATCTGGCAAATTTTGATAATCTCTTTTGAAACTTACCACTATGGTAGCTCAGTTGATAGTGTTCGAGTGTGGGAGTTAGGGTTCGAAGTTTAAACCCCAGCCAGGTCTGAATAAGACTTGAAAATTGGTAGTGACTGTTCTTTTGTCAAGCAATCGACATTTAGGAATAAATTCAGACAAGGTCTTGTAGCAAGTAAGAGCAGATATGGTCACATGGTCTTTTGAAGGAGACCTTAAAAAATGATGCTCTGTGTTGTCTTGAAATAATTGAAATATTCTTGACCGGGACGTAAAACCCAGTAAATCAATTCAATTCAAATCTTTTGGAATTACAACAACATATTTTTTTAGAAAATCAAATACAGATGCTATACATTTGAAATGACACCATAAATTTCTGAATATCTTAGCAATAAAGAAAACTGTTAAGTTTTAAATTTGGATTTAAGATAAGGAGAATCTTACTTCAGGAATGCATGTGAAACAAGGGCCCTTGCCCCTAAACTTAAATGTAGAAAAAATTTGTGATGGCTTTTGGAACTAGGAATAAACATTTTTGATTTAAAAAATATATATACTTGCAGGAAGCATACTTGTGTCAAATGGATAAGCTATCTAAATGGAACAATGAAAACATACCACGAAGATAATTTAAAATTTTTACTTCAGTTATGAGTGATAAGAATTTTAATATTAATTTATAAGTGTTCCTAGAGGTTCATCTCTGAATGCTTTTACAAAAGATTGCTATTGGTATCACATA
Source organism: Tegillarca granosa (assembly GCA_029721355.1). Classification (NCBI taxonomy): domain Eukaryota; kingdom Metazoa; phylum Mollusca; class Bivalvia; order Arcoida; family Arcidae; genus Tegillarca; species Tegillarca granosa. The sequence goes on from CM056603.1 coordinate 38,570,170, forward strand.
TTTTGTCCACTGCATTGGTGCATTTTTAGAATTACAAAAACTACTAGACCGCTATTTCTTTTTCACTTCATGTTTTCCTAATTACCTCTGTAATAGAACCTAATTAACATTATCAGATCATAGTTACCATGTTAGCACCAAATTCTCTGGCAATGGTGGTCAAGTGGTCTAAAGTGCATGCTTATAGATCAAATTGCTTCTCTCTGCATAAGTGGCCTTGGTGGCTGAGTGGTCTAACGTGCATGCTTACGGATCACAGTGCCTCTCACTGCCTGGGTTTGAATCCCACTCGGGAGAGATCCTAGTGTGAGAAAGTTTGTCAGTTTGCTTGCAGAAGGTCGGTGGTTTTCTCCGGGCACTGCGTTTTCCTCCACCATCACAGAACTGACCGCCTCGAAATAAGTGAAAGAATCTTGACTGGGGCGTAAAACACCATTACTCCACTCCACTCTCACTGCATAAGTTGGATACTCTGGTTTCCCCCACCATGACTAACCACTTGGATATTAGTAAAAGAATCTTTGACTGGGGCATTAAATAATAATACTCACTTTATTAACATTTTCAGATTATTGTTACCATGTCAGCACTAAACTTTCAGGCCTTGGTGGCAGAGTGATTTAAAATGCATGCTTACAGATCACATCAACTCTCTCTGCATAAGTAGGTCACTCTGGTTTCCACCATTGACCACATGATATAAATAAAAGAATCTTAACTGGGGTATTAAATACTATTAATCAACTCAACTCTAAAAATTAGAATGCTTAAATAAAAGTTGGATAATGCCATGTTTAGTTAAGAGTAAGTGCCATGAAATAGAGAAAAAAGTTAAGTTTTAACAAAGTAATTTTCTTCACTTTTTTAGATGGAAGACCAACACCTTTAACTAAAGGACAGATAAGAAGGAGAGAAGAAAGGATAGAAATGACAGTAAGAACAACTTACAGAAAACATCCTTGTTTTAATACACTCAATATTATTACCATGACATCCAAAAATCTATTTTTGTGTTTTATGGCTCACCTGCTAACGTTAGATGTTGTGATAAGTGTTCGTCCATAAACATAGCATTTCAGAATTGATATAAATGCAGTTTTCATGCAGGCACCCAGGGCGTTTTATGGGGTTTAAGTCTGATCTAGACTGATTTGTTATGTTCTAATTAAGCAGGCCTCTTTTCTCTCTTCAACATTGATGAAAAAATCTTTAACATTTTTGTATATGGAAAGAGAGACTACTCCATGTAAACACATATTTCGGCTAAAGATGATGTCATGAAGCTGTGTTTTATAAATTTCATATATGCAAAAAAAGAGAAAAAAAGTTTACATAAATTAATCCCAGTTATCCTATACTTTTCTATCCCAAGCAAATTCAGATACATGTATCATCATTTCATATACAAATCATTCTGCAATCCTTTTGAAAGTAAAAGTAACCATGTCTTGTTACATTCTTGAAATACATGTAAGTTGAAGTAAAATGAACATATGAACAAGAATATGCTAACTGTTTGCAAACATACATGTACATTTATTTGTTATTTATGTTAAAATCTTAGATTTTGTAGTCGCCACTGTCTGATGTTTGTAGTTGCCACTATCTGATTTTGTAGTAGCCACTCTGAATCATTTGAGAGTACTTCCTGCATGTAAAGGTTTAGATTACTTTTTGAAAGAAAAACAGAAAAGATTTTCCCATTTTAAAATATATTGCATCTTGTCACAAATTTCTGGAAGATTGCTGATATGATGTTAACTAACTGACTGACTTATAATTCTCATTCTTTTTTAACATGCTTAAAGGCAGCTGACTTATTTGAAACTATAGGCCAGTTCAACAGACTGAGTGCTTTACACTGTGTTCCCACAAACAATTTTTATGTCTATTAAATGGACAGGAGCAATAACATTGAATCTTAGTCATCATAATCATCCAGATGCTTTATCAGTAATCTCCCTTAGATTTGAACATGAACAAAGGCTGGAGAAAAAATGCCAAAATATAAATTAAATCAGGCATCTACACAGGTTTTGTCTAATTTGTAGCTCACCTGAGCTGAAAGCTCAGATGAGCTATTGCTATCCATCTCCGTCCGTTTGCGTCGTCTGTCGTGCGTCGTGTGTAAACTTTTACATTTTAATCTTCTTCGCCAAAACCACTGGGCAAAATTTAATGAAACTTGGTAACCATCATGCCTAGGTGAAGCCCTTTCAGATTTGCACAAATGAAGGAGTTATGTCCCCTTGGGGCCCCATAAGAGGGGAAATAGTGAAAAACTTTAAAAATCTTCTCCTCTGAATCTACAAGAGATATACCTTAGTTATTTCATTTATAACATCCTTAGGTCATCTTCTTTCAGATTTGCACAAATGGTAGCCATGGGGCTCAAAATGGGGAAATTGTAAGGCACTGAATGGGGAAATTGCTAAAAATTATATATTTGTCACTATATCTTGAAACTATTAAGTTTTTGAATAGGCATGTATATAAGAATATTGTAGGAATTGACATGACGATCGTTTTGATATATGGTATTAGGTCATATGTTGAAAGGTCAAGGTCACAGTTGCAAAAGAAAACTTAAATGGCTAATTATCTTTTAAAACTATTAACTTTTTGTATAGGCAGGTATATTAGAATATTGTAGGTATTGTGACAATGATCATTTTGATGTATGGTTCAAGGTCATATGTTGAAAGGTCAAGGTCACAACTGCAAAAGAAGACTTAAATTGCTAATTATCTTGAAAACTATTAACTTTTTGTATAGCATGTATAATAGAATATTATAGGTATTGCGACAAGGATCATTTTGATATATGGTTCAATTTCATGTTGGAAGGTCAAGGTCACAACTGCAAAAGAAGACTTAAATTACTAATTATCTTGAAAACTATTAACCTTTTTCATAGGCATGTATATTAGAATATTGTAGGTATTGACATTATGATCATTTTGATATATGTTACAAGGTCATATGTTGAAAGGTAAAGGTCACAGCTGCAAAAGAAGACTTAAATTGCTAATTACGTGTATCTTGAAAACTATTAATTTTTTGTATAGGCATGTATAATAGAATATTGTAGGTATTGACATGATGATTATTTTGATATATGGACCAAGGTCATATTTTGAAAGGGCAAAGTCACAGCTGCCGAAGAAGACTTAAATTGCTAATTATCTTGAAAACTATTAACTTTTTGTATAGGCATGTATGATAGAATATTGTAGGTATTGACATGATGATCATTTTGATTTTTGGTTCAAGGTTATATGTTCAAAGGTCAAGGTCATATCAACATAGTAATACTAAAATTATTAATTATCTTGAAAGCTATTAATTTCATGCATAGGCATGTATGTAAGAATATTGTTGGTATTGACAACCATATATGGTTCGAGGTCATATATGTTCAAAGGTTAAGGACATAGCTGCATAAGTATACTGAAATTGATTAATGATTTGGAAATTATTCATTGCACTACAGTTACTTCATGCCTATTATATAAGCTACTTGTAAATGAAATGTGAGTGTATGTATTTGTGATTAAGTTTTGTGGGACTTCTTAACTTGAGAAAACTTTTAAAGTTTCTGTACTTAATATATTGTCTATTGCACTTTGCAAACAATATTGGACATCTTCAGGTGAGCGTTTAGGCCCATGGGCCTCTTGTTTCATTTTAATCCCTTACACTGAAATATAAATTGAAAAGCATGCTGTTTTCAGAATTCTGATAAACTTTGTCCACAGGGTGCCATCTTTAAAATAAGGTGAACAACCATGCTAAAGTAACACCAGACTTGCATGAACACATGCTCCTAAATGGTTTGTTTGTCAAAGCCAATGCAAACATACACACTCTTGAAGTGGCTTTATATATTAATGAAACTCTCCTGATAAATTCATATTAGGAATCTAAACAAAACCACTTTAAAAATATGGCACCCCCCCAAAAAAAAAACAAAAACAAAAAAAACAAAAAACAAAAACAACCCTTTTTCTGCTTTAAAACTTACTTTTTATTTCATTGTGTATTTATTAAGTGGTACGTTTTCTTTCAGAAAAAAATTATGAGTCTTCTAGAAGAAGTTGATGCTGCTACAGAAATTCACCAGAAAAATATTTCAGAGACCGAGAAAGATCGCAAAAGGATTTTAGAAAGTAAACTGAAACCAAAAACTTGATATGACAGAGATTTAAAATAGAAAATTTAAAACAGTTTTTTAATTAGTTGTCATTTTTGTATTGATATTGATGTGTGAATGGATTTGTAGTTGTGATAAAAAATTCAAAAGTGAAATTTCTTCTTTGTATTTTATTTTATTGAAAATAATTCATGTAGTAATATACATGTACAGCACCTTGTCAAATGTCTTGCTTGCTACAGAATAGCTAAGCTGTGTCAGGTTGGATTGAATGGTTCTTTAGATCCAAATCAAGATTTTTTCACTTTCATTTATTTTGTCAGTTCTGGAATGGTAGAGAAAACTCGGGTACCTGAGAAGACAAATGGCAAGCAAACTGAGTCGGTCACATGACAAGACTTGTAGATCAGAGGCCTGTTCACATGACAAGACGTATAGATCAGAGGCATGTTCACATGACAAAACTTATAGATAATAGGCCTGTTCAAGATACTGGTTGCTTTCCAATGATGGAGGAAACTGGAGTACCATTGACCTTTGTCAAGCAAACTGAGTCGGTCACATGACAAGACTTGTAGATCAGATCCCTGTTCACATGACAAGACTTATAGATCAGAGGCCTGTTCACATGACAGGACTTATAGATCAGAGGCCTGTTCAAGATACTGGTCTCTTTCTAATGTTGGAAGAAACTGGAGTACCATTGACCTTTGGCAAGCAAACTGAGTCGGTCACATGACAAGACTTATAGATCCCTGTTCAAGATACTAATCGCTTTCCAATGGTGGAGGAAACTGGAGTACCATTGACCTTTGTGAAGCAAACTGAGTCGGTCACATGACAAGACTTATAGATCAGAGGCCTGTTCACATGACAAGACTTATAGATCAGAGGCCTGTTCAAGATACTGGTTGCTTTCCAATGTTGGAGGAAACTGGAGTTTCATTGACCTTTGGCAAGCAAACTGAGTCGGTCACATGACAAGAGTTATAGATCAGAGGCCTGTTCAAGATACTGGTTGCTTTCCAATGGTGGAGGAAACTGGAGTTTCATTGACCTTTGGCAAGCAAACTGAGTCGGACACATGACAAGACTTATAGATCAGAGGCCTGTTCACATGACAAGACTTATAGATCAGAGGCCTGTTCAAGATACTGGTTGCTTTCCAATGGTGGAGGAAACTGGAGTACCATTGACCTTTGTCAAGCAAACTGAGTCGGTCACATGACAAGACTTATAGATCAGAGGCCTGTTCACATGACAAGAGATGCTAAAAATGTAAATGAAATTCATTTGTGGCAGTTTATAAAGAAACCAGACTTTGATTTAGTAGAACTTCCCACTAATATTGATCTCTTTCCTGTTGCACAACCATTGATTCACAGTGTAGCATATGATGTTTATGAGCATAAACAACAAAATTCATATTCTTATAGAAAAAAGCACTTTATTTAAATATTATATAACTTAACAATGAATGTAGAAAAAATCAAGGTTTTTTAGTTCAATACACATGTACAAGTATGTATTTTATTGGACGAATACAACTACAAGTCAATATTTAATGTACCAGTATTCAGAATAGTAAGTAAAAATATAAACATTTGTCAGAACAACAGAACAAAGGTTGCTTGTCTGCACATAGCTTTTACCTGAAAAAAATTATCATTCTGTGCAACAGCTGACATCTAGACTTTAACAAAAGCCCTTCTGCACTTTTGAAAGTTTATATAAGTGTGTCAGAAATTGAATAAATAAACTGGCCTTCATCTGTACAAAATCTGTGTAATAGGATTAACATGGTTACATGTACTTAGAATCGTAAACAAACTTGGTTCACCAGTGTCATGTAACCAAATACCCATGTAACTGTTCAAATGGAGCTTGGAAAAATTTCTGAAATAATGTCACCAAGTGTTAAATCCAGAATTTAGATGGTTGGTCCATCTTGGCCCAAACTTTGAAAAAAAGGGTCTCATGTTTAAAAAAAAAATTGCAAGATTACATGTATAAGAAACATTTATTTTGATGCATTTTATTTGAAAAAATCAAAAATGCATAAATGAGAATGAACCAATGAGTACAAAGAAGGAACAGGGTTAGCCCACAGACAGTGTGTTTGAGTGGCAAAATAATTATTATAGGCCAACATTTACAGAAAAATGTCAAATTTTACCTTTTCCATATCTAATGTAGCTTACTGCACAATATCCTGGAATTTTGTCACAAACTGAAAAAGGACAACCTATGCCATGGAAAAAGTAATTTTGAAACAATTGCCTATCCCATGAAAAGTCATTCTAAACAAACATTATAGTACATGTACATTTGTAATCTATTCTCTTATGTGCAATCTACATGTACATATATGTGTACTAACATGTATTTCCCGGGTAAAAAAAAATGCAGTCCTAAATCTTTTCCCTAAGCAATTAAATAAAACATGTGCCTATTATTTATTTTGTGACAGTATATACCTGTGAATATTAGATTATCAAATTAAACTTTTTTATGGATTAAACAAGCAAATTAAGAACTTAAGTAAAAACATAAAATGTAAATATTATACCTGATCTATCTAAATGGCATTTAAAATGCTACAATTTTTAATGCCATGTAAATCTTATTTTATCACAACATGCTAGCATATGCCATGTAGTTTGCTTTAAATGGCACTGGAAGTTACAGTACTAATTAATACACAATTTAAAGTGAAATATACATTTCATCATTAAACTATTTAGAAATAGCATTTATAGTGCCATTTCTTTCATTACCAGGCAAATCTGTTTTATCACAACATGTAAGCATATGCTATTCAGTTTGCTTCACAGGAAAATTGAAGTGATAGCATTATTAACACAATTTCTAGACAGTTCAATTTATGTTTCATTACCAGCAAAGCTGCATTTAATGTAAGTTGAGGACAAGTTAATGTAAATGTACTGTCCTTCGTATGGATAATTTTTTTTAATATTATGTACATGTACATGTACTTATTATAAATTTCATATACATGTATAAGAAAAACCTGAAGTGCTACATTTGAAAAATTGCTGATTAATAGCCCCACTGTGAGAAAAAAAATAATCTCAATATTGTAATTGTTATTCTCAAAAAAAAAAAAAAAAAAAAAAATACATGTATCACATGTTCCAGTAAGGATGTCCATGTACAGTGTTACTTTACTATAATGCCCCTTCATTAACCATGCCATTAAGCTTATTGTCACATTTATAATGAAGTTCAAAAATCCATTCTTTTTTCATTATTTATGGCAAAACTCTTTATAAAGATGTCAAAAGTCTCTGAACAAAAAGGGGCAAAATACCGGGTATCAATGTTTTTTTTTTTTTTTTTTTTTTTTTTTTTTGAATATATTTACATGTAGGTATGAGCATTATTTTTGTTTTTATTATTTTGTTTTCTTTTAAAATATTCACTTTTTTTCTACATAAATCTGTGCAGAAATTTTTTTTTAAAAATGGAATGCTCTTATTTCATTAGAACTATCAGTAATTAGAGAGAAAATGGCAATGAGACATGGCTTGTTAATTATTATCAGCAGTTGCACCAAATTCTGCCATCAGAACACAATTTTAAATGAAGTTTTAATTTAAATACATTTCATGTATCCATGATATTACAGTTGCATATTTATGGCCATTTTAAATACATCTACCTTTAGATGGTAGTAAATGAAATGTCAATATCTTAATTTCAATGAGAATCAATCTATTTGTTATTGTCTAAGAACAGTCTGTATCAAGAGAGTTTCATCTGCGCAAACTTTGTGGCAATCTCCATGGCTTCTTGTAAGGCATTTACGTTATTGCCAGTGGCTTGAGCAGACAGATCTTTACCACCACCTTTTCCACCGATTACTCCTGTGACCTCCGAGACCCATGCCTTAGCAGTTAATCCTGTTGACACCACAGACTGAAAATACAGAAAAACATGTACATGTATTTCAATGACCCCGAGTGACATAAAATTAGCTTGATGTATGCTAAAATTCCTTTTTTTCTTAAGTATGATTCTGACCCCATTTTCACAATCATTCGTGAAAGAAGATTTTCCTTCACTTAAATTTAGTATATTTCAGCAATCTGTTATAAAACTATGAATTAACATTTTTCATAAAACTAAATATTTATGTTATAAGCTTGAAGTGATCTCAAAAATGACAACTTCTGCATATCTGAACAATTAATAAAATTATTACGATTTCAAATTTGCCTGGTTTATTTTAGGAAAAAATCTTAGTTAAGGAACAATTGTTAAACTTGGGCCTGTGGCCTGGGTATTTTTTTCATATTAGCTAACTACTTCGATGCTACACTGACAGAATTACTTCCTACCAATAAGTAGCTAAAGCATTAGAAATATTGTTGATCTCTGTCTCCATAATGACATCAGGACTGTCTTAGCTGATGCCACTCAGAGATATCGCATTTAGGAAATATTCATGCACTTGAAATAAAATTTCCAAAAACTAAATGTATTCAAAAGGAAAAGGTTACATAAATTAAGTTCAGTTATCTAATACTTTTCTTACCCTGGAATATTAGATTTTGTCATAAAATAACGTCTTTGCAACAAGAGTTATTGACCTACATGTATGTCATAAATAAGTACATTGTAAATATATATTGCTATCTTAGGACTTCAGGTTTCCTTTATTTTAAAAAAATATATATTTTTTTCAAATTAAAAGTCTGAAGGTAGCAATTAAAAACAACAAACCTATTGTAAAATTTTGATATAAATATTACTGTTGTTAGTTACCTGTGGTACACAGCTCATACATAATATCTTATTAGCAGTTGTATCAACAGAGAAAAATATAGCAGCAGTGTCTGGTAGAATTGACTTCAACTGCTTCATAGCACCATCTAAAGCCTGTAAAATAAATAGTGGATCATTTAATATCAAAGACTTTATTCAACACATTTGGACAGTAACTTTAACTAGCAGGTACAAAACCTGAGATTTCTCTTGCTTTTACAGTCTTTTGTTGAGCCTGGCATTGCCATAAGGCGAGACTTAGGTGTTAATATTCCAGTGTCGTAGGCGGCCGTGGCAGTGTGTCAAAATGTGAAAGTTTATGTTTAAATCTTGTATTATTTAGCACCAAAAATTTAATCTCTCTCTCTCTGTGCATGCCTATGTATGTGAAAATTTCTCTCTGTGTGTATGTGTGTGTGTGACTTACTTTAGCATTTGATCCTGCTTTGAATTCATGAACAATGTATTTCACACCAGGGTTTGCTTCAAACATTTTCTTGGCTTCTTCAACAACCTAGTCAAATCAAATTGTGTTTAAATAAAAAGTTTGTGCATCATTCATAAATATGAAAAGTAGGACCTGATGGAGGCTCTGATCCTTCTTTAAATAGTGTTTTAATTACAATTACTGAATACTTGTATAAATCTTAGAAAAACTTTGCTTGCTGAAGTTAAATGGTTTTTCTAAGCACTTCAGTTTCCTCCCATCATCCTTCCCAGAACTTAACTGTTCTGAAATAAGTGAAAGATTTTGACTAAGAAAGTAAAATAATGACAATCAGATCAAATCCACATTTGCAATTGGTAAAATTGGATCTGCCTATTCTGAAAACTTAACTGGCTTAATTGTTTCATCTGATACTAAAGAATCATGTTTGGGTTCAATTTATCTTTATTGCATACAGTGCTGGTTTTAGAGTACTTCAGCTTTGCCTGTTCATCTATATTAAACCAGCTAGGAATCTGCATTGACTATTATTACCTTGCAATTCATACATACATGTAAGAGGGACCAAGTGGTGAAGAGTGTGTGTGCTTACAGATCACAGCACCTCTTACTGCCTTCATTGTAAAGATCTTAATTGGAGAAAGTCAGCTTCTTTAACTGTGACTTAAGCATGTTACATAATCAGTAGAAATGATATCTACACAAAACATTAGTGGATGTCCAAGTTGTGGTAGACTGGTTGAACATCATGTTGATCTATTTACCTCATTCATCAGAACATCTTTTCTTCCTTTGTCCAACTTATCCAGTGTCTTTTTGAGACCCTTCAAAACATTTCTTAACTCATCTTTCTTCCAGTATGGTATCACAGATTGAGAAATTTCCTGTTAATAAAATTCAAAAGTTATTACTTAACAAACACAACACATACAGAGAGAGAGAGAGAGAGAGAGAGAGAGAGAGAGAGAGAGAGAGAGAGAGAGAGAGGAACAGGCACTTCTTTTTCAGTACAATCTTATCTCAATTATAATTTTTGTGACAAAACTCTCAATTTATGAAGTGCCATTTCTCCATTAAACCTGTCATCCTTGATATAAATGACAAAATTGTTATTGGGGTGTTAAGCAGCATTTAAAATGACCATCCAATGAGACCTCTTAGTCATGGCTTTTGAAGAGGTATTCAGTTTACATGTACTTTACAAACAATATAAGCATTATTTTTTTAAATAGCCTGTCAGTAAAAACAAGTTTTAGGTTTACTCATGATTTAATTTTCACTATGAAACCTGTCTGAGCTGAAATTTGGATTACAAATTTAGATTAACAAGTGAATTAAAAAAAAACATTATCTGTATTTCATAATAAGATCATTTCATAAAAGACAAGTTTTATAACATCTTGGTTAAAGCTGCATTAAGTTTATCAATTTTCTGAATTTTTTTTGATTTTCTAAAAATATATCTTTTTAGAAATAGATAACTTCTAATCATGATCTGTGAGATTCATTTTCTAAAATTTCATTCCTTTTAGCTGTAAATAAATGGAATCCTCTAATCGGTTAGTCAATGTTTATTGATGATTAAATTATGAGCCGGGAGCATGCACACGGATGTACGGAAACTCCAGTAAATCGAAAGTGAAACTTGACAAATTGCATTAATTGTCCGTCTTTAATATCCAGATATATTTGCATTGGTGTTCTGTATCCCTTACTAAGGCAAAAATGACAAATTCAATGAAGTTCTATATTTAATTTATTGTATTTCACCGTTTTGTAAGTTGTGTTTAAATGACCCAGTTTCTTTATGACGTAAGCATGTTCTAATATTAGATCCCACATGCTACATCTTGCTGGGAAATTATTGTTGTTTTTGTATTTATTCAAGCTTTTATCGTTGAACCAAATGTAACATTGTTCATTAGGAACATTATTAATTAGATAAGCACCGTTTTAAATTTTTTCCTAGGAAAGCTTAATGCAGCTTTAACACAAAATTTTACTTGTGATTTGCATAATAATTTAACCAACTTTAAAATATACTCACGTCATCTAATTGCACAATTTGTCGTGTAAGTTCACGTTCTGTAAATTCTTTCGTTTTGCTGTTATTTTCTATTGTAACCTTCAGATTGTTTAGACTGTTCTCTAAAACTTCAGCTTTGTGCAGAGCCTGAAAACAAAAAACAGAAAAATTGTCACTTTTTTCTTTTCAATGGTGCCCAACTGGTACAGGTAGGTTCAAATCTAACTTAGGAAGATCCAAGTGTGAGAAAGTTTGTCAGTTCATTTGCCAAAGGTTGGTGGTCTTTACAAGGCATTTTGTTCCTTCCACTATCTCTTAACATGCTTTAACTTGCTGAATGTGCCTCTTACTGCCTAGCTTTAAATCTGATCCTAGTGAGAGAAAGTTGTTTTGTCAGTTCACATGCCAAAGGTTGATAGTTTTCTATGTGCACTCCAGTTTCCTCCACATCCCAGAACTAGCTGCCTCAATATAAGTGAAAGAATCTTGACTGGGGCACAAAAACACCATTATTCAACTCTTTTTGTGATTTCTGGAAGGTGGGCATTTATACCAGATTTGTAATAATAATCTCAGCATTTATACTCGATTTGTAATAAGTGGGCATCTATACCACATTTGTAATAATAATCTCAGCATTTACACTCGATTTGTAATAAGTGGGCATCTATACCAGATTTGTAATAATAATCTCAGCATTTATACTCGATTTGTAATAAGTGGGCATCTATACCAGATTTGTAATAATAATCTCAGCATTTATACTCGATTTGTAATAAGTGGGCATCTATACCACATTTGTAATAATAATCTCAGCATTTACACTCGATTTGTAATAAGTGGGCATCTATACCAGATTTGTAATAATAATCTCAGCATTTATACTCGATTTGTAATAAGTGGGCATCTATACCACATTTGTAATAATAATCTCAGCATTTATACTCGATTTGTAATAAGTGGGCATCTATACCACATTTGTAATAATAATCTCAGCATTTATACTCGATTTGTAATAAGTGGGCATCTATACCAGATTTGTAATAATAATCTCAGCATTTATACTCGATTTGTAATAAGTGGGCATCTATACCAGATTTGTAATAATAATTTCAGTTGATCCCTTTACTTACCCTTGATGCCTCTAAGCCTGTAACAGCAATTATTCTTCGGATTCCTTTAGAAATGGCTTCCTCTGACACAATGACAAATTTCCCTACATGGCCTGATCTTCTTAAATGCCTGTAATGTAGGAAATGTTAAAAAAATTCAATAAGATTGATTGGTTGAAGGAATATTGTTTTTATATCCCAATCAAGAATACTTCACTTATATCAAGATATCATTAGCTGCTGGTTAAGTAACTTTACAAAGAACTAATAAGCAGGAAGGGTTCTTTAGCATGCCACCTCTACTGTTACATGGGACATCGGTTTTTAAGGTTACTTCCAAAGAACCAATGACTATCATTTCTAAATGCGGAGTCCTTCAGGAAAGAACAGTTACATATTTTCAGACCCAGAACGGGTTTGAGCATCCACCTCCAACAAACAAATCAGCACTCTACTAACAATTTCAATACGCATTTGTTTATATACGTACATGTTTGGCTCTTTTTTAAGCTGGGTGTTATGCAAGGCTTACATCAAAGCAATTCTCTTAAGCTACCTGTTCTTGCCAAATTGGTTATTTCATGAAACCAGGACTTCACACTTACACATACATTTACAGTAAGAACTTCTACTGTTAATCTCTATTTAAAGAAAACCTGTCCATTAAGACCACTTGTTATAGTTTCTCTGCCTTGATTTTCAAACAAAATGATTCTCTTTATAAAGACCATCTATCTTTTAAGCTTATAACTGTTTTATGATCCTTTAGTCATATTCAAACAGACTCTTTAAGTAATACCACTTGTCTTTTAAGAGAAGTGTTTAGAGGCCCCGCCCCTTCCTAAGTATTTCAATAAAAAGTCAGGGGTCATGCCTGAACCACTTCGCCAACACAGCCCCTGACCTCAAATTAAAGAACTGTCTATGAAGTCAATATTTCTTATACACTGTGAGTGGTCTTCACCTCTCAATGCTAAAACAAGTACACATGTACTTACGTTCCACCACAGAACTCAACAGATGTTAATGAAGCACCTGGTCCCATAGGATCCTTCTCTAAATCATCTACAGGTATACCTATAGACAGGACACGGACAGGATCTGGATATGTCTGCAAAAAGTAAAAACATACGTTACAATACAGGTGTACCTATAGACAGGACACAGACAGGGTTTGGATATTTCTAAAAAATAAAAACATGGTGTACCTATAGACAGGACACGGACAGGATCTGGATATGTCTGCAAAAAGTAAAAACATACGTTACAATACAGGTGTACCTATAGACAGGACACAGACAGGGTTTGGATATTTCTAAAAAATAAAAACATGGTGTACCTATAGACAGGACACGGACAGGATCTGGATATTTTTGAAAAATGTTTGAAAAAAAAATTATATTACTGGTTTACCTATAGACAGGGCATGAACATTTCAGGATCTGGGTAAGTATGCATGAAAAAGTTAAAAAAATAAGTACATATACAATGTGAGGATACAACTACTGACAGACCAAAGAAAAGCTGCAGATAAATTTATATCTGTGAAAGTCAAAAAAAAAAAGATGTTATTAGAGTGATATCTCATGAGTAAATGATAGCTTTCAACGAAGCATGATAAATTTATGAAGATGCATTCATGGTGTGTTGGTTGTCCATTATTTGTCCAAGAAACAACTAACTTCCTAAATTTCTCAAAAAAAATTGATAGTGAAATTTACTATCACCCTTAAAATTCTAGGTTATGTGTACTTCATCAAATTTAAAGGTCAACAATTGTATGAAGTTTCATGTTAATAAAAAAAAATACATTATGATAAACTTACTTCATCAAATATGGCTCGGACACCTTGTAACGCTTTGGCTACACTTAATGGTGTGTCTTTAGCAAATACTGTTTCGTTCTTTGAAGCCATTTTATTTACGATTTCCTCTGTTGATTTTACCTCTTTTACTGACATAGCACCCTGAAAATGTTTGATATGTTAAAAATAAAATTAAAAAGGAAAAAACCTCATTGTCAGTTATAACTTCACTTTCCTTAAATAAGAATAAAGGAAAAAACCTCATTGTCAAGTTATAACTTCACTTTCCTTATATCAGAATAAAGGAAAAAATCTCATTGTCAGTTATAACTTCACTTTACTCATATCAGAACTTTTTAAGTCCAAAAATCCATTTCTATGTATTGCCATACATGTTTAAGTCTCCCTTGGTTTATGTCCACATAACATAAAGGTGCATAATTTTGGAGAGTTGATGACAGAGGAAACCAGAGTGCCAAAGAGCAAACATCAACCTTCGGCAAGCAAACGGACAATCTTTCTCACACTACGATCTGCATTGAGTGTGATTCGAACCAAGGCAGTTAAGAGGAGGGGCTATAAGTTCCTACCCAGACCATTTGGTCAAATCCCAGATTTTATAATGGCAAAATCTGACTAAGAAATTGATAGCAATGAATAGGTTTTACTTATCAAAATCTGACTGGAAAAATAGTGGCCATAAATGGAGATTTTAATGTACAAAACCGGATTTATCAAGGTTTAACTGGTATCAATGCATAACTGTGTTGAAAATTATGACACATTTTGAGTAGCAAAGCAATAATACAAAACAACTGATTATTAATCAGCAAGGCTGAATTTGAAAAAAAAAAAAAATTACTATACACAATTAAATGTAATACATTCAGATTTATTTTTACCTTTGCAGTAAAATCAAATCTCAGTCTATCTGGAGCGACCAATGAACCTCTTTGATCAGCTTCCTTCAAAACTTCACGCAAGGCAAAGTTTAACATATGTGTCCCCGTATGGTTCTTCATAACAGAACATCGTCTACTCTGAAAAATAACATCAAATTACATGTTTTAACAAAGGAGTAAAATGAAGTAAGATGGTTATAGAGTGCTTGTAATATTTTTAATCCATGTATAGGTAACTGAACAAGGAAGGGAATTTTTATGAGAAGGAAACTTATTTAGTAAAATGGGGAATTTACTATATAAAAAGAAGGTAAAAGCAAGCTTTTTACAGGATATATACTGCCATTCAGTAGCCAAATCCAGCTGTATTAATACCTGTCAACACTTACTGGACGAAAGGATGGATAGATGGGTACATTATTAATAAAGTAGACTGGAGTAATGGTAATTTTCAAGTCAATATTCTTTTACTTACAAATACTGTATATTGAGAAGGCTATTCATGGAATGGTGTAGGAAATCAGAACATCTTCAGAAAAGACTGGATTGTGGAGGAAACCAGTGTCTGGAGGAAACCAATAAAAGTCAGTACATGTAAGTAAACTGTTTAACTCTACTAAATTTAGGATCTACTCAAGTCAGATTCTAAAGTACAACTGTACAAGTAATGTGAGGGGGCTGTGATCTGGTGTGAAGGGGCTGTGATCTGGTGTGAAGGGGCTGTGATCCAGTGTAAGGGGCTGTGATCTGGTGTGAAAGGTGTGATCCAGTTTAAGGGGCTGTGATCTGGTGTAAGGGGCTGTTATCTGGTGTGAGGGCTGTGATTCAGTGTCAGGGCCTGTGATTCCATTTGAATGGCTGTGATCTGGTTTGGGGGGCCGTGATCCGGTGAGGGGCTGTGATATGGTGTGTGTGTGTGTGTGGGGGGGGGGGGGGGATTCCGTGTGGGAGACTGTAATCGAGTGTCAGGGGTTGTGATTCCTAAGCCTGTTATTTCAATCACTTAACCACCAAGGCCCCTTTTAAAAATAGTCAGTTATGCTTACCTCATCAATCATAAGTTTTACTGTATCTCCAACCCGCAGCACGCCCTCTATAACCCCTATATGTAACACATATCCACCTCTAACCTGAACATTCTTCACACTAAACTCCACATCCTAAAATATCAAATAAATAAATATACATTTCATTTCCTAAAACAAGAATTCCACAGATTTAAATGTCTCGCCTGGTTAGTTTTTGATCGAGTAGAAAATACGTAACTTTAAAATAAGCTTTCACATTTTGACATACCGCCACCGCCTACGACGACACCAAAAAAGTAACACCTAAGTATCGCCTAGTGGCAATGCCAGGCTCGACAACAAGTATCAAATTTTAAGTTCAAGTGAAAAAGAGCCACAGAACAAGCATTAAAAACATAGTACCAAATGTCTGATGCATGGGATGAAAAAGGCAAAGAATACACAATTTTTCTGTTTGTTAACAAGACAGAATGACATCATCAGCATCAACTACATGTAAATCATCAAATGTCAGATATAGCAGTAGATTAACTGTGTTCAGTTTGACCTTTAGTCAGTATAAATGGGGTACTAGGGAGAATACAGATGAGGGACCTTGGGTAAGTACAGATGGGATACTACGGAGAGTGCAGAGAAAGCACCTTGGGTAAGTACAGAGACACACCTACGGCCAATACAGTAAACACTATATGTGTACTAAAAAGTGATTTAACAAAAGAGCACTTGGTTGATGCTGGTGACAACTTGATGTAAGTAAAGCATAAACCCCATTACACACACACACACACACACACACACACACACACACACACACACACACACACACACACACACCCCTTTCTTTTCATCCTTACCTCCTCATTTTCTTTCACCAAAAAACCTTCATCATAAATTTGTCCACCTTGTTCAGCATAAAAGTTTGTCCTGTCCAGTAAAACACCACATTCCTGACCAGAGGTCACTTCATTAACAAATCCTTTATCTTTTCTAATAGCTATAACCTTCCCTGTAGCTGGCTCAAATGCTGAAATTCAATGAAATTGATACATGTGTATGGACAAACCTTTTGAAATCATTTGACAAACCAGATCTGAATCTGTAATTTTCATTAAAAAAATATATGTGCAATAAGGGCCTTATATGACCCCAAAATATGATGACAATTGTAATTTTATGTATTATTGTTAAATCATTCAATATTCAATTGAGTTAAAATTTCATGATTTTTGCAATTTAAAAGAAAATTTTGTTTGGAGAAAATACTGTTGAATTGAAATTTGTAAAAATTCATCCAATTTGGGGCCTTAGTAATTAAAAATTTTTAATTAACATTATATTTCCTGGACTCATTTACCCACAACAAAAGCGAAATTTCCCCCCACAAACATTTGTGATTTAACACTTTGGTTTCTTCTTACAACCAAAAATTGACCACCTCTATGTTAATTACAAATCCCTCCATTCTCTTGTTAAAACATGTATTTTTATCAAGAGTTCTATGCATTTAAATGTCTCGCCTGGTTAGTTTTTGATCGAGTAAAAAAAATCACTTTAACAAAAACTTTCACATTTCTCATTTTGACACACCATCGTCACCGCCGCCTACAACAACACCTGAAAAGTAACACCTAAGTCTTGCCTCATGGCAATGCCAGGCTTGACAAATACATTAATGTCTTCAATACATACTGTAATTTCCTTGTTCATCAGCTGTGTAGTTATATTTTGGTACATCATCTGTCGGTGGAATTCCTTTGTTTTGTAACTCGTTGATGGCGTGAACCTCTAAGTTGATCTGATCATCCACAATACCAGCTTTACCCTGAGACTTCAACTACATAAATACAAGAATTTCACAGATATAAATGTCTAACTTAGTTAGATTTTGATTGAGTAGAAAACACATTATTTAAACATAAACTTTCACATTTTGACATGCCGTCGCCGCCACAGACACTGGAAAATAACACCTAAGTCTCACCTTATGGCAATGCCAGGCTCGACAAAAATCTATTAAAATTTTTTTCTTTAAACTTTTTTTATGTAAAGCAACCTGCCCAACATTTGACACTTAATTTACCTATTTCTTTAAAAACAAGGAAAATGATATGTTTAATGACATCATACCCCATGAAAACAATGGTTTCAAAAAATTTTTAGGAATGGATTTAATTTTTTTTTTAAATTATTTTCTTTTTACATGCATGTAAATTTAATTTGTAAAAGTTTTAAGAAAATCACTGTTACATACATGTATGTTAAGTAACCTGTTTTTTAAGATCTATAATTCAAATCTGAACAAAATTTACTGAAAATTGAATTCACCATGGCTATTTTTGTGATTTGCTTATTAAGAGCATTGATTTAAGGTCAAATCAGGATACATGTTCAGAATTCTCCCATTTTTCACCAATATTTGTTAAGTCATTTGTCAATAAAAACTGGTTTGGCAATTAACCAAGAGATAATTATTTATGAAAGATACACATGTACATGAAACTGGGTTTGGCGATGAACAGAAAGATGATTTATCAGGAAAAACATAGAAGAAATTAACTCCGAGATACATGTACTTTAGCAGTAAGAAAGCTATTGTGATGCTATCCAGGGTCATTATAATAACGTTTTACTGTATACGCCTTCAGTTACCTGAGAATCTTTCTTAGCCTCTTTATAAGCCTCTTCATCCACATTTAAGCCTTTCTCTTCAGCCATCAACTGTGTCAGATCCAAAGGAAATCCATACGTATCATACAATCTCCACGCAATATCACCTAAATATAAAGAAAGTCACATGGTCATGAAAGACTAAGCTCAAGTGAATGAACAATATCAAAATTTATTCCTATTTCTTAAGATTTTTTAACAAAAATTTTCTACATTAGATTACACTGTCACACTAAAAAACATGGCATGTTGACTGTTGCTGGTAATGCCTGATAGCCAATTTGACCAGCAAATTTGTCTTGGAAGAAGATTTACAGGAAGATGGGCAGGAGATGCGACTCTTGACTTTGGTGACATAGAACACAATTCACAGACAATTAACTTTAGTCAGTGTTATACAGACCTGGTAAACAGTTTGTATCTCCTAGTTTAGCAATGGTTCTCTCTAATAACCGTCGTCCTCTGTTTAATGTTTTCAAAAACTGCCTCTCCTCTTCATTAATTATATCTTTTACCTGTAATCAAAATTGAACAAAGTATGATAGAATAAATGAAATCATATTCATAGAGAATTTCAAAAATTAATAAGAGCTATTACCAGTACACGTATTGAAATTGTCAATATCTAGGCTTTGAAGCATCACTACAGACAGACTGAGGTGTGAGAAAGGCATCTTGCCTATTAAAGGTCAATAGATTTTTCTGTACACTCTGGTTTCCTCCACCATCCCTGGACTAACCACCTCCATATAAGTGAAAGACTCTTGACTGATGGTAAAACTTCTTTACTCCACTACACTAAAACCTCTGGGGTAGCTCAGTTGGTAGAGTGCTTGCTTCGTATGTGGGAAATTGGGGTTCGAATCCTGTCCAGCTCTGACAAAGACTTGAAAATTGGTAGTATCTGTTCTTTCATCAAGCATTCAGCATTCAGAAATGAAAGCCACAAGGTCTTTGGGATGAAACCATTAAAGAACCCTCCCCACACACTGCCCAAAGCATACTGCAAAGGCCCAAAATTTTGCCAATTCACCTATAGCTGGTGATGTCTTGATATAAGTGAAAAATTCTTGAATTGGGTTTAAACACCCATTAAATCTATCAATCCACTTAACTCAAATCTGACAACGTTTATTTCCAAGTGTTTATAAATCAAAAATCAAATAATATTTATAAAATTTGATAGTCCTGAAAATCAAGACCAACAAATGTGCTTTTTACACATGCCAAAGATTTGCCTCTCTCTTCAATTACCCAGCCGCTGAGTGGTCTGATCACAGTAACTTGCACTGCTTAGGGTTTGAATCCAACTCTGGACCATTCTTAGCATGAGAAGTTTGTAAGTTATAATGCCAATGATCAGGCTTTTCTCCACATGTAAGTTTGGATTTTGATAAGAACATGGTCATACAGTTTTAACAATTAACACATACTGACATGAAATAGAGTAAAAATTTCTAAATGATTACAGCAAATCTGTAATGGTTGGCATATCAATACACATGAAAACACAGACATTTATACTTACAGCTTCTGGGTCTTTCTTTACTTCTGGAAAGGCACCACCCTTAAATTATAAAATTAACATTAGAAACACATTGACCTTTGTTTTGTGTGTTAGATTAGATTATCACCCATGAAAAAGAAAAATTATCACCCTAGAAGAATAGTTTGTTTAGAATTTCTACTGTCCTTTTCTTTTTAAGCATTGTACATTCTCTCTTGTTATGTTTGCAAATGACATGATTGTTTACAATCTGTTGTTTGGTTAGACTAATATAGGAAATAGATGAGAAAAAGTTTGGTAAAATCTGTAGCAACTTCTGAAGTGTTGTCTGGTGATGAATATAGCCCCTGTCCAAAGACTTGGACGCACTACATCTCACCAGACAACACAGTTTCCTCAACAATGCTCAATAACAGATTAAAAGCACTCCACTTACCAGTAGCTTGACAACTGTATCTACTAGTGAGGCAAACATTCCAGGTTTACCGTTCAGCTTCTCAATCGAGTACCGTACAGCACGTCTTAAAATTCTTCTTAAAACATATCTAAGTAAACGAAAATTTTTAATCATATCATAAAAAAATTTGACCATTTTCCATAACCATTAGACAAATTAGTAATGGTGATACACATTAATTCAATTGGTGTTTCAACAATCCTTACTGGTATAACAAGATCTATTGGTGATCACCAGATTTTTAAACAACAACAACAACAACAACAACAACACACTAGAGGTTTTCCAACATTTGATATCCATATGGCTTTTGTGGAACTGAAATTTTCATTTTACATGGAATCACATAAGTTGATATTTTCCCATAAAAATGATATTATTGTAGAAGTTTGTTATGGTTATGTAAAAAAAAAAATTGTAAAAAAGTAAATGTAATTTTTTTTCCCAAAACCTTCTGCAAAAGCATTAAAAGTTATTGATTGCATGACATGCTGGCAAACCATTAACTTATAAGTCTTACCCTCTTCCGACATTATCTGGACGACCTCCATCAGACAGAGCGATTGTTAATGTCCTGGCATGATCAGCTAATACTCTATAAGCCATGTCGATGCCGTCAGCATCATCTTTAGCTACCTTACCCTGGTAAGGTCTCACGCCCGTAGCCTGAAAGCATAATAAACATACATGTACATTAATATTCAGTCAGTGGATCAGAGTTGAGTGGAGTAATGGTGTTATTCAAGATTCTCTCACCTATATCAAGTAGGTCAATTCAAAGATGGTAGAGGAAACTAGGAGCAACCATGGCAAACCATCGTCCTTTAGCAAGGGAACTGACAAACTTTCTCACATTAGGATCTGACTAAGCAGTATGAAACTTAGGCTGTGAGAGGCACTGTAATATGTCAGTGTGCTCTTTGGACCACTCAGCAAATATTCAATAGTAGCTCAGATACCCACTCTTGGACTGCCTGAGACTTGATGTGATCTTAACCACTGAAAATATGTCTGAGCCTAAGTTCATTTACCAGTCCACATATGCAGACAAGTAAAAATATTGAGACACATATTTCCTTTTAACAACTCATAAATGATGTTAACTTGATTTTTTTTACTGTATTTATATAAAGAATAGAGCTAAATTTGTCTTATAGTCTTGCATGTTAGGCAAAAATTAGGTCAATAATCATACAAAAATGAATTTTGAGTGTTGTTTTAATGTTTTTCTTTCACTCAATATGAAGACAAGTTGCTTAAGAATCCTATTCAGCCTGAGGTCTACACATGTAAGCATCTGAGGTCTACACATGTAAGCATCTGAAGTACAAGACAATTTTTCACTCTAGCATATTATTTTTATATTTTGACATGCTTAGACCAAAACTAAAGACAACATTGCAAAAAAAGTCTAACAAAAGTCTTGTCCCTTGATGACTGTAGTCAATGGACAAGAACAGGGGTCCACAAACACCAGTAAGGTTAATTGGTGGTTGGCAAAGGCTACTCTTTATGGAAAAAAAGCTGATTCAGATATTTTTCAATTGGCTTTTTAAAGTTTGAATTGGTGAATGTTGCATAAAATTGGCGTTTGTGAAGGTTGGACAAGAAAAAATCAGCATTTGTGAAGGTTAGGCAGGACAAATATTGGCAATCAGCTCAAAATTGGTCCAAATAAATAACCAAAGGGTCCTAGACCCAGGACCAGTATATTTTTTGCAAAGTTTTGAACAGGTTTTACACTATTTATTTTTATACTAACCTTTTGTATGGCATCAAATAAAGGGAATGAATAGATCTGTGTCATAGTTAGAGAGTTTACCCTGCATCACAGAGACGAGACGTTCCAACCCCATGCCACAATCTATATGCTTCTTTGGCAAGTTATTCAGTGTCTTGTCAGCCTCCCTATAAAAATACAATGTTAACAAGTATGCAAACCAGACAAAAACAAGTTTATTTTATAAATGCCATATATTAATGTACATATTTACTAGGGAGACTTGGCCTTGAAGACCTTGACCTCATATTATAAGAAAGAAGACTCCAGTGGTATGGATGTGTACAAAGATCCAGTAGTGCAATCAAGTGTGCACGATTTACAAATTGCTGGAAAGCGTGGTGTAGGACGCCCAAAGATGTCTCGGAAAGAGCTAACAGAGAGAGATTGTAGAGAGTGGATGCTCTCAAATTCCAACCCCCTCATGATCTTAAAAAATGCTTGCAGCTAGCCGGTGATATGGAAGGGAGCCTACTACTGTAGACAAGACAATGTTTCTGAACCTGCACATTAATCAAAAGAAACCCATGATAATGATGATGATATATACATCATTACAATGATAATTTCTGTAATGGACACTTAAGAAACTAAACTCTGTCTCCAAAGAACTCATATGCTAATTTTCTTCTGTGCCACATACATTTTTATTATTTGATTATTAGCAACTGCATATTAAAAGAATTTTTATAAACAAAACAAAACAACTATGTTTTGCAAACCCCAAGTAAGTATGGATAAAAAAAGGGAAGGGGTTCGTATGAATGAAAATGAGACCAGAATTTAAGACGGCTCCAAGAAAATTGTACTGTATTAGATGCTAGATAATTTTTGACTAGACTATTTATTACTGGTACTTGTCCATTGTTAATGGGGTTTGCCAGTGTACGACTTAGTTTTTGAGGAACATTCTGGAAAATATTTACATTGCAAAGTTTCAGAATAATGTCATCTTTATGGAAAAAAAACATCAATTAATGCCATCTCATATCCAACGGTTATTATATATAATTCCCTATTGATGTTTTACAGTGTATTACTTTATGTCTTTCTTAAGTTCTTTTACCTGTTGAACTGTATAAATACGAGATTCCAGATTTCCAGAACATCTGGGTCATCCATGTTAACCAAATGTTTGGCATCTCGTCCACCTATCCTGTCGTAATGTATCTCTGAGCATGGTCCACACGGTCCAGTCTCTCCCATCTCCCAAAAATTATCTTTCATGTCAAATGGTAAAATTCTTTCTGGATCAAGCCTTAAGAAACGAGAATGACATTTTTAAAAACTTCTTTCCCAATAATATAATGTCAAATGGTAAAACTTCTTCAGGATCAAACCTCGAGAAATAAGAATGACAAATTTAACCATTTTTTCCCGATAATACAAGAAACATAATAGTGCCAGTATTACTCAACTGGCATATTTTTTTTCAATTTGAATCTGAGACAGCTTAATCAGACATAATTACAAATACACATCAATGACAGTTTTTTCACAAGAATATCATTTAACTGACCGAGTTGTTCAAGAAGAATAGATTCTACATAGCAAATTTTAACTAAATTAGTCCATAAAAACTTTAACTGTAGATGAACTAAAAAGATTTTTTTTTCTTGCTGTAATATTTTATTAATAATATAAGGCACCAAAAGTGCCTGCATTGCTAAATTGGCACTTTTTTCATTGAAATTTAGAAAGCTATGCCATACATAATTATAAATATGCACCAACTAAGAAAATTATCCAATTGGCCTAGTTGTTATATAAGGGAAGATATTGAAAGATTAGCATATTCTGTGAAAACTAGGTCAACACACACACATACACAAAACTGGTTACATATAGTAAACTGGCTATACATCTACTTTCTATATCAAATTGGAACTATGTGTACATGTATATCAGTCCATAAAAAAAAACTGATGGTTGTATGAACTGACTGTTTGGCTATCAATGAAAGAATCTTCATATGGGTGTAAAAACACCCTCTCCACCCCACTCCATCTTACCCAAGATTAATCCATATATCCCTGGTCTCATTGTCAGGTTCTAGTCCCATCTCTGCATTCCCACCGAAATATGTAACATACAATCTGTCCTTCTCCATACCAATTCTCTGTGTCAGCAGTTCCCACGCCCACGTACATACCTCCTTCTACAAAGTCATCATACAGGCTACTAAATGATAAATCTTGACATTTTCATATTATAGTTAAACTCTATTCACTGTCTCTGTTTGTTCAGGGCCCTTCGAATGAGACCTTAAAAACTGATGCCCCATGTCACAGCAGACATGGCTTGTTAAAAAAAAAAACCATCCCTGCACATTGCCCTAAGTGCACTGCAAAGGTCAACATTTTTGTCACATCATCTACAGATAGTGACATCTCAATATAAGTTAAATATTCTTGACTGGGATGTAAAAGCCCATTATATCAATCAAATCAATCAATTTATTTGTTTAATCAGATTTTGGAATTCTAAAAGAGGGGTTTGCAATATATCAGAGAAACTATAAAGAAATGATAAAGATATAGATTTCAGGATTATAAAATGGACAATAAAAATATTGTAGTGATAAGTGGGGTGGTGATGAGGGGCATTAAGCAAGCTCTCACTGTCCTTTTGAATTTGTAATCTCCAATTACAGTTAGAACTCTTAAGAAAATAACTTCAACTACATTTATAGACTTTGCATTTGACAATTTTCTCCAGCTTTTTTTGTTTCTCTTTTTTTTTTCAAGCCACATTTTAGTGAACATATTTTAATGTCTACATCATCAGGTGACCATCAAGTAAGAATCCTGGGTAGTGACATGTGTAACAACATTACTAAACTCTATTTTAAACTTTGGATATTTTACCTTGTAATAATCTCCAAATGACCAATTTCCCAACATTTCAAAGAAGGTGTGATGATAAACATCTTTGCCTACATCATCTAAGTCATTGTGCTTACCACCCGCACGGATACATTTCTGGGAATTGCAGGCTCTCACCCATTTGCCCATGTCACTGTTTGGATCAACCTGTGCCCAAAAATATGGGCTTAAACTGAAAAAAGAGTATAAATAAGTAAAATATTGAATATAAATGGTCATGTGACCAATAACTATAGAAACCTTATTGAAAAGCACATCTAGGCCAACCAATGGTTGAACATACATGTATGAAATTTCATTAGTACCAACAAAGTCTTAGAAAGTTGAATGACACATTATAATAATAAGAGAGAATGTGGAGACCAAGAAGTTTCAAAATTATAGTAGGTGACTTAAATATAATCAGTAAGAAATTTCCCTACAACTGAGAAAATAAAAAACAACAATTTAGGCCCAAACAAGGGAAAAACTTACAAAGTTGAATAATACATTATGATGATTGGAAAGTTTTTCCCAGAATATTCTATATAAAAAAAAAGAGCATAATTTTTAAAATTACAGTAGGTGACTTAAATTTTATCAGCAAGAAATTTCCCTAAAACTAAAAAAAAAAAACATATAAACAAAACAAATTGAGGTCCCAAACAAGGGAAAAATTTTTGGCGTTCTCACAGGACAAATTAGTCAACCAGGAAAGGAGTTGCCTTGGATTTCTGCTGTTAAATTTACTTTGTAACAATGATTGACATGTGTGGAAAGTTTTCAATTTCACCAATTTCATATCTTTCGTGCTACAGAAACCTGTGTATCAGGGACAAAATGAACACCTGGCACCAGTAATTTGTTGCATTGATTGACAGATGTAGTGAGATATCAATTTCATCCATTAGTATATGTCATATCTCAGTTATATCTAAACTATTAATCATGGTAAAATGAACACCTGTTGCATTTTGAATATTTAGCAACAGTTGACAGTTACCAGTAGTCATTTAATGAACATGAATCTAAAGACATGGCTGTCTCAATGGCTCAGTAGTAGAGCATCTGTCCTTAAAAACAGGAGGCTGTGTGCTCAAACCCTGGCTGGGTCATACATAAGACTATAAAATCTAAAAAAGACTGTTTCTTCATCAGATACTCAGCATTACATATAAGTGGACAGATTACTGACTAGTCATCCAGTGCCCAGTAGCCAGGTGCTCTTTAGCACTCAGTTACTGGATCCAAATGTAAGACAGTTTGTCAATTAGGTCTATGGTATTTCTCAGGACACTCAAGTTTTCTCCACAACCCTGAAATATCTCCTTGATGTGCAGTGAAAAAATCTCAACTGAGTTGTAAAACAATATTACTCTACTCTCTTCTATCCTCTTGTCATTAATTGGGTGGCAATAAAATTTATGTTCTATACTAACTTGATTCATTCCTGCATTTGTAAATAATAATGTCGGATCATCTAATGGAATAGTAGAATTGGAATGGACGTATATGTGTTCCTTCTCTTTGAAAAAATCCACAAACAACTGGCGAATCTGATCGCCTGTCAAATCTGACTTCATTTTGGGGCTCTTAACAACTTCTGTAATAAAAAGCAACAAGCATAAAGTATTAATAAAATACATATCCCCCTGCTTCACTTATGAACTTTCAGTCTGTGTGAAAAGCAATAAAAAATACATATATTAATATTCTATAACACCAGGCAATCCTGTGTTGATCATTTTGACTAATGATAACTTCTTGCCCGATTAATCACTTACTGATATGAGAGACTTAGTTCACCCTTAGATGTATACCCAATATTCTACGAAATAAGAATATGCTATGCTTCAGTAACTCAAGAACAAGTCATCTTCTAAGAGGATACAGTCCTGCACAAAGAATTTGGTCAAAATTATAACTGATACTACCTTAAATAAAAGATTGTATGTTCACCCAGATCTGATTTAAGTGTTGACCAGTGTGTGTCATGGAGTTGGGTAAAATTTTACTGGGCCTACAGTAATTAATTTATATGCAAGTTAAGGATGATGCAATATTTAGATATTTTTGTAAACAAGAAATAGGAAAATTGTTGTGCAATTAATAATTTCTCAAGAAATTTTTGTTATGAAATATCCAAAACATAATATTAAATATATAATCACTATTTAAAAGGACCTTCTTAAGTTTTGTATGTAGCAAATGTTGTTCTTTTCCCGGTCCACAACGTGTATTATTAAAATACGGTGTGAATGAAAAATGCTGTACCTGGAATTTTAGACTGAGTTTTCTTCAATTTCAATTCAAGAAAACGGGAACATACAAAATTAAAAAGGTTTATATTTGATAGTTATCGATCATTTAGTGAATTTTAATCTTAAAATTTTTATGTCAAGTGCAACAAAATCAAAAGATATTAAACCATTTCATTATCTCAAAAATTTACCTTATGGTAAAAATTTCTATATACACCGCGCACCTGTTGATTTGTCGCCCCTGTACAATAGTTTTCTTCGCTGAGGAGGTAATAACAGAACACTTCCGGTTAGTTGTCATTGCCGAAACGGGTTTTCTGTATAAATTCTAAATAAGAATGTCAGAATTAAGTCCAGATTGCTATAAATAGACACATGAATGACCAGAATTTATCGACAGTTAAGAATGATCTTGTTTCAGGATCTCATTTGAAAGTATGAAATCTCTCTCTCTCTCTCTCTCTCTCTCTCTCTCTCTCTCTCTCTCTCTCTCTCTCTCTCTCTCTCTCTCTCAGATTTCAATGCTATGAGTCAAGTCACTTTTAAAAAATTCAACAAGTATTTGCATCCTTCATTAATCATTATAATACACATTTGATAGAATATTGTGTCAGTATTTTTGTAATGAGATAAATCTTCATGCTATAATTTTTAGGAATATCATAAATTTACACTGACAAATTTGTTGAATAGAAGATATGCTTTGGCATTTGATGTGTAATATGGATGTGTAATATGGTTTTAATTTAAAGCAAGACATCTGGTTCACTTCAGAAATAAGCAATGCCTATTTTTGTTTGTAAAATACTCTTATATTTATCTTTTACAATATCCAATTCATAATACCTTTCTAAAAATGTTTCTTATGGGCTAATGTAGTTGAAATAACACCAGTGACTGAATTAGTGCCATTTTGATAAATTAATTTAAATTTGTATTTCCATAACCTATCTAAATAAATGATAAAAACATCTGTTTCAGATCCCTGGGGACTTTTTCTTTTTTGATGCAAGGGCTGGAATATCGGTAATACATTTACCTGATGGTAACACACATATCAAAGTTCATAGGCCATGATTATAGATTTTTCAGGTTTTTTGCATTTAAAAAAAAAAGAAAAGAAAGAATTTTAAAAACTCAAATAAATATACATGTGCATCTGTTATGCTACAAGGATAGTTTGTTGACAGCAATGTTGTTTAACATCATGTCAGCAATTTTTCCGCTATTCACAATAAGAGCATATTCATTAATCTTTAAGGATCATTCTAGGAACAAGTTTGTGAGATATGTGCTAAATGTGTATTTTGGTCTGTCTGGTACTTGAGTGCACTAAGGGCAGTTGTTGTTAATGTAAAGATGCTAGATCACTGATTCAGTATGCCACAGGAATACCACTCCCCCTTTCACATTAACCTAACACTAGATGAAAGATTAATACTCTGTCTTCTTATTGAAAAGCATCCAGCAAGGTAGCAGTTTTTCAAATTTTTAAGTCTAATGTATGACCCAGTACAGGCTTTTACCCAGGACCTCTGGCTTTTGAGATGGATGCTCTATCAATAAGCCACTGAGACAGTGCTCTATTAAAATGCATATTGGGGTTAAGAATATTTCTATAGGTAAATTTTATAGGATGTTACACTTTTCTTAATGAATATTTGATGTTATACATGAACTTGTTTATGTAGAGTGGCCAAGTGGTCTCAAGTGTTTACACAGTGTTCAATTTAGAAGTCCCCTTGCACAGTTGTCCCCCAAATTTTTCAATAAATATTGTCTGTGGGCTGGAGAACTGATTTACAGATCATTGTTACTGTCACTTTCTAGGACTGTATTCTACTCAGACAGATCCTCAATAGTGTCAGAAAATTTGTCATTTCACTTGCAATGGCTTTCTCTAGGCACTTTTGTTTTTTTATCATCCAAGAACTGAACACCTGTACGTAAGTTAATACATTTATGACTGGGGTTTTAAACTTTTTGTCGAGCCTGGCATTGCCATAAAGCGAGACTTACCGGTAAGTGTTACTTTTCCAGTGTTGTAGACGGCGATGGCGCGTGTCAAAATGTGAAAGTTATGTTAAAGTAATTTTTTTAACTCGATCAAAAACTAACCAGACGAGACTTTAAATCCATGTTTTTCTTGTTTATTTTAATCTGGGCACTTGGTTTCTTCTACCATCCAAGAACTGACTGTCTCAATATAAGTGTTAGAATTTATGACTGGGGTATGAACACTATTGTTCAAATTCAATCAGTTTTTTGTAGAATTTCATTAAAAAAAAAGACAGCTGTTTAAATTCTTTTACGGTCGTCATTTAAAGTTACTGTGTATGTAAATTACTTGTACCAGAATTACAGCTATCTTCATTATTATACAATAATTATCTCTTATAAATTTATTTAAGGTCATTTGACATGCTTAAATTATTTTTATTAACAGGTTTTATATAAATATATAAAATTATCAGCTGTGGTTTTCATTATTTTGAGAAAATTTAAGTTGTACAATAGTAGATATTAAATGGTTAAAGTTTATGGAAACTTTCTGCTTTAAAACTGTTATTTTTTTAAAGTTAAGATAGTTTAACTGCACCAACTGTTCTTAATATGAAATATTTTCTTCTTACGCAATTAAATCCATACATGTATATAATGGGTGTTGGGAGTGGGGGTTGAATTGTCCTCAGTGCATGTATGGTTTAGAGCACCTCTCACCACCAAAGTTATAATAGACACTTTTTTGAGAAAGTTTTATAGTGCGTGTACCAAAGGTCAGTGGTTATCTCTGGGCATTCAGGTTCCCCCAAACATCTATGAATTGACCGCCCAAATATTTAAGTGAAACAATCTAGAAGGGGAGTAAATTTTTATTACTCTTCCAATTTTTAACAAAACTTTACTTGACTTAAGTCTTTTCCTCATCATGATAATAGAACCATAGACATGCTTTTATGCTTTTCTTTGTTTTTGTTTGAAACATATCACATTCCTTTTTCTTGGGGTCTACCTTTTTTCTTTTCTTGGGGCCTTGGTGGCAAAGTTGTGTAACAAACTCTTACAAATCACAGTGCCTCTCACTGCCTAGGTTCAAATTGTATTCATCCAGATCTTAGTGTGAGATAAGTGTGTGTCAGTTTGCTTGCTGAAGGTTGGTTGTTTCCTTTTGGTACTCTGGTTTCCTCTGCCATCCTAGAACTGACCACCTTGCTATAAGTGAAAGAATCTTGATCTGGGCATAAAACACCATTACTTCACTGCACTCTTTTTCTCTCCTGCCTAAAGTTCATGCCATTATGATACTGCATTTTTATTCTTAAGACACATCAGAACTATCTTATTTCCTTTTTTTTATTTTATAGGACAATAAAGGTGAAAAAGAAGTGATGATGTGTACACTGACCTCAGAGCGGGCATCGCAGCTGTCTGCAGAGGAAGTAGAGGAACAGCTACGAACAAATATAAACACTGGTCTTACAGAGGATGAAGCTGTTAGGAGAAGAGCAATACATGGATATAATGATTTTGACATTTCTAAAGATGAACCATTATGGAAAAAATATCTAGATCAAGTACATATGTATATATATATGAAAACCTTGATTTATTACCACATTAGTGCCCAAGTGGTCGCATGCTTATGAATCACATTGCCTCTCTCTGCTTGGGTTCGAATTCCACTCTTGGGAGATCCCATTGTGAGACAAGTGTGTCATCTAGCTTGCCAAAAGTCTGTAGTTTTTTCTGGGCACTCCAGTTTCCTCCACCATCCCAGAACTGACCCATGACCTCAATAAATGTGAAAGAATCTTGACTAGGGTGTGAAACCCCATTACGCCGCTCATCTCATCACCACTATATTTACAAGAAAAACTGAGAGGGCTTTTGAACTCTTTTTTTTTTTGTACCGAAACTACAGTTAAGAAAATGAAACATTTAGCAATTATGACATTTTGGAAAACACTCTGCAATCAAAGTCAGTTTTTTGACAGTGAACTTTGCACAGTTTCCTAAAAAACCAAAATTTTATTCAAGTTTATTTGATTTTTGATGAATATTGTACACAGATCATTGTCACAAACACAGTGACTTCTATTGTAAATAGTTTTGCCAATCGTTTAAAATATGGCTAATTTTTTTCAGTATTGTGAAATCATAGCAACAACTATAGTTTGTTTGAAGACATATTATTATTCAGTTTGTTTGAAGAATCAAAATTACTATATCACAATAGTTCAATGCTCACCTCAATACTCTGTCTAGTATGTGATTATATTCAAAAAAGTTTCACTGCCTTAAGAATCATGATGACGATTTTCAAATATGTACCAGGTAGATAAATTATCTTCAAAATGTTTTAAAGCTTCATTAAGTTTTTCAGTTTCCTGAAATTTTTTTGATTTTCTAAAAACATATTTTTTTAAATAGATAACTGCTAATCATGCTCAGTGAGATTCATTTTCTAAAAATTTCATTCCTATTAGCTGTAACTAAACGGAATCCTCTAACATATGGGGCACATGTTTAATGATGATTGTTATTAGCTTGGAACATACACACTGATGTACGGAGACTTAAATAAATCAAAGGGAAAACCTGACATAAATTGCATTAATTGTCACATTAAAGAAACTTTTTAAGAAGAATACAGTATTATCAGATTACAGTTGTTGTTTTTTCAGTGTAGACTATTTTTTTCTTAGATCACCTGAACTGAGGGCTCTTAGTGACTTGTAACCACCCCTTTTTGTTTCTTTTTGGTAAATAATTTATTTGTATATTTCAGTTTAAGAATCCATTGATATTACTACTGTTAGCCTCAGCTGTAGTTAGTATATTTATGAAACAGATAGATGATGCTGTTAGTATTACTGTGGTAAGTCTTATGTGAGATTGATTAGTTGGTAATAAATGTTGTTTTACATCATATCAGCAATTTTCAGCTATTTGTGACAAAATGAAAATCATATGGATTAATCGAAACAATTTCTATAGTTGAGATGTGTGCTACTTATGACCATTCTTGGAATGCCAGTGCACTTACCTGTAAAGTTACAGGTAAACATGGTAGATCACTCAAGTCTATTGAAATAGTATGAAGCTAAATGTAATGGTCTAAGACAAGAAAAACCCTTCTTATTTGCAGTCAGCTGGGTTGGAATTTGTTGAGTTGAGCCCTCTTGGGTTTTAGTGGCTAATTAATGCCTTAACCACATTATCAATGCAGCTCTTTTCATGTGAGATTCTCTAATTGTAAATACAGTATAATTCTATGTTAAGAAATTGTCTATAGAAACTGGCCTCAAATATTCTGAATAGATTTTTACCATATATTGACCTCTTTACAAGGTTTGTACATCAATGGCTAAGTTGTCTAGACAAAGAATAAAAAGTCAAGAATGTTTATGACCCTTAAAACTCTCAGATGTAACACAGAGAATTTTTTGTGTCGCCTGACTAGGCGACATATAGGGATTACTTTCGTCGTCGACGTCAGCGTCTGCGGCGTCCGGATTTCCTTGTCCGGAGCATAACATTGGTGTTGTACGTTCAAATGACTCCAAACTTGGTGTGCATTTTCTGGCAATGACTCGAAGTGCAGTGCACAAAAACCGCAACTTTATCTTTTTCCATTTTTGAATTATTTCCCTTTGATTGATTTTTATAGAGCATTTCTTGTCTGGAGCATAACTTTGGTGTAGTATGTTCAAATGACTCCAAACTTGGTGTACATGTTTCAGGCAATGACTCGAAGTGCAGTGCACAAGAACCACAACTCTATCTTGTTCCGTTTTTGAATTATTTCCCTTTGATTGATTTTTATGCGGTGTCAGGCGACACATCTGTTTCAAAGAAACATATCTAGTTTTTTTTTTTTTTGAGAGAGAGAGAGTTTTGATCTGATTACATGTCTGTCTAATTAACAGAGAAGTATTTATGGTAATATTTTTGTTTTTACTTACAGGCTATTATAATAGTTGTGACTGTAGCCTTTGTACAGGTGAGCTAGAATCTATAAACAATTGTCACATTACACCAGTTTGTCTTTATATAAAAGGAAAGAACACCAACCAATATTATTATGGACAATAAAAAAAGCTGGTTTTTTTTTTTACTGTTTTAGTTTACTAAAGAAGATTTCAATCATATTTCATGATTTAGCTACACAAATTTTGCTTTGCAGTCAACATGTAACTTTATATTCATTTTGTGAGGCAATTGTTATTCACAAAAATACTGACTTCATTTGGTACTGCTTTGGCTGACGGAACAGCTTGTACCAGACATATTAAATTTAGTGGGTATTACCTTTGAATAAGTTGGAATATTCATTTCAGTGGGTATTGCCTTGGCCCTTATTTAAAGATACTTTTAGGATTGTTACCAACCAAAAGTAGATTTGCATTTGGGTTTTCAAATTTTACTTAAGCCATTTTTGCCATGGAAAGTGAAAAAATATTGGAAATTTTAGCTTAATTCATTTTTTTCAAAAATCATTCAACAGAATCATTAATATTCATGCCATAACTTTTTTGTATTAATTAGTTTTATGTTTTACTAATGTTTCCATAGCAACTGGAAATGTGACAGAATAAAAGACTCTTAATGGCTGAAAAGTAAAAAAAAAATTATTTAAAATTGGGTAGAATGTTGTATCTTGGTGTAAAAATGCTTACTTAAAATGGGTGTTTAAGTGACCTGCTTTTTATGGTTCAATGGTTATGCCTTCTAATTTCCTTGTTGCTCCATTAATTGGTTTGGAAACTTTCTTATCACTTTAGTGATGCAGGGTTTCTCGCACATACACATATTTGGTAATTTGTTTTGTTTTTTTTTTTCTTTTACTAGGAGTATAGATCTGAAAAGTCTCTAGAAGCTCTTACAAAATTGGTACCCCCAAAATGCCACTGGTAAGATATGGTTACGGAAATTTTTTATTCAATGCATAATTTTTTTAAATTTAATGTTGCTTGTAAAATTACATAAACCAGTACATGCATTAACCTGCTTTAAGAACATAAAAATACAGTTACACCATGCTAAAATGTCCACAACTTATCTAAGTGCACTTTCCTCTTTAGAAAAATAATTTCAAGCATATTTATACATGTACTAGTAAAGTAAAACTATATATATATATATAGAATTGCCACAGTACCTTTATATTATGGACTTTATAGTCAGCTGGTCTTTATAAAGAAGTTCTTTTTGGATAAAATATTAATAAAATGGACCTTTAACCAGTAAGTGATAAAAAAACACGGATATGTGCATTGCAGAAGGTGCAATCTGATTGGCTAATGCTGCTTGAAATTTCAATTAGAATATTCTTACTATTTGTTAAATTATAAACCAATTTTACTGAACTAACAATTCGGTAGTTTGTTCTTTTATATTATTTTATGTGTAAAATTTGACTTTACTTTAACACTATTAATATTTATTTGATTTTGAACTTTCAGTTTGAGAGGGGGACATGTTGAAACATTTCTAGCCAGAGATCTTGTACCAGGTGACATTGTATACCTATCTGTGGGTGACAGAGTGCCATCTGACTTGAGATTATTTGAGGTATAAACTAGTGCCAAGTCCAATGTTCTGTTTGCTAAACCATTTGATTTATGTAATTGATTTATTGGGATCAAGAATATTTCACTTGTATCAAGATGTCACCATCTTGACCTTTGCATTGCGCTCAGGACAATGTGTAGGAAGGGTTCTTTAACATGCCATGCCTGCCGTGACACGGGCATCGGTTTTTTAGGTCTCATATGAAGGACCCCATTCTTTCATTTCTAAATGCTGGATGTTTGGCAAAAAAACAGTCACTACCTTTTTTAAGTTTTGGTCAGACCCAGCCAGTGTTCGAACCCCTAACCTTCCACATATAAGCCAAGTGGTCTACCAACTGAGCTACTGTAGTGGTTGTTTCCTAAACCTGTTGGCAAAAATTTATATCTTGTAAATTAGTTTTAATTTTAAAATTTCTGTTCAAATGTTAATGTATTTATTATTATTAATCAGAAAACTCCATGTCAGAAATAAATATATTTAATTTTTAATGACATTTTGAATTTTCACTAACCATTTGATTAAACTAGTGGAACTTGGAAAAACTGAACCCAGTTGGGCCACAATTAAAAATATCTTTGCTTCCTCTTGCCCTACCCTTACTTCTGATATTTAGTAGGTAGGTAGGCTTTGTTTTCCTTTTTTTTTCTTATAGTTTTCTTTTCTGGTTACGAAACATTCTTCACATGTCACCTTGTGTGTTTACTAGTACATCTTCGACACTACCACGTTTGTATCGCATTGAATTATAACTGTATAAGAGTTGACAAGTAAGAAGGTTGGCACTAAATCGTGAAAAGGAAAGAGAAACGAACCAGAATCTATTAGCACAGTTCTAATCGTGAAAAAAAAAATCACACAGCATTTTTAATAAAATTTTTTTATGGTCAGTCGCGCAAGGGAAAACAAACTATATTTTTATTTTGGCCTTGTTTGATAAGTTTGTAATAAGTAGGAGGTACTTTATGCCTTTTAAGTTTAAAAAGTTTGCTCTTTTTTTAAATATATGAAAAATGGGGTTCTTTAATACATGTGTATATACATGTTGTATGTATAACAAACTATATAATATGCTTGCAGTAGCTAGGATCCCCTTTGCTAAGATGTGCTGTATTATGATACTGGTAATATCTAAAATTTTTGCTGACAATATTGAACAGTTTGAATTTAATTTGGTAAACATTCTGCTCCTTTACCAGTGTTGTTATGAAAATTATATTGGTCAAAATGGAAAATTTTTAGTCATTTTCCCTAAGGGTAAACTACCTTTATCCATTTTGCTTGTCTAAAGTCAGTGGGTTTTTTTTGGCATTCTTGATTTCTCCATCATCTCTAAACAGATTTTTCATAGAAATTAAAGAATCTTGTCTCAAGCATAAAATACCATTACTCCACTCAAAGACTTTTCATCTGCTGGCCTCTCAATGATACCTGTACTTTTTATAAAACTTTTAATGGCGGTGTTAAAAATTTGATTTGAAGATGTATAAGTTTTATTTCCTTTTGGGCCCATTACTCCACTCATCTTATCCCATCAGCTGTTCTCACAATGACACTTTCTATGAAATTTTTTATGGCGATGTTATAAATTTGATTTGATTGATTGAAAGGGGTTTTACGCCCCAGTCAAGAATATTTCACTGATATCGAGATGTCACCAGCTATATGTGAAGTAACAGAAATTTTGACCTTTGTAGTGCGCTTAGGGCAATGTGCAAGAAGGGTTCTTGACCGTGCCATGCCTGCCGTGACACAGGGCATCAGATTTTAAGGTCTCATCTGAAGGACCCATGACTTTCATTTTCAAATGCTGAGTGCTTGCGAAAGAACCGTCACTACCAATTTTCAAGTCTTGGTCAGACCCGACGGGGGTCCATACCCCCAACCTCCCTCATAAGGAGCGAGCAATCTACCTGGTAGTATAAAATTGATTTGAGGATGTATAATTTTTATTTTCTTTAAGGCTAAAGATTTGGCAATAGATGAATCCAGTTTTACTGGAGAGACACAGCCCAGGCAGAAAACAGTCATGCCATCGAACAATGAGAAAGTCAATGATATTACGAGCAGGAAGTGTGTAGCATTTATGGGAACACTTGTTAGATGTGGACGGGGCAAGGTAACATATGTTTATATCTATAATGTACATACATGTATAGCTTCTCTTTCTGTGTCCCAATATTATACATGTAGATTTTGAGAAATGTTTGAATAATGTACATTGGAAACTGTGAACACCAGATCCTGAGAAAACCTTATTCATGTGAAAACCGGACTACCTCCTGAGTTCCGATTAATTCCTTCTTTATTCCTTATGAGGAAACCTTCTGTAAACCAGATCCTGTGAATTCTGAAAACCTGACGAATTAAATAAAACATAATAATTTTACCTGTGTAAACTGGACTTCATGTAGAGAAAAAAATTATGACAGTTTAAAATAATAATAAATTTGATAAATTACTGTGAATTATGCTAATTATTATCTATCAGCTAGTCAGTCATCAATCGATTTCTATTTATTTATGGTATTTCTAATCAATACTATAACTTAAAAAACAAGTCACTTACCACTGAAAACTTCATTTAAATAATGCTTGTATTTTAAGTTTATTGTTTTGATAAGTAATCTTGATCACACTATCCAGTGCATCTGCTGATACTTCACCCCTATTTCTCATTCTTCACAACCAAGGGCAATTACATGTAAATCTGGCTCCAAACCTTGATAAACCGGATCCTGTGAAAACTGGACTTTTTCAAAGGAACAGATACCATTTGGTTTTCATGGGTTTCTCTGCCAAAGCTTACCAGTTCATATTTTATAGCACAATCCGTATATAATATTTATTATAATCCCCAGGACTTTGTTAATGGGGTAAATACAGTATACATGTAAATAACCCTGTTCATCTGTCTGTATGTCTGTCCCAATATCATTTCAGCTCTATAACTCCTACCTCTATGGAAGGATTTTGATCAAATTTGGCACAAATGTATACAACATAAGATGATGTGTCACATACCAGTTTTTGTTGTGTAGGTCAAAGGTAACAATTGCAAGGTCAAATATTAGATTTAGTCTCTGTAAGTGATGTTCTATATCATGCCTGGTCCATAACTTCTACTCTACATCTTCAGACAGCCCTCAATTTTGTCTACTAAAATGGTGGCCAAATCGACCTGGAATTGTGTCTGGCGACCTAAAATTTGTAAATGGTGGCCAGCTTGTCCACTTTAAATTTGAACTTTTGTGACTAGAGAACAGATATTATTTCTGTGTTACAGAATTTTCA
The DNA here is from genome assembly GCA_029721355.1 of Tegillarca granosa. NCBI lineage: Eukaryota > Metazoa > Mollusca > Bivalvia > Arcoida > Arcidae > Tegillarca > Tegillarca granosa. The sequence goes on from CM056603.1 coordinate 38,608,837, forward strand.
TGGTGCTGTTGCAATATAATGATACTGTTCAGGCAATATAATGGACACTTTACATCAACATTATTGTTATTAATAACACTAATGTTAGTGATTGTAAGTCAATTTTAAAAATGTGCATTTTTGTTTTCCATAACTAAAAGTTGCCTTAATTTTTCATCATTTGGAAGAAAAGATTGCCTGCCCACTTGGAATTTCCACTGGCCACCAGAAAATTTAAATTGGTGGCCAGCTGGCCACTTAGTTTTGAAACCCACTTTGAGGAATTTTGATCATTCTTGGCACAAAAGTGTACCAAAATTAGGTGATTTTTCCCATACTTAATTTAGGTTAAGATCACAAGGTCAATTCTTATATTTAGCCCCTGTTGACAGAGTTTTTGATGAGGGTATTAGTCTTTAAAGAGAGTGCTTAGTAAAAAATATTCTTTTGTCTCCAATTTCATTGAACATGTTCTAGTTCATGATTTTGAAATCTTCATTGAGCAAGCAAGAGCATTTCAGTTTTGATTATTATTTATCTTCTTAAAAATAAGTTTGAAAATTTGTTTAATTGGAGTTTTCTGTCAAGTTTTCTTGCGACATTTTAAAAATCTTAAATACCTGTATTTAGATATGAAAACTGATTATATACATGTAATTATGGAAAAGTATTTTACATATCTCGGTTTTATATTTAATTTACAGGGTATTGTGATTGGAACAGGAGAAAATTCAGAATTTGGAGAAATTTTTAAAATGATGCAAGATGAAGAGGTAAGATATGTTATAAAAGTAATTCATAAAAATTGAATTTATTAATAAAAATTGTTTCTTTGGCTGAAAATAACTAAAAACTTCCGTAGGGTATCCTGACTGCCAAAGCTGGCTTAGAAACCACAGCACCCACACCCTTCCATGCCTAGATTCAAAAACTACTGAGGCTGATCCCTGTTGTGAGAAAGTTTATTGTATTTTTTGCAAAAGGTTGGTGGTTTTCTACAGGTACTCATGTTTCCTCAACCATTTCAGAACTGAATAATTTTAGGTGAGAGAATGAAGGCTGTGTGGCTTAAACATCATTATGGTACTCCACTTCACTCCAAATTCCCAAAGTTCAATATTAATTTTTGATTTATTTTTTCTATTAATGATTTTTTTTATGGTTTTTGTTAAATATCATTGATGCCTCAAGACTCAGCTGTTTTCCTTCACCAGTCAGTGGGATCACCCTAAAAGTAAATGTCTTTTTAACTAACAAGTGGGTTTTCAAAAAATCTACTTTTGACTTCTGTTTTCATAATTCATCAAGATTACATGTAACTCAATAAAATACATGTCAGTTGTTTCAAATTAAGACCCACTACATGTAAATATAACTACATTCGAGGAATTGATAAAATCAGACTTGTTTTGAACATCAAAAATCTTAGTGATAAAAGAACTTGAATCATATTGTTTTCAATTCTCTTTACAAACACTTAAGAAATTCTGACCAAAAAAATGATGTACATGTATATAGTTCAGTTTCAATTCCGTTTGCATTCAACAGAAAAAAAAAACATGAAATGTATCAAAAAATTTTTATAATAACAGTGTAAAATAAAAAATTAATTTCCTGGATTCTAATATGATGAGTCATATGTACGGATCAGCTTGGCAAAGAATATTCCAATATCTGTGACAACTCCTGCTTGATGGTTGTAGTAACAAAGAAGTTTTAGAAAATATTATTATTCTTAAGTTTTGTTTTATTTTTGCAGTCCCCTAAGACCCCGTTACAGAGGAGTATGGACACACTGGGTACACAGTTATCATTTTACTCCTTCTGTATTATTGGACTGATAATGTTACTGGGTTGGATACAAGGAAGAGGATTGCTGGATATGTTTACAATTGGAGTCAGGTACTAGAGGTTTTATTTATTTATTTGTCTATTTATTTATTTACTATTTATTTATGTATTATTATTATTATTTTATTATCATTATTATTAAAAAATTTTCTGGTGGTCACTGTGACCAAGTAGTCGAAAGCACTGGTTTGCTGATCACAGAGCCTCTCATCTTCAGGATGATTGTAATTGTTTACAGAGCCTTTTATCTTCAGGCAGAATCTAGTGAAAGAGTTTATCCTGGCACACAGGCTTTCTTCTATCATCAGTGAACTAGTCAGGAATTTGTCAGGTACTACCAGGGTCGTACAGTTTTAGTTTTATAATAAAGTTTTCTATTGGTCTTTGTGACCAAGTTGTTGATTATATTGTTTACAGAGCCTTTTATCTTCAGACAGGACCAAGCATGAGAATATTTTATCCTGGCACTCAGGTTTTCTCTATCATTTATGACCTGACAGGCTCTATATAAGTAAAAGAATCTTGACTGGTTAAAAAACATTACCATGGTTACAAATTCTATTTTATTCTTTTATGAGGCTAGGTTTTCTATTATTATTCATACCTTGATGAAAGATAATACCTTCTGATCCTTACTTTGTTTTTAGCTTATGACATGGCGTGGCATGTGTATGTGCGTGTGTGTGTGCATGCATGTGTGCGTACCCTGTTAACACCTATTTTCGACTTCTCCTCATAAATTGCTGGACAGATTTCAGTGATACTTGATCAGAAGCATATATGGGCCGGTGCAGTTCAGATTTGTTCATGGTGTTGCCATGGCTACCAAAACTAGGTCAGGGTGACCTAGGGGTCCAAAAATCTTAAAAAATCTTCTTCTCCGAAACCGATGATGGGAGAAAAAAATCTGATGTGATATTTGGCTTCTCTAAGGTCTTAAGCCTAAAGTTTGTTCATTCATGAAATTTGGTCGAAAAATGGGTAACGCGTTTTTGCGTTTAATTTAAAAATTCGTAAAATGGCTTCAAATTGTTATAACTTGACTATTTGAACAGATAATGACATGGGGTTTTCAGTTTTGACTTTTTCTTGAAATGATCTTTAAAATAGGGTCAAGGTCACAAATCAAGGTCATGATCTAATTTGTGATTCATGCAGTTTTAGGCAATTTTCTTGTATATGAATTCAAAGCATTGTTAAAATGTTCCCCATGACCAAATTCAAAAAGGTACCAAGTATATTAGAATATTGTTAGTATTAATATGACGATCATTTTGATATATGGTTCAAGGTCATATGTTCAAAGGTCAAGGTCATAGCTGTAGAAGAAGGCTGAAATTGGAAATTATCTTGAAAATCATTAACTTTTTGTACAAGCATGTATATTAGAATATTGTAGGTATTGATTTTACGACCATTTTGATATAAGGTTCAAGTTCATATATTCAAAGCTCAAAATCATTATTTGGAAATTATTCATTGTACTTTTTAAATCATGCATATAAGCTATTTATGAATGAAATGTGACTAGATATTTCTGATTAATTATTGCTGGATTTCCAAACTTGAGGAATTTTGTAAATTTTTTGTAATTAAGTTCTTTGCAAGTTTTTGGACATTTCCTCAGGTGAGTGTTAAGGCCCATGGGCCTCTTGTTTAACGAAAGAGCTCAACTTTATCTTCAAAATGAAATGAATTCCTCTGAAATTAATATAAACTTTGATTTCAAATTTAACATGTAGGTTTGTGATGTTTCCAAATGTTATGTGGTGGTGATCATACGGGATGATTGTAAAGACCATACGGTCTTTAACTTATACATTAATAATAAGATCATTTTTAAACATGTTCCGGTTTATTGTATTTTTACTTTTTTTTTCTCAATAGTCTTGCAGTAGCAGCCATTCCAGAAGGTTTACCGATAGTTGTAACAGTTACATTAGCATTAGGAGTCATGAGGATGGCTAACACAAAAGCTATAGTCAAAAAATTACCAATAGTAGAAACATTAGGTAAGGACATGGTGTTAAATTTAGAAGGGACATTTTGTCTCATTAAACATGATACAAAAATATAAAGGACAAGGACCTCATTAGCCATAATACAAAAAATAGGCTACCAAATGCTAGCGAGGACACCATTAGTAAAAATACAAAAATAAAGGCCCACAGAAATGCTGGCAAAGGCCAAAACTGGCTAATCTTTTCAATCTCAGTTGAGAAAATGTGTTTCTATTTCTGGTAAACATGTAGGTTTGAAATTTTTTGAAAGATGGCACAGAACATTTGTGTTGTAAAAACCAAAGACCATCTATAATGAACTATTTTAGAGAGCCAGTTTTTAAAGAATTGTGTCTCGTCATATTTTTTAGAATTATTTATTAGCTCACCTGAGCACAAAGTGCTCAAGTGAGCTATTGTGATGGGTCATTGTACGTCTAGCGTCATGCCTTGTGCATCAACTTTTGATTGTTAACACTCCTGAGGCCACAATTTAAATGCAGTCTTCATCAAACATTGTCAGAGTGATCCTCTTGACAAAAGCTAGCTCAAGATTGTATATGGGCAATGTTGGGTCAATAAGTAGGTCACTAGGTCAGATAATAGAAAAACATTGTTAACACTCCTGAGGCCCCAATTTAAGTGCAATCTTAATCAAACATTGTCAGATTGATCCTCTTGACAAAAACTAGCTCAAGTTGGTATATGGGCCATGTTGGGTCAGTAAGTAGGTCACTAGGTCAAATAATGGAAAAACCTTGTTAACACTCCTGAGGCCCCAATTTAAATCCAATCTTCATCAAACATTGTCAGATTGATCCTCTTGACCAAAGCTAGCTCAAGTTGGTATATGGGCCATGTTGGGTCAATAAGTAAGTCACTTGGTCAAATAATGGAAAAACCTTGTAAACACTTCTAAGTCACCAATATGAGTGCAATCTTCATCTAACTTAGTCAGATTGATCCTCTTGACAAAAGCTAGCTCAAGTTTGTATATGGACCATGTTGGGTCAATAAGTTGGTCACTAGGTCAACTTCAGAAAAACCTTGTTAACACTCCTGAGGCCCCAATTTTAGTCCAATCTTCATCAAACTTGCTCAGAATGATCATCTTGACAAAAGCTAGCTTAGGTTTTTTTTTCTGGTTATGTTGTGTCAATAAGTAGGTCACTAGGTCAAATAATAGAAAAACCCTGTTAACACTCCTGAGGCACCAATTATAGTCTAATATTCATCTAACTAAGTCAGAATGATCCTCTTGACAAAAGCTAGCTCAAGTTCCTGTATGACCCATATTGGGTCAATAAGTAGATCACAAGGTTAAATTATATAAAAACCTTGTTTACACATCTGATGGCTCAATTTAGTCCAATCTTCATCAAACTCAGTCAGAATGATCCTCTTGACAAAAGCTAGCTGAAGTTTTTTTTTTTTTTTTTTTTTTTTTGTTATGTTGTTTCAGTAAGTTGGTCACTAGGTCAAATTATATAAAAACCCTGTTAACACATCTGAGGGCTCAATTTTAGACCAATCTTCATCAAACTTGCTCAGAATGATCCTCCTGACAAAGGCTAGCTCAAGTTTGTATATGGGTCATGTTGGGTCAATAAATAAGTCACTAGTTCGAAATATAGGAAAAATCTCTTTTAAAAATAGAAATTCCAGTTTGCCAAAATCAAGATGAGTGTACATCATTTTCAGGTGAGCGTCCAGGGCCTTCATGAACCACAGACCATCTACAATGAACTATTTGTTAGTGAGCCAGTTTTTGGAAAAATGTGTCCCCTTTAGTTTTTTTTTTTATTTTAATTTTTTTTTATTTATTTATTTATTTTTTTTTTTTGGCCTGGGTTACTTTGCCCTTACCTATTAGAGTTCTGGGTTGAACATACATGTATTATGTTTGACATGTTTTTAACTGAAAATAAAAAAAAAACTGAGACATAATTTAAAACTTAATTTTTAACATCATCCAAAAGACCCCCCTAATAAATAAAATTTTTACAATGTAAATTGGGGCAGGAGCTGATTTAAAATCTCTTTTGAAAATTTTTCAGTTACAGCTTGGATCAAATTCATAACCCTTACTTATGAAGCCATTGACATTTGACCAAGCTAAGTCTAATGAAATGATCAAGATTACAAAATAATTATTTTTAAGTTTCCCTGACGTAAATCAATATTCAAGCTTATGGATAGTGGTGTGTGTGTGTGTGTGTGTGTGTGTGTGTGTGTGTGTGTGTGTGTGTGTGTGTGTGTGTGTGTGTGCACACATCATAAGACCCATTTTCAACTTTTCTGAAACTACTGCACACTCAGATTTCTATGAAACTTGGTTAGAAGTAACCATGAGTCTGTGAGTCTATAAGCCTGTACAATACAGAAAACTAAACATGTAGCCACCATAACAAGGTCAAGGTGACATAACTAGGTCAAGGTGACATGGTACCAACATCTGCATTATATGATGACAAAGCATTGGTTAATATTGATAATATTTCTACTCTATATTATTTGATGAAAAAACACAGGTACATGTAAAAACAAAATATTTCTAAATTATGACTTTTATTTTACAGGATGTGCCAATGTTATTTGTTCAGATAAGACTGGTACCCTGACCAAAAATGAGATGACAGTAACCCAGATATACTCTGCTGATGGCTACTTTGCAGAGGTATGAAATTTAATTTTCAATATTGTGAAACATGGTTTACCGGTAATACTGTGCACCTCTAGTTGTGACGTTATATCAGTAACATACATCCACAGAATTTTATTTACCAACTACTAAAATAAGTCAAATCCGAACTTGTAGTTTGACTTTCTGTGGTTATATTACAGGAAAATTATTTAATGAAATGGAATTAACATCTGTTTTACATTTACCGGTACAAATAATTAAGATTATTATTAATGCATTTGTTTATTAGATATGTTCCTTAAATTCAGACCCAAAACTAAAAATTAAAAATTGACAACCAGAGTAGTCCATTTAAAACATGTTATTGATCTACTTACATTTTTTAAAATGTGGTCTCATTCTAAAATCCGTGTCATTTCAATTTAAACAATTATAGTATTTTTTACCTAAAAAATTTGAGATGGAATATCTTGGGTTTTTTTCCCTTTTAAAAAACCCCAGCATTAATTAGCCATCGGACAGAACTATGTTACAAACTTTATTAGTGTGAACATCTTTCAATTATCGAGGAAATGTAATGCCGCCAGATTACTTAAAAGTTTTCTACATCATTTAATTTTAACTGTGAATAAACATTGCACAAAAGAGCATATTGATTTTTTAGCCAGTGTCGCAGTAAGTTGTATAATATTCATCTGGTAGTCTGTCCAGTCCAACTTGATATTTAATTCATTTTAAAATGTCGACGATAAAATTAATTTTGGGTATTTGACAAGTTAAAACTAATCACATATTTTTTGTTATAACTATGCAACCAATCGCAATTCTCGAGTAAAATAAAATAATTTATTTCTTTAAAAAAGTCAACGATATCATCAATTTTTGTGTTATTGACAAGTTAACACTCGTCACATATTTTTTTAAACAGCTATGCAACCAAGTTGTCAAAATTCTCGATTATGTTTGGACTCGACTCAAATATTTTCGTCCGTTTCTGGTTCAAATAAGTATGGCTGTACTCCATATTCATTACTTATAACTATTTTGCATAATTAGGTACATGTCAGAGTCGTTACTTTCTTCTACATACGTTGATATATCGTAATAGTTACTACTGTCTATTATGTAAGCTACTTCTTCTAATACTGCAATGACGTCACACATTTATAACTCGAAATGAGGTGTTTCATTTTGTGATCAAGGGAAAGTTAAAAAATGTGGATTTCAAACTGCTATTATAACTTTTTATTTTGTTACCAATTTTGATCCAGTTTTCAATATTGTGATATTTGAATAATATATAAAACAATTGTGGTAAAAAAAATTTTGGTTACGGGTACCTAAACCTTTTTCATGAGTTTTTTTAGCTCACCTTAGCTATTTATTCTGTTTTAAAAGGTCAGCTATGTTGGTTACAACTCAGTTGGTGCAGTCATCTGTAACCATGACAAAGTTTGCAGTAATACTAATAAGTCTCTCTGTATTTATAGGTCAGTGGTGTTGGTTACAACTCTGCTGGTGCAGTCATCTGTAACCATGAAGAAATTCATGATAATTCTAATCCATCTGTCTCCAAAGTGGTAGAAGTTGGGTGTATATGTAATGACTCTGATATCTGTAGTGATGGTTTACATGGACAGCCAACAGAGGGCGCTTTACTTGCAGTTGCCTGGAAGGTATTAGCTTCAAAATTTTCATGATATCTTGTCGCTATAACAAAGATGCAATAATATTATAGTAATATATTAATTGACATTGTCATTAACATTTGAATATAACTCCTTGGTCATTTTTAATGATGGTGGACAAACATGTAATTATATACTACTTGATTTAGCTAGCTTGCACATATGCCATTATGAGTAACAACATTATCTTTTTCACAATAAAATTTTGAATTTTTTAAAACGTCTGACCAAAAAGCAACGCTTTCTAGCCAAAAATGAAAAAATAATAAGCAATTTGTTTAAATGGCCATTTTAAGTGCTAATGCTCATGTTCACTTTGTAACAGATAAATAAAAGTTGGTTTTTTTTTTTCAGATGAATTTACACAATGTGAGAGATTTATATCTACGAGTGGAAGAATGGCCATTTAATTCGGACACTAAAATGATGGCTGTAAAATGTACACCAAAATATGGACAGGTATATTAATAATAATAATATATGTAATAATAATAATAATAATAATAATAATAATAATAATAATAATAATAATAATAATAATATATGTAATAATAATAATAATAATAATAATAATAATAATAATAATAATAATAACAACAACAACAACAATGATAATGATGATGTTGATATTATTATTATTATTATTATTATTATTATTATTATTATTATTATTATAACGTGTTGTTATTATTATTATAATTAAAGAATTTTTTACAAAATTATTTAAATATATTTATATATTGTGTATGATATGTCATGTAAACTGTAACAGGGCTGAGCTAGTCCTAGTGTTATTTGATATAAAAGTGTGATTAACTGCCAGACTATCTTGTCCTCAGACTGAGCACTTGCTGAACAAGTACTTGTAGATTTTGTCTGATTTTTTCCTGCCTCAGCAGAGAGAAAAGAGAAACTAGTGGAGGGATTTTGTGAGATTTTTCAAGGTTGGATAAGCATATCTATTTGGTACAGACTTTAATTAAATATAGATATATTGATCTACTCAATTTGTTTAAGTTTTCAAGTTTGAATAAAATCAGCTTTTTTTCAGAATTGATAATAATGAATTTTTTGCTAGATTCTTTTTCAATTTTTTTAAAAAAAAAAAAATTAGTTTTTGGGAAATTTATCTTAATTTTGCCTGAGAAACTACCTTTATTTTATATTAAAAACAGTAGTTAATAATTCTTCAATATGCAGTGCATTTTAAACTTGGCAAGATTCTATCACTAAGTTGAGATAGTTCTTGGATAGAAGAGAAAATCGGAGTACCTAGAGCAAACCATAACCTTAGACAAAAACTTGACAAACTTTCTCACATTAGATTAGCAAAAGTGAACCAAGATGGCTGCTGTGATTATAAAGCAAGTGTTTAAAACCACTTTGTCGTGAGAGGCACTGTGATCCTTAGGCACACGCTTTAGCCACTTAGCCACTGATATTTCTTACCATTAAGTTGTTACATATATGTAATATTTTTGACACAATGGTTTTACAGGGGAGCACAACAGTAAGTCTAATAATTACTTAACTTCATGTATATATGTAGAAAGGTCTTTGACCATTGTGAATTTGTTAGTGTGATCACATGACCAGCTTGATTTTGTAAGTTGCATTATGTGACCGGTGTGAATTTTTCAATCTTGTTCTGTGACCAGCATGAATTTGTAAGTCTGGTCACATGACCAGTGTGAATTTTTAGGTTGTATCATGTGACCAGCATAAATTTGTAAGTCTGGTCACGTGACCAGTGTAAATTTGAAAGTTGTGTCATGTGACCAGCTTGAATTTGAAAGTCTGGTCACATGTGACCCTTGTGAAATTGTAAGTCTTGTCATGTGATCAGTGTGAATTTGTGATTTCTGTGTGAGTAGAAGCAGTGTTAAATAATATCTTGCAAGAGTGTGATATTTGAAGTCATTACAATGTGTGTTCCTTCATTAAATTATTCAAAACATCTTTTGCTTTGTAATGAGATTCTCTTGAATCTTGTATTAACCATGAATCATTTGTCAGCTTACCACTTATCACAACTTTATCACAACTTGTCTGATTCTGTTACCTCTTCTAACCTTGCTGTGTGATCTAATTTGTGGGATTTAGATTCCTCAAAAAACAGTACTTAAAATTCAAAATGTTACTTGAGTTGAAAATATGTTTTATATCAAATTTTTCTTTTAAAATAGACGTATATGTATCTTCTCTTAAGTTTTCATATATAGTTTGTAATACTAGTATATATATATATATAAAATAGGAATAGAGTAGAATAGTTGAGTTTTATGCTCCCATCAAGATTTATTTACATGTACTACTTCAGAAAAAACTGGAATATCCCATAAAAAAAATCCCGCTGATCTTTTGCAAGCAAAATTTTAAACTTCCTTTCACCAGGAACAGAAGTTAACCTAAGATGATGAAAGATACTGTGATCTAAAGCATGCATTTTAGAACACCTGCCCATGAAAACAATTTTTGCTGATAATACACGTACATGTATATCAAATAGAGTTATTGATATTTACTTGGTTTGTATTGTATTTTGACGATTTTAAATGACACAGTTAAAATTATACTTTCATTTATATCAAGGCAGGCAGTTCTGGGATGTTTGAAAGTAACTAGAGTGCCAGGACAAAACCAACAACCTTCAGCTATAATGATGACAATTTTTTTCTCAAACTAGGCATTGAGAGGGACTGTGATCTGTAAATTGAGGCTTTATATCACTTGGCCACAAAGTCCTCGAGGTAGCCAATGAAATTAACGTATGTTTTTTGTTTTATTATTATTTCCAGAGTACAGAAATGATCTATTTTGTTAAAGGCGCTTTAGAAAAAATTCTGGCCTCCTGTACAACTTATTATGATAGAGGAACGCTGTCTCCATTAACAGAAAAACAAAAACTAGATTATTATTATCATGCTTCACATATGGGTACAGCTGGCCTTAGAGGTAAGAATTATGTTTTCTATACTAGAGTTCTCAAAGTATCATGCTTATCTAAGAAGTAATAACTATTGTTAGAATGAAAAAGAGTTATGATCTTTGATAAATGTACTTAATTTCACAGGGTCAAATTTTCACAGTTTTTAAATTTCCGACCTTTTCACGGGGTGTAATATTTGCAGATTTATGTAACTCATTATAAGATCAAAGATCACGAAACAGACTATAACAAATCTGACAATATATACAATAATGAAACAGACCATAGATTCTAGTATATCGGCGATTGTATAGTGTTTTGCTTACTTGTGAACAGTTGATTAAGCTCTCTGAATTGATTAAATTGATTAATTAACAGGTAAGTAGTACTCAGGATTTTTTTATTTTAATATCTTTTTTAAAAAAGGCTCATTGTCAGGTAGTTTATTCAGTAAAAGGTCAGGTATACAGTTGTAAAAATGTTGAAAAAGTGGCTTCAACAGGGTACAAAAAATTTACCACCAGCAGATTTTCTGTCTAATCCTAGAAATTCAACAGCTCCAGAAATGCTAATCAAAATGTTTTGGATTCAAAATAATTCTGAGTTCATTAAGTATGTTAGTATTGTTCAAGTAGTGGGTTTATTGTAAATAATTGGATTAAATATAAATAACTAAATAGATAGGATTTTGAATAAATATGCAGCAGAAGTTTTTTTATGGTATTTTGTTTACTGTCATCTGTTCAGGTTAAAGTAATATGTACATGGTCTATATTAATAGAGATGATATCGATGTTGACTATGTACTTAAATGTACTATTGCTTGAATGGTACAAATTTTCGCAGAAATTTTTCGACTGTGAAAAAAAAAGCGAAAATAAGAACTCTGCGAAAAAATCTACACTTCCAGTAGTATTAGATAAGCATATTTTCTTGATTTCAAAATCTGCAGTATTTAGTTAAAATGAGCAAAAATTGAACATCTAATTCCACAAAACAGTGTATTTTTTTTTTAAATTTGAATAAGGTTTGGGTCCCTTAAATGACAAAGAGTTGAGCGGAGTAATGGAGTTTTACTAAAATGACAAAGAATTATTCAGACAAAAAAAAAAGTTATTTGAGAGGACTTTCATGGCATTGATATGATTATTATACAATTTTTGGTATATATTTGGTTTTACACAATCATAGAGAATATTTACTAGTAAAACCTTGATTCATTACAACCATTTTTTCAGTCAAAAAAAAATTGCAATGAGCCAGGTAGCAAAATAATCAAGTGGCATTTCTATGAACATTCCGACCATTATCATCCTCAGCAAAAAATTAACACCTGAGACTTTATGCTGAAGGTGTTAATTTACCATAACACACTCAACAAAGGTCAATATGTTTTTTATTATACTAAATGTCTTTTCCAGCTATCTTTTCAACAAGAACTTGAAAAAAATCTGAAACAAGAGAACAAAATTACACTTTAACAAATGCCATTGTCAAATCTGCAGAAAAAAAAAAAAAAACAGAACAAATTTATGCATTGTTTGTGATATCCACAAAGGCCATTGTCTTCTGTGATGGGATGTTACAATTTTGAGAGTTTGGCATTGTGTGGGCTACAAGTGTGATAATAAAAAAATTAACATATGTTGCTATGGATTAACTACCATTGACATGATGGGTGTGGTTTAAGTATGTGTTTGTGAAAATTGACAAACAGCCATTGACAAAATAAATATCTAGATTTTTACATGAAGTATAATAAAATAAGGTGAAACTACACCGAGGTAAAATTATCAAGGGGTATAATTAATGATGTTTAACTATATCTTAGCGATAAGTCATGTGATTATATTATTAAAGGGCATTATAACCAGGTTTTACAACACTGTGGCAGTAAGCCAAGTGGTAAAAAAGTCAAATGGCATTATAGTGCGGTTTTACTGTTTTTATGTATATTTCAGTATTAGCTATGGCTTATGGACCCGACATGAAGAATTTGGTATTTGTTGGAATGGTAGGGATTATAGATCCACCAAGGCATGGGATTAGAGAGTCTATACGCATGCTGATTGGTGGAGGTGTGTCTGTTAAAATGCTGACAGGTGACTCCGAAGAAACGGCTAAAGCCATAGGTAAAATTGGTCATTTTGATATGTAGATTATATACCTGTTAAGATTCTTTCACTTGGATTGATGTGGTCTAATTTTTAAGATGGCAGAGGAAATTATAGCATCTAATGGTGCTTTATGTGCCTGTCAAGATTTTTCACTTGGATCATTGTGGTCTTTTTTTTTAAATGGTGAAAGAAATAATAGTTTCTTCTTGAAAACTCATTCCTTTGACAAGAAAATTGAAAAAATTTTTCATACTAGGATCTTAAACATAGGCATTGGAAGGAGTGGAGTGGAGTAATGGTGTTTTACACCCAGTCAAGAATCTTTACTTACTTCGAGACGGTCAGTTCTGAGATGGTGGAGGAAACTTGAGTGCCCGGTTAAAACCACCGATCTTCGGCAAGCGAGGCATTGGAAGGAACAGTGGTCATAATATATACATGTAATACTCAACTGCAGAGACGACGTTTTGATAAGGAATAGAATTAAAAAACAATGTTTTATATGTAAAGATTCTTTTACTGACATGTTTATTAAGATGGTGGATTCAGGAATGGTGGAGGAAAATAGAGTGACCTGACATACATATACATGTATGTATAAAGTGAAATCTTGATAATTTAAAATTTAAAAAAAAACTTAACTCTTGACCAGGGAAACAAGGATGAATGTAAATATTTATATTTTGTGTGTAGGTTCTAGACTGTGTTTAGATTCAGGTTGTGAGAACCCCTTATCAGGTTACCATAGAAACAAGGACCATTGTAAATTTTTATATCATAATTGTAGGTTCTAGACTGGGTTTATACTTGGCTTGTTGAAACTCCTTATCAAGTTACCATAGAAACAAGGACCTTTTTAAATATTAATGATATGATTGTAAGCCTTAAATGTAACTGGGTTTAAACTTACATATAAACCAGGACCATTGTAAATAGTTATGCCATGATTAGGTTCTAGACTGAGCTAGTATCCAGTTGGTTGGAACTCTTTGGGGTTACCATAGAAACAATGACCATTATATATACTTCATTTTTGTTATAATTGTAGGTTCTAGACTGGGTTTATATTCAGCTGGTGGGAACTCCTTATCTGGAGACCAGATAGAACAGATGGACGTGGATCAACTAAAGGGAATAATTAACAGTGTCTCAGTGTTTTATAGAACAACGCCAAGACATAAACTGAAGATTGTGAAGGTAAAATGCCAATTTTTTAAAATCTGAAGTATGGCCCAAGCTTATATGCTCCTCAGAATGTTGATTATCTCTTTTTCTGTGACATGAAGGGATCTAGTGTACAGTACTCCCTCCTGGAGTATAGAAGAATGTGCTGGGTTTTGGTTCGGTCTTGGCACATGAATATCTTTAAAAAGTTGATCCTCTGGAAAATTAAAATTAAAATTAAAAAATTAAAGTAAAAAAAATTATTTACAGTTTGACCTTCAGTAATTATAATAATGCCACAAACTTCTAACCCCAGTAAAACCTCATTGTAATGCCCCCCTCCCCCCCCCCCCCCCCCCTATATGTATTTGATAGCTTGCTTTTTACCATAGCATTTTGAAATCACAATCCATTTCTTTTTTTTTTTTTTTTAGTTTTTCTTTTATAAACCTCCCTCAATTTTTTGCCTAGCCTCTTTACAACGTCAGAACTTGACTTAACAAACAGTGGCAGAGGATGAAGTTTTTGCTGTATTTTCAGGCATTACAAAGTAATGGATTAGTTGTGGGTATGACTGGCGATGGCGTTAACGATGCTGTTGCTCTAAAGAAGGCAGATATAGGAATTTCCATGGGACGCTCAGGAACAGATGTCTCTAAAGAAGCCTCGGATATGATATTAGTTGATGATGATTTCTCAACAACATTGTAAGTTAACAATAAGAAATATTTTTCCATTTTAAGAAAATACTATCCAATCTGTAATTTGATTTTTCTTTGAATCATGTGACTATGATCTTTGGATCATGTGACTATGATCTTTGGATCATGTGACTATTATCTTTGGATCATGTGATTAAGAAAGAGAAAATGTCTTGTATCCAGCTTGAAACATCATGTCCAACCTTTTGATCATTTTGCAAAATCTCACTTAGTTTCAGACCACTACGGTAGCTCAGTTGGTAAAATGCTTGCCTCGTATTTGGGAGGTCAGGGTATGTATCCCAGTCGGGTCTAACCAAGACTTGAAAATTGGCAGTGACTGGTTTTTCACCAAGCACTCGCCATTTAGAAATGAAAGTCACAGGGTCCTTCAGAGAAGACCTTAAAAACCGATTGCCCATTTTCACAGCTGGCATGGCATGCCAAAGTTCTGACCAAAACTTGAAAATAGCTAAAAGACTGTTCTTTCCACAAGCACTTGTCAATTAGAAATGAAAATCACAGGGTCTTTTGGAGGAATAGTGTCATGGTAGGCATGGTTTTCAAAGGACTCTCCCTACAAATTCCCCTGAGCACACTGCAAAGGTAAAAATTTCTGCAACTTCACCATAGCTGATGATATCTTGATAGAGATATATTCTTGGCTGGAATGTAAAACCCAATTAAATCAAATCAAACCAACCACTTAGTTTCAGATGTCTCGGAAAAATTGGCTGTCACATAGATAAATATTTCAGAATGCATTACAATATCATCTCTATATTAAATTTCATTGAACTATGATAAAGATATTAGAGTGATTCTTGTTATATATTATTTTGTAGGAGTGCAATAGAAGAAGGGAAGGCTATATTTTATAATATCAAAAATTTTGTAAGATTCCAGTTAAGCACGTAAGTTTATACTGTGAAAGTTACCGTGAAACCCTTAATTTGTTTTCCTGTGTTGTGAAATCCTCACTTTGTTTACCTGTATTGTGAACTCCTCACTTTGTTTTCCTGTGTTGTGAAATCATCAACAAGTTTTATGTACTGTGAAATCATTAATATGTCTTCTCTTTCTGTAAAAACCATTAATTCATCTTTACTTACTGTGAAATTGTTAATTTGTTGTTTTTTTTTTCGTTATTTAGTTTCTTGTAGTTTGAAATTGTCAATTATTTATCACATACTGTAAAAATGTTATTTAGTTTTCATGCACTGTGAAATTGTTAATTAATTTTCACATAAGTTGTTAATTGTAAATCATCATGTACATGCACCAAAAAAAATGTGGATGTATTGCCTAGCAGTTGAGATCACCACTAACACTACCAGGATAAATTTTAATGACAGTTCCTTAAGTCACATCATATTTTAAATACAGACTTTTAAAATAATAATGATAATAATAACAAAAAAATTAATTAAAAAATAAACAAATAAATAAATAAAAAATAAAATATAAATTTATTAAAAAATAATTAATATTATTTTAAAAAAAAATTCAAGAAAATGTATGGTAAACTGACTTTCACATACAATTTGGTTTTTCACATTTTGACATTATATTGACTGCATATTATAAATGTATATTACACATAATTTATTTGAATTTTTTCCTTCTTTACAGGAGTATAGCAGCTTTAACATTAATTACATTATCCACAATGATGAAGCTGCCAAATCCACTCAATGCTATGCAAATATTGTGGATAAATATCATTATGGATGGTCCACCAGCACAAAGGTAAAGATACAGTAGATTCCACTTATTTGCATACCGGTTAATTGCATATTTCGGTTAATTGCATAATTTTTCTCTGCACCAAATCATTTCCTTTTTAAACAATGTTAAAATTTCCATTTATTTGCATAAACAAAAGTCTAAATTCCACTTAATTGCATAAAAATTCTGACAAACGGACTATGCAATCAAGCGGAATCTACTGTATATGTTAAAAATATATTTTTAAATATTAATATTCATGGGTTAAAAATTTTATGAAGTTTTGAATAAATCTTGATTGAGAGAAAATTTCATGGAATGGTGATTTGTAAAAATACATGTAGATTGTGTTGTGGGCTTTGGTACATAAAAAGTTTTGTTTGGAAAATTATTTTTTATTATTATATAAATATAATAATGGATGGTTTACTTGCACAAAGGTAAAGATCTTTATCATCATTATTCATGGGGGTAAAAAATTTTCAAATTAAAAAAATATATTCATTTGGAGGAAATTTCAACAAAATTGTGATTTGTGAAAATGAATCCCATTGTAGGTTTTGGTACATAAATATTTTCATTGACATTAAATTTTGTTGTATTTATGAACCCATTAAAATTGCAAAATTTATCACAATGAAATAATCATAGACTGTGTTCATTGAAGATTCTACACTAATTCATATTCATCAACAATGGCCAAACCAAAGTCTTAAAGAAATCTAACCAGAATTTGATGGCTTGACTACATTCCTTAACAAAAGAGATCTAAGGAAGTTGGAGGCCTCGGTGGCCAAGTGGTCTAAAGCGCACGCTTACGGATCACAGTGCCTCTCACTGCCTGGGTTCGAGTCCCACTCGGGACAGAGTGGTTTCCTCCACCATCCCAGAACTGACAATCTCAAAATAAGTGAAAGATTCTTGACTGGGGCGTAAAACACCATTACTCCACTCCACTCTAAGGAAGTTGATGTCCTTGCATGGGTAAGCTTAACCGTATGTCGAAAATAAGTTTTTGATTGATAATACTAATGAATAATGTTTCTGTTTTACAGTCTTGGTGTTGAACCTGTGGACCATGACGTCATAAAAAAGCCACCCAGGCGTGTGAAAGATCCCATAATTACCAGGGAGTTAGTGATGAATATATTAATGTCTGCTGCTATTATTGTTACAGGGACATTGTGGGTTTTCTGGAGAGAGGTAAGTCCAATAATATTGTTGTTAGTTAATAACTGAATGCCTGCACTTGGCCCCAAAATAAGGGTGCTGTAAATTATTCAGAAATCATCTTTGATCTATGTTTCAGCGGTAGATCTTAAGACTTTTTAAATGTAGCAACATGTGTACAAGCAGAGTGCTCACTCAATAAGTTGGATATCAAGATTTAAATCTTAGCCAGGTCTAACCAAGACTGAAAAAAAGTATTGACTTTTTTCTACCCAAGCATTCTGCAACTTGAAATGAAAGTTTACTGATCCTTTTAAAGAAAACTAAAAAAAAAAAAGGTGTCCCATGTCAGAGTGGGTTCGACACACTAAAACAATTTATCATTGCTGCTAAAGTCGAACTTTCTGCCACTTCAAGTTTAGCTGGTGCCATCTCAATATTAGTAAAAGAAATATTTTGTACTGGAAACCGAAAACCCTGTAATTTGCAGAGTTATAATCTGTGGTCTATCAAATTTTTTGCATATAATCAGTTTTTCGACCGCACTTGTTTCAGTTTGAATTTTCAGCCACTAAGGAACAACATACATGTACTTGCATCTCCATGCAATATCCTCAAAATACCTGTTTTTTTTTTATTTTCAGATGAGTGACAATAAAATCACACCCAGAGATACCACAATGACTTTTACCTGTTTTGTATTTTTTGATATGTTCAATGCACTTAGTTGTAGGTCACAGGTCAGTATAAAAAATCATTATATAGTCATATGAATCTGTATGTACATGTATGTGTTCTATTATCATTCCGAACTTTAAACTAAATTTTTGGGGAAGGGGGGGATGAAAGTTATGGGAGTATATTATGATTTAATCAGTCATCAAACATTCAAAACAAACTTGTCATTTTGATGGAAATAGTCCTAACTCCAATTTGAACTTGAAATATGTAGGTAAAAATTCATTTTACACTTTTTTATTTTTTTATTTTTTTATTTTTTTTTGAAGGGGGGGGGGGGGGTTTAATGTACGACCCTTGTCATATATGTTTACTGTATAAGTATTTATGTTAGCGTGTAATATATTTGATGCTCCAAAGGATTTTAAACATTTAGTGTGTATTAATATTGGCACTGCCATTGCTTCCCCTTAGACAGGTGAGCTAAAATTAATGTTAAAGTGTTATAATATTGGCAGAAATCAATTTAACACCAAAAGCACCAATATTAATACACAGCCAAAATAAATACTTATTCAGTATCCTCCTTCTGCAGTGAAAGTGGCCTTGATGACCAATTGGTCTGAAAATCATGCTCATGGACTAAAGTGCCTCTTTTTGCATAGGTTCAAATCGCACTTGGCCAGATCCTAGTGTGAAAAAGTTTATCAGTTCACTTGCTGAAAGGTCAGTGGTTTTTCTCTGGATATTCTGGTTTTCTCCATCATCCCAAAACTGATCATGATGATATACATGGAAGTGAAAGAATTGTAAGTGGTGGCTAAAACACAATTACTCTCTTCCACTCTCTTATTTTATTGTATTTTTGTTTTTTAGGAGAAGTCAATATTTCAAGTAGGTTTTTTCACCAACAAAATGTTTTTATTTGCTGTTGGAGGGTCCATTATTGGTCAGTTATTGGTCATTTATTTTCCTCCACTACAAGCTGTATTTCAAACAGAAGCTTTGTATATAAAAGGTAGGTCCAGTTATAATACATACATCTGTCCCCAGTCTATACACTCATCACCTAGCCCTTATTCTTTTCTCCCTGCAAATATCACAAAGCCCAGCTTAGGTTTGAACCTCAAATCCCAAATTTCACTTGGCCATCCTTGAATGCCTGAATAACTTGGCAAACTTTGAATGCCTAAATCCTTTGGTCATTTAAAATTCCTGATTCATTTGGCAACCTTCATGTTCCAGAATCACTCAACCTTCCCTTAATTTCTGATTTACTAGGACACCCCTTGAATTTCTGACTCACTTGGCCACAAATGACTTTGCTGCCCTTTAATGCCTTACTTCCTGACTAAACTTGAATATTAGAATCACTGTGCCACACATTTCCATTATTTTATCAAATTGAATACAACAAAAGTGACATCATGGATACTAGTAACACTGTTATTTGTTTGATCAAATTTTGGCATTTAAAGGGGTTGTGACCTTGAAAAATAACAAGTGTTTGTGTACTGCTTCTTTTGAAGAATTTATCTCTTGCTTACAGTGTATTTTGTCATCAGTATTCAGAAAAAAAAACTTCATGTAAATGTATAATTATCTTGTATAATTCTGTGTTTATTTATTTATTTTCTTTTTCAGACTTCATCTTTTTAATTGTTTTAACGTCATCAGTATTTTGGGCAACAGAAATCAGAAAATTTATCGCCAAAATTTTAGAAAAAAGAAACAAACTGAGACAAGAAAATACATATTTACCAGACTACCTTGTTTGACACAGAGAAGACTGTTTTATTTTAATCAATATTTATAGTAAAAAGTAAGCTGTGGTTGTTGTTAAACGACATAGATTCCATTGGTTTTTTTAGAACATTTTTATACCTTTATTTAACAAAGTTTAGGGGAATGTAGGAATTGTCCAAGCTCCAGCAGTGATCAACATTCATTTATGACATATGGAGCTAGAAGTTTGATGCTGTTTAGGAGCTTGGGAATTACCATGTGTATGTCTGTTCATCTGTATGTCTGATCATCCCAGTGTCATGTCCATTCCTTTACTTTCACATTGATAGATGGTTTTAATCAAACTTTGCACAAATATATATCAACATTAAATGATGCATGTATCACATGGCCTTTTTAGGTCTGTAACTTTCACAACCAGACATGGATTTTCATGAAAATTTGGAACAATTATATACCAAGTTGAGATGATCTGTCGCATACCAAAATAAGGTGTGTAGGTCAAAGGTCATTGTCAGGATGCCAAATCTTAAACATGGCCACATAAGTGATATTGGGGATAGGGAATATTTGTCTCTCAAAATACTCATTTAGCTGTTAATTGCTAATGCACAATATATCTTCTTGAAAATGAGGTTGTTATATCCATTCATAAAATATCCTGGAAAAGATGGCTTATATTTGTATTATAAAACTGATTTCCATGGCAACCAACAGGTTCTTAGCAGAAAGAGTTCTGGCTCTGTTTACACAATCATTTAATAATTTAGAACATGGGCAAACTTTTATGGTGTGAAAAATGATTTCACAAAACTGAAATACAGTTGTCATAATCTTAAAATAGTTGACAAAATGACACCTTAAATATCCCAATCAGTTTACCACATTAAAGTCAAAAACAATCTTAGATAAAGTATGATTGTAAAAATTTCACTCTGTAATTCAGCTCTAATGATTGACGTTTATCAGTGCATTACATGATCAATTTCCTTCAATTTTTGAATGGAATTCTTCATTACTTTTTTTTTTTTAAACATCAACACATGGGTAGCCGTTCTGCATCAAATATAATTAACACTTTGAGCAGATATTATAGAGAAACATGTGATATGCTAGTGAACATGTTGTATATGGTTTTTTTTCCCTTTGAACTGATCATCTGTCCATGCGACTTTATAATCATGATCTCTTGTATTACTGTAGAATCATTAATATTCGTTGGGTTAAAATTTCGTAGTTTTGCAATTTTGAAAAATTGCATTGGGAAATAAATACTATTGGGGGTCTTGGTAATGGAAAATTTTCATTGACATTAAATTTTAAGGTTTTGCAATTTTCAAAAAATTCCATGAAGAAAAATTTTTCAGGAATTAAGTTTTGTGAAAATAACTCCCTTTAATAGGTTGCCTTGATGATTAAAAAAATTTCAATGACATTAAATTTCATTGTTTTTTACTTACAAAATTTAATCCCCCCCACCAATATTCTTGGTTTTACAGTAACTTTATTAATTTAACTTTATTTAAGACAAACATTTTTGTGATGTATGGTAACATAGATTGTAGATGTATGTACATGCATTATGATAACACAAAACTTACTTGATATCACATTGTGTTTGAATGATCGATAAATCAGGATATTTTTTAAAACCTGTTTGATAATTTTATTACCTGCTAACATCAAAAGGATCCAGTCCAGTCAGTAGAAGTTTTTATTTTTATTCTGTCTGCTTATCAGCAGACATCTTGTGAAAATGTGTACTTTGTAAGAATTGATTGTATGATTAAATCAGTTGGCATGATTTAAAGTTGAAATATGAAATTAAGTGCAAAATGATACAACTATCAAACATGTATTAGTATGCACCTATGTGCAGGCCATGGTTTCACAATCGTAAATTCCTTAACTTAAAATTAGCAAATTTTGTCGATCTCTTTTTAAGTACCGGTTACAAATAAACATTTGTAATAAAACTAAATACATATGTTTCTAAACTTGAAGTAATCTTTAAAATAACACCATAAAGTTTTTAATGTCTTAACAATTAACCAAATTATTAAGATTGTACATTTACCAGATTTCAGTTAAGAAAATCTTTGTTGAAGAATGATTGTGAAACTGGGGCCTGTTCTTTCATTGGTGTTTTAGAAATATTAAAAGTACTGTCTCAAGGTATCTTGGGATAATCTCTGGATCTATTGCTTAAGGCCATTAGTCTGTCTCCTGGAATACCCTCAAATGTCACATTTCTGAAATGTCCTGTGGTATAAGGTTTCCAAAACACCCACTAGTGTAAAATCTATGAGACATCATGTAGTGTCCAGTCCTTGAAACACCTCCAAGTTTCCTTGAAACATCCTGTAGTGTCAAATATCAAAAACAACCTGAATTGTCACCCTCTAATGTTGTTTCTCCGAAACACTTTCTGGTGTCAAATCTCAGAAACATCCTATAGTGTCAAATCTCTGAAACAACCTCTAGTGTCAAATTTTTAAAACACCCTCCAGTGTCAGATCTCCGAAACACTTTCTGGTGTCAAATCTCAGAAACATCCTATAGTGTCAAATCTCTGAAACAACCTCTAGTGTCAAATTTTTAAACACCCTCTAGTGTCAGATCTCTGAAACATCTTCTGGTGTCAAATATAAAAAAAATTGTGCCAGATCTCTGAAACACATTGAACTGCCAAAAATTAAAAAAAAATAAATAAATAAATAAAAAGAAAGAAAGAAAGAAAGAAAGAAAACACTTTTTTTAAATCTTGAAAAATACCGTTTTGATATGGCCCTCAGAGATAGTAAAGTAACCTGACTGGTGTATCAAATACAGAGGTGTTTTAAATTTCAAGTTTCCTTTAAAAGAAAAAAAGAAAAACAAAAATGAATTATACATGTATAAGGGAAAGCATTCTTCATTGATGGGGAAAAATGAAAATATATGCCTGATTTCTTTCGCTATAAATAATAATAATAAAAAAAATTATCATGTTTTTTTTTCTCAACGATTGTACTTATTTTTGATAAAAAAATGTAAATATATACAATAATTTATATTTATAAAGTATAATGCACATGTACATAATTGCATAATATATATACATGTACATGTTTATATATATACATGTTTCTGTATATATATATATATATATATATATATATATATATATATATATATAACATTTGTTTGAGTTATTATTGTAATTTAATTATAAGAGGTGTCTATAAATGGAAGCTTCACATTTTGTTTTATAATTTGAATGAAGTTATTTATGCTGATGCATCAGCCATGTCAAAACAAGGATTTGGAAGGGAAGGGGGCTTATTGTTATGCGATTTTTAAAAAAATTCTGTAAATTGGGAAATTTTTAATGCCAGTTAGTTTTAGCGAGTATCCTCTTTTCTAGATATTTGCATTGTGAGATGATTATCTTGAATTGTTAGTGAAATACATGTATACCAAAATTGAATCTATTAGAATCTGTCATTTTTGCATCTTGTTACACTTGCAAATTTACATATTATACGAAAATAAAACATACACAAAAAAAATTCTTGATTTTCAGAAATAAACATTCTTAAAATATAACCCCCCCCCCCCCCAAAAAAAAAAAAAAAATGTTTAAATACAATTGTCTTGTTTTTTTCTCTTGTTTTTAGTTTGCATGATCTCCATTTGTTGCTTGTAATGTACTTTTTAGCAAGGCTTTTGTATTTTTAGTTAGCATTGGCTTTATCAGTTGCTTTGTTATATATACATGTATATGGGTAAGAAGTTGTATTTTGCAATCTGTGAATTCTAATCAAATTATCATTTATCATACATGTATTGTGAATACAGAGAAATTGGGAAAAACATTTAGCATGTGGGACTTGCATAAAAAATTTCCATTTTATAGAACATTTGCTGTTTTTGGAAGGAACACCTTCTACTGCTCCTAAGATGGAAGTTCAAAAATAGAAGCTGATCATCTGATCATTAAAAGGGCTGAAAGCTGGAAAATCAAAACAATATCACATCACTGAAACCCAAGACCATTTTTATCAAGTTTTACACATATATATCTTAGAAATATGCAATCAAAGTGGTTTTGATCTTTTTATAAAAAAGGTTATTTATCTTCGATAAAAATGCAAATTGTAGATCACTGGCAGGTGATTAGTAAAAACAGAAGGTTGTGATAGTGACAATTTAACTGTCAATCATGGGTGACAACTTGTCATGTGACATGTCTGTATATTGGATCATGTGACAGCTCTGTACATTTGATCATGTGACCAGTGGGAGGGGATGTATCAATCATATGACTGGCATTTTTAGCCCTGTATCATGTGATTAGTATATGCATTTTTTAAGTATCACACATATATGTAGTGTATCTTTTTTCCAAAATTTTTGTTTTATTTTTAATGTAGGTGTTTAATTAATTTATTTCTAGAATTTTGTATGTTAGTGTATTGTTAACAATTATACTTATTTAGCATGCGTAAATTTAAGCATAGAAGTTCAGAAATAAAATATTGCAAATACAATGAATTTAAATAAGTACAATGTCCTTCCTCCTAACCTTTTTCAATACTGGACTGTGTGTCGGTGGTGTGGCTTAATTTAGTGCTATTGTTGCTGTGCTTTAATTGCTTGAGTAATTTCCCCCTTTATGTACTGTATACATCAATTACCTATGTATACTGGCCCCGGATTTACAATCATTCCCTAACTAAGAATTTCCTTAACTTAAATCTGGCATATTTGAAACCTGAATAATTTTGTTAATTGTTGAGAGATTTAGTACTTTAAGGTGTATTGAAGTTTGTAACATCCCTATTTAGTTTTGTCATAAATAATTATTTGTAACTCAGAAAGGGATTGCTAAAATTTGCTAACTTTTAAGTTAAGGAAAATCTTAGTTAAGGAATTGTTGTGATGATATAGACAGGTTTTCAGTTAACATACATGTAGGTTAATTTTTCCTAAATGTTATGTTAATAGTATATCTTACAAAAACTATCAGCTAAGACTCGTTTTTTGGTTTACTTTGGTTCGGGTTTCAGTTCAAACAGATTTTTTGGTTTCCTAGGGTTTAGGATTCAGTTTAGAGACTTTTTGATTTATAAGGGTTCAGAAATCAGTTCAGAGGGTTTTTGTTTGGTTTTACCTAAAAAATATTTAAAGTATCTCCTCCAAAAAATTTGATCAGTTTAGACTGGATTTTTGGTTTCCAGAATTCAGGAGTTTAGTTCATTCTGGATTTTTGGTTTATGAGGGTTCGGAGATCAGTTAAGCCAGGTTTTTGGATTAACTAGGGTTCAGAGTTTAAACAGATTTTTTTCTTTAATAGGGTTGGGGTATATTTTTCTATTTGTTTTATTTTTAAAACTGTGGGTTTTTTACTTCTAGGCAGTAATTTTTGTTTACCATTTTTTCAATAGCCAAGTTTGATATGTATGTTATTTGTTTGTGTATATTGATACTCATTGATACTTAAAGAAACAAAATTTTGGTTTTTGTATATTATATTTTGCAATTCTGTGCTGAAACATTTGATATTAAGCCCATTAAACTACAGTTAATTTTCACTAGCTGTGTACCGGTATATTGATACTCTTTGATATTTAAAGATGCAAAAAACTCAGTTTTGTCTATAATATGTTGCAATTCTATTCTGAAACAGTTGATATTAAGTTTATTAAACTACAATAATTTCACAAGCTAGGGCCTTTATTTAGCTCACCTGAAAGAAGCTGTATTAATTAGTCTTCGTCTTTGTCTTAAGTTCATCAAATTTCATAGTTAACACTCGGGAGACTACAATCTTAGTCCAATCTCCTTCTAACTTGCCTATAATAATTCTTCTCTATAATCAATCCTTAGTTTGTTGTCTTCAGTCAATAAGCTTCATAACAGTTAGAAATGAATTTTTGCTACCTTACACCTCAAATATTAAAAAATAAGATTTTCTTGCAGCCTATTGAGAAAATTTGAGTTTTCTTAATGAATGTCAATGCTTTTCTTCAGGTATTTCAAAGCTAGCAACTTAAAATAAGTTAAAATCTTGACAGGCTCTTGAACATGCTTTTTTCAGGTACTCAAAAATGAGCTGCTAAATAAAAGTGAAGGAATCTAGATTTGGACCTAAATTACATTTCTCCTCTCAGATTCTGCTATAAGACTCCGCCTTTCTACTACAATACTTTTCTTGCCTAGAGCCACAATTCCAACATTGCTAGTTTTTCTGGTCAGTAGCCTGCTGGCTATTCTGGTCTGTAGTCTGCTAGCTTTTCTGGTCTGTAGCCTGCTGGCTTTTCTGGTCAGTAGTCTGCTAGCTTTTCTGGTCTGTAGCCTGCTGGCTTTTCTGGTCAGTAGTCTGCTAGTTTTTCTGGTCAGTAGCCTGCTGGCTTTTCTGGTCAGTAGCCTGCTAGCTTTTCTGGTCAGTAGCCTGCTGGCTTTTCTGGTCAGTAGTCTGCTAACTTTTCTGGTCAGTAGTCTGCTAGTTTTTCTGGTCAGTAGCCTGCTGGCTTTTCTGGTCAGTAGCCTGCTAGCTTTTCTGGTCAGTAGCCTGCTGGCTTTTCTGGTCAGTAGTCTGCTAGCTTTTCTGGTCTGTAGCCTGCTGGCTTTTCTGGTCAGTAGTCTGCTAGCTTTTCTGGTCTGTAGCCTGCTGGCTTTTCTGGTCTGAAGCCTGCTAGCTTTTTTTGCCTATAGCCTGCTTATCTTTCTGGTCTGTAGCCTGCTAGCTTTCCTGGTCTGTAGCCTGTTAGCTTTTCTGGTCTGTAGCCTGCTGGCTTTTCTGGTCAGTAGCCTGTTAGCTTTTCTGGTCTGTAGCCTGCTGGCTTTTCTGGTCAGTAGCCTGCTGGTTTTTCTGGTCTGAAGCCTGCTAGCTTTTTTGATCTATAGCCTGCTAATCTTTCTGGTCTGTAGCCTGTTAGCTTTTCTGGTCTGTAGCCCGTTAGCTTTTTTTGGCTGTAGCCTGCTGGCTTTTCTTGGCTGTACCTGCTGGCTTTTCTGGTCTGTAGCCTGCTAGCTTTTCTGGGCTGTAGCCTGCTGGCTTTTCTGATCTGTTGCCTGCTGGCTTTTCTGGTCTGTAGCCTGCTGGCTTTTCTGGTCTGTTGCCTGCTGGCTTTTCTGGTCTGTAGTGCTTTTTTTTTTGCCTTCCTCATTTACTTTGTTCTTCTTGAGTTAATGATGCAATGTACTGGTTTTATCTCTAGGATTTTTACACATTTCATTGAACACTGCCATATCACAGACCCATAACCTCTTACAGGCATAGCCATGACCTACATGTAAGCATTTTTAATTTTGAATCAGCATTACATAGTTCTAGAAATGGTAGAATTGATATTTCATGGAAATATAATTTTACTGAGACTAAAGTAACTATAAACAAACTATGAAAAATTGTAATAAAAAATACCTCAAAGATTTAAAAAAAACTACAAATTTTGTTGCTTTTTGTTCCCTACCTAGAAGAGAATATGAATTGTAGAGATTAAGCTATGTATTGATGCTAAACATATGCAATTGTATATCACATGTATGCCAAATTAATTGACATACCTGTAGAACAGGATTTAAAGGTGTGATTCAATATGCATTCTATATACAGTATAACCTATGCATAAAGACCACCCAAGATACTGAGCAAAAGTAGACTTAATAGACAGGTGAACTTTTTATAGAGTGTGTCCTCTACATATGAGTGAACATATATTCTTGGTGGACTTTATTCACATTAGACATGTGGACTTTATAAAGAGGTTCATTACATAGTAAAATCCATATGGGATATTTTAGAGCAGTTGCTATAGACAGGTAGACATTATATAGAGGTGGACTCTATAGCATGTTATACTGTATATTGATTTATTTCTAACATTACAAAGGGGTATTTTCATGGATAAAGGGTACCTTAAGGTTTTTAGGACTTGCATGTAGTTTTTCACAAGAAATTTTCAAATGGTGATGACTTTTTCCCCCTCCAGATACAGGATTGTTTGCAACGTTAAAAACCTGAATATAATTTATGTAAGAGGTATTTAAGTATTTAATGGCCCCCTCCCCTAAAAATTGTATTGAATTAAAAAACAAGAATTCCCCAGAATTAAGTGTCTCACCTGATTAGTTTTTGATTGAGTAGAAAATACATTTATTTACTTTAACATAAACTTTCACATTTTGACATCCCGCCGCTGACTACGACACGGGAAAAGTAACACCTATGGCATTGCCAGGCTCGACAAAAACATAATTTATATAATCTTAAAATATCAATTCTACTATTTTTGGAATGGCAGTAACCTGTCAATCCAATAATAATCAAAACATGGGTTTTGATCATGCAAAAATTTTATATGGTGTCAGTTGGTGATAATTACGAACTATTTCACTAGATATTAATACATGTAGTAATAATTGTTAAAATTTTTTGCATATACTATCATAATTTTAAAAAAAATATATATTGGATGTTTTTTCTCAAAGGATTTTGTCATGCAAAGTAACAAAGTGTGTTGTTATTTTTGGAGTAATAAAAAATGTATATTTATGATGTATATTTATGGTTGTTAAAATATTTCTAGTATGTGAAATGAGTGACAAAAAATACATTCCATTATGTATAATTATCTATTTATTACTTTGTGTGAATTGTTTTTTTTTAATATTTTTATTCATCTCCATGGTAACTATGATGGTATAAATTGGGTTTAATATTCATTTCATAAGTTTAAGAGAATTTCCAGAGCAACTTTTTCAGAAATAACCTGTCACTTTAATGGCAAAATATTTGAAAAAGGAACAGCTTTATATAAATTTTTGCAGGAAAGGATGGTTACATTGAGTATAGAATGGCATTGTTAATTAAAAAATAATATGGAATTTCATTACTTCAATTTATTTTAATTTGGCATCTTTGTATATCTAAAAATTATTTTGAAAGTAAAAAATAAACATTAATTTATTTTATTTCCATGATGCAAAACTTTCCAGATATTTCCATCCATCCACTTTTTAAAATATTTATGTTGAGTGAAAAATGTCAATAAAAATATTCAAAATACTTTTTTTCTTCAAGTTTATCTTTTTTTTCCTATAATTATCATTAAATTAAAAACAAATCAAAACAAAACAAAAAATTAGGAATTATTAAATTCAATATTTTATATTAAAGATTTTAAAAGTTCCACTATTTTTCTAGTATTCTATTGTAGAAGAAGAAACATTCACAGGAAAGTAAAATTAGCAATTTTCAAGGTGGCTCTTGTACTACGAATATATCTTCCCAGCAAAATTTTCTCCCCCGCCCCTTCCTATGTATAAAGTACAGCAAAACTGTGAAAATTTCTTACTGCGAAATAGTTACTAGTAAGAAGATCAAAATGCGAAAGTTCTCTACCACTAATGTTTCTTCTTATACAGTATAGTGTATGGGTCTGCCGAGTGCAGACATACCAATTTTTATTTTACATGTACAAAAAAATTCGATTTTGTGCTGACATTCACATGATAATCATTGGACAGTTGAATCAAGTGTTCACAAAAAAAGATGAGGTGGCATAAAAATATTTTAAACAAGTTGCTCTATTTTAACACTCTGGGTCTCGGTGGCCAAGTGGATTATAGATCATAGTGCCACTCATCATCAAGCTCAGACTGATCTACAAAACAGAAAGTCCCAATTTATGTAGTATTTAAGTATTACATCAATCTCTAAAATGTCAACAAGCTGCAGCAAACTTCCATCAAAATGACAAATAGTACATGTACCAGAAAGTTTGCATCAAGTTCATTTACCAAAAGTGGTGGTTCCCCCGTGCCAAAAAATTTGAATTAAAAAAACTTGGAAGTGGAATAATGGTATTTTATGTTATTTTATATACATTGAGGGATGGTGGAGGAAACCGGAGTACCAAGAGAAAACCAAAATCTTTGACAAGCAAACTGACAAACTTTCTCACACAAGGATATTGGGGGCTGAATGGTACAAAGTGCACTTTTAGACCACAGTGCCTCACACTGCTTAGGTTCCAAACCTGTACTGGCAGGTACTTATAAAGATACAATGGATTCTGTATAGACAGAAATCAAAATGACCCAAGAATTAATTTGGATTAGACAATTTTCCATATTTCTTTACAACTGAATTGCAATGAAACTTTTCTACAAATAATGTAAACCAGCACAAGATGGGTCATGAACCATGTCAAGCAATGCAACACAAAGGTCAAGTCAAAAGGACAAATCTCAGAATTAATACAATATATTTTGTCTCCTGTCCTTACCTTCTGAATTTCTAGATAGATTCAAGATTTTTTTCAATGTACACAGGTTAAACTTGTGTCCAAAAACAATTAGTTCACTAGAGACAGGTTCGGAGTTTTTAATATCTACATTTTCACAAGTATGGACTAAATTATAATAATAATAATAATAATACACAAGTTCACTAATCAATACATTTGTATCATGTTTATTCACATAAAAAAAAAAAATCCTACAAATTTTTACTTCTTTTTCTGTACTTTCTCTTCCTCGAACACAATGGTAGGCTCAGTAAACTGGTATAATTCATCATCAAAATATTCTTCAGGAAGTTCTTCATCTATAGACTCTGGTATGTATGTAGGCATGGGAGGGGGGTCGTTTTTTAATAACAGTTTATGACGCCTATGTGGTAAAGTGGTATCAAAAACGCGTACAAAACTATGAACTGGTCCTGGTATACCGTGTCCCTTTATGTACAGCAGATTGTATTTTGTATTAATTCTGTAAATCTGTTTGAAAAAACAAAAATTATTATAAAAAAACATGGATAATTAAAAAACATGAGTTTAAATAGCTGTGATGTTTAACAGCCTATTCAAAATTATTTTTTTTACTTACAATCACAGCAGTGTCGGAAGATATAGAAATGGAGTGTAGTGATGGCATTTTACACCACAGTCAAAACTTTTTATTTATATCGAGACAGTCAGTTCTACAACAGTAGAGTTATTGTAGTAATGATGTTTATCCACTGACAAAATTCTTTCACTTACATGAAGACAGTCAGTTGTAAGGTGGTAGAGTGAAGAGTAGTGATGGTGTTTTAACACCACAGTCAACATTTTTACACTTATAGGGTCATTTCTGAAACGTCAGAGGAAATGGAAGTACCTGGAGAAAACCTACCAAACTTCAGTAAGCTAACTGACTAACTTTTTCCCACTAGGAATTCGGGTGGTCAGAGGTACTAGGATCTCGGGTGGTCAGCTTTTGTATATAGAGATCAGTGGAGGTTATTAACTACAATCAAGCACGTGTATGACTGAAATGAATATTCTAGTCGAAACGATGTGAACGGGTGAAGCCACTAGTAATCAATTAACTTGTAAGGTGTTAGGTAATTACCTGTAAATAGGGAAATTCAGTGAATTGTGACACTGTCCTGAGTACTTTTGTTTACAAGCCGGCATTAAAGAATTTTTCATCAGATTTTGTCTTACTACTATGGGAAAAAAAGCCGATTCAGGATAATTTTTCAATCAGCTAATTGAAGTTTGAATCAGTGTTTTTTGGCCAAAAATCGGCGTTTGTGAAGGCCTGCCCTCCAGTCCTCTTGGCACCAGTTGATCCAGTGATAATCTCTCAACTTAATATCAAGCGCCAGACACGCAATTTTAGAGTACCGGTAATTGATACTAACCTTTCTGCCTCTCGCAGTGCACCAATCTCCACCCATGTGCCCCGGTAACTTTTTCCCAGGTTTGACACCTCCATGTTTCTGAATGATTAAACAAAAGATATTCTAATATTAATCCCTAATTTTAAACTTTAAAACTTCCAAAGAGCAAATCGAATTAGAGACTTAATAAGGTCTGGTTTACTAAGCTGGCAAAATGATTATTTGCATTTTAATTACCAAATGCTACATTACATTGCAGATGTAATTTCGATTCTTCACCAACCAAAGCTCTTTTAGGTCAATCACTTTTACTGGTTACTAGAGGATCCAATGATGTTTGTTTGAATTTAGCAGAATAATCATTCTAGTAGTCAGCTTAATTCATTAATGTTCTAATGTTTGGATGATTAACTTTTCATCTATCAACTTTTTTTGGCCCCTAGTTTCACTGATGAGAAATGAATTTCTGATATGTGCATATATGGTACAGCAAACAGGTATGATTGTTAAATATCAAATTGATTGATTGATTTAATGGCATTTAATGTCAAAGTCAAGAATATTTCACCTTGACCTAGTTTTGGGAGCCATGACAATGCCACGAGCTTTTGGCTCAGGTGAGCTAAAAACTCTCATAGCAAGTGCTTAAAATACTAGTATACACTTGCACTTGTATCTTCATTTGTTCCCAAAAAGCCACAAGAGAAAGAGAGAGAGAGAGAGAGAGAGAGAGAGAGAGAGAGAGAGAGAGAGAGGTTATATGTACATACTCTACCAGATCCTGTGGACCCTGGTTTGTTATGTGCTTTAGTTACACCATGTGTCCTACCCATACCCTTCATCCCCCATCTTTTTTTAACTCCCTGAAATCCCCAATCAATACTGAAATAAAAACACAGTGAAGTCTCAACGTACATTTCATAGACAGTGGCCAAGAAACTAGACAAAAAAGCATAGCTCACCTGCACAACAAGCCCCTTAAAATTCCAGAACTTGATGCTGACACTTATTATAACACTTCCCACTTTATATGCTACCAGTAAGCAAAAAAGCTTAGAGCTTTTAAGGGCTTTTATAATATTTTAATAAACCATCTGCTTAATGTATAGTGGATCCTGTCCAAGAAATTACTGTTCATGTCCCAAACTCAGGAGCTCAGCTTAAAGCTGTTAAGAAGGCGGAAAAATTGGCATTCTGCAACATACTGTAGAACCATTAATATTTGTTGATTTTAAAGAATTCTGTTTGGAAAATATTTCGTGGAATTGAGTTTTGTAAAAACAAATCTCATTGGATGAAATAGGAATTAAAAATTTTCAATTATGTTTAATTTTGTGGCTTTTACGCACCCATGAAAATAGCGAAATTTAATTTGATTTTACAGTATTTCATTGTCAGCCTTCAAAGAAATTTCTCACACAGCAATTGGTTAACTTGCCCTGAGAACATGGATATATGTTTGTAAATCTGCCAGGGTACATAAACTTAAACCCCATTTAGCGGCATAAGGGAAGTAACCCTTACATTATGGCATTTGGTTACAGTAAACAAACATGGCCACCACAAGGTTCACAAGTCACACAGAAAAAGAAATTAAAGTAATTTTTGTTTTCACTAGTAGTAAATATGTTGTTTTGAAGGCTTACAAATACATTATTGCAGGTTTTTGGCAGGTTACATGGCCCCATGTACTCTGTCTGTGGCTCAGGGTACATAAATCTTTGACAGGGTACATGGGGCCATGTATTCTGCCAAAAAACCTGTACAACTTATAATATACATTGTACCAAAAAAAAAAAAAAAAAAAAAAAAAAAAAACCACCATAAATATCACTCTGTAATTTACTGCTTGAACTACAGTCATAACTTACCTCTTGCCACTGCAATCAACATAATCACCCACTCGGAAATGATTGACTGACAATGGTGTTCCTGAAACATTAAACTGTTCATAAGTACTAGGGACACAATTTAATAAAACTTCTAATAAATAAAATATAGCTAGAATAATGGTGTTTATTCCCTGGTAAAGATTCTCTCACTTATATCATGACAGTCAGATCTAGAATGATACAGAAAACCGGAGTGCCCATAGAAAAGCACAGAGATCTTCTGCCCAAGTGTATCGGTAAAAATTTGATACTTCGAGTTCCAGATAATGAGTGGAGGGAAGTGGAAATGTTGTTTTTACACCCAGTCAATATGGATAGTGGAAGAAACCTGAGTGAATAGAGAAAACCACAAACCATCAGCAAGAGAAATGAAAACATTCTCACACTCGGATCTGCCCAAGTCGGGTTCAAACCTAGGTAATACGAGGCCCTGTGTTTCCTAAGGGAATAACGTTCGATATTTGAGTTCCAGATAATGAGTGGAGGGAAGTGGAAATATTGTTTTTACACCCAGTCAATATGGATAGTGGAAGAAATCACTGGACTTATCCAAAAAATTGATATTAGAACTGTAGAAAACTAGATTTACATGTACATACATGTAGGTTACATAAAATAATACCCATTTCTGTTTAGGAATGACTCATTCAAGAATCAGCAATATCTCATTCAAGATATATCCATGATAATTTCAATTCCAAATAATAGGTTAAACTTTATCCATTCATTTCTGAGTGCTAGATTGCTGGCTTCATATGTGGGAGGTTAGGGAGTTTGAACCCCTGTTGGGGCCATACCAAGACTTGGAAAATAAGTAGTGATTTTTATTTTGCCCAGCACTCAGCATTTAGAAATGAAAGTCATGAATCCTTCGGATGAGACCTAAAAACACAATGCCTCGTGTTAAGGCACCCTACTTGTATATTGCCCTAAGTGCATTGCAAAGGTCTGATTTCTGCAAATTCACCTACAGCTGGTGATGATGTTGATATAAGTGAAATATTCTCGATTAAGACGTCAAACTAATTAAAACAATGTGAGTTCTAGATAATGAGAATCAACTTAATTTACCGGTAACATGCAAAAGTTTTTAACTACGTACCAGGTTGTATTGCTGCATCTTTAGTAACAATAAAGCGTGTTAATTTTCTTTTAGGTGGCACTCCAGCCTCATTAAAAAGATTGTTGTATGCTTTAGTAAACTAAAAATAAACATCAAAGTACAAGTAAAACCTGCTATAGTGGACACCTGTCTATTTAAACCACTGTTTTAAAGTGTGTAACTATTATTATAATGCTAAATAAAATTTTGTTGAAAATTCACTTTTTAATTCTGGTGTAATAAAAAATCAAAGATTTTTTACCTGCCTCGTATTGAAATTGGTAAATATTTCAGAGTAAAAATATTAGCCAGAAATTATACAAATTAGCAATTTCCTAAAAATGCAAATGGCAGAGGAATTCCTGTTATCATAAATTTACACTATCCTGTGCCTCAAGAGGGGTTGAATTTTCGATAAAAAGATTACATTTTCATAATCTAAGTTCCCTTTTAAGGGGTCAAATTTTGATAAAAAGACTACATGTTTATACTCTAAGTTCCTTTTTAAGGGGTCGAATTTTTGATAAAATGACTACATGTTCATACTCTAAGTTCCCTTTTAAGGGGTCCAGTTTTTGATAAAAAGACTACATGTTCATACTCTAAGTTCCCTTTTAAGAGGTTGAATTTTTGATAAAAAAAAAATACATGTTCATACTCTAAAGTTCCCTTTTAGTCTTCATATAATGGCTACAGTTTCACAATTATTCCTTAACTAAAATTTCCTTTAACTTAAATTTAGCAAATTTTGGCAATCTCTATCTGAGTTACAAATTAACATTTGTGATAAATAGTGATGTCGCGATTATCGCCGATGATCGATTGTCGGTCGTTGTCAGGGCAGCGATCCTAATAATCGATCACAAGATAAATAATCGATCATCGCCGACGTCGACGAGTAGTTTCCCGATTGTAGTAAAGTCTGTTTCCTTTCCGGTTCTTGCTACTGAAAACAACAATGGCAGACGAGGATCGGATAATATATTGTATCCGACACTTTTTACACAGTGTGATGCTTTGGCCACTATCAGTCTATCAGGGCAAGGAGCTATCTGGCCTTTAACTTACAATCACAAAGCAAGAACACATGGCTTTTACAATTAAAGTATTATATTCAGCCTTATTTGTTTGCAAAAACTGTATTTATATTCAGCTTTATTTGTTTCTGAATACTGATGTACAGTTACTAAGTAATTCCAATTATTATCGATTAATTGATTGATTATGCCTCTCCGATTATCGATTATGATTTTTTGTCAGATTGGACATCCTTAGTGATAAACAAAATAAAGAAGCTGCATGCTTGGAAAAAATGTTTAAATTGACACCTTAAATTTCTGGATATTTAAAAATTAACAAAAAAAAAAGGTTTCAAATGGCAAATGAGTTATGTATGGTACAAACTAAATTTGTCAATCATTTCTATTTGATTTTTTTTAAATTTTATGTTTGACTGACTGATTGATTGATTAGTAACCAGTGTTTCATTGATTTTTCTGATTAACTGCATAAGGTTTTTAGTCAGCTTAATTTGAGTATTCTTACCAAATGTGGATCACAACTAAGAGCGCCAACAACCACCTGTCCCGAATCTATCTTTAAACCATGGTCTCCAGTCAGCTTGTGTCATGTATTCCTCTGGCGGGGTATAACGAATTACGTGATTATCTACAACCTATTAAAAAACAAACAGACTGAAACTGCCGTACCTGGAAGAGTAGTGGACTCATTATTCATTTTGGTTTTTAAGTTTTATAATTATCATAATCAAAATGATCCAAGTTGAGTTTCAAGGGTAATGAAGTTTCCCACCCCAGTTAAGATTCTTTTACTTATATCAAGTTGGCCAGTTCTGGTATGGTGGAGGAAACAAGAGTGCCTGGAGAAAACAATGACCTTTGACAAGAAACTGACAAACTTTTACACACTAGGGTCTGCTGGGGTAGGATTTGAACCTAGGCAATAAGAGACACTGTGATCCATAAGCATGTGCTTTAGACCACTCAGCCGATCAAAATGATCTGAAAAGATATTCAAAGCAGACATTTAATAACATCAGATGAAATTCAAAATGTTGGTGACAAGAAAGGAAGCAGAAATAATGCTGATGTAGCTTTGAACAATTTTTCATTTCCTCACTCACTCAATGGAGTCATCCCAATTCCAGGACTTTCTTTACAACTTTTTCATTCTTGAAAATCAAATTTGACTACTGAGAGAAGCTACTGCATTTATACATGACATGTATAGTTTAACTCTTGATAGAGCTGATTTTACTAGTGAAGGCCAGAGGTCAAATGGAGGTCAGGGGTCATATGGAAATCTTGACTTCTATATTTGTAATTATTAGTTGAATATAGATCAGATCAAAGAAAATGGCCCGATTAGTTAGTTGTTGTAATGTTGCTTAATGTTGCCCTCCCCCATTAGTTGACTGAAAGGATTTTGTTGGTAAATTGGCTGAAATGAAGTTTTGCTTCTCAAGTCAAGATTCTTACAATAATACAGAGGAAGTCAGAATTAGGATGGTGGAGAATATAGAAGTGCCAGCTACAGTTCAGACATGTAAAAACTTAACCCTGGGTGACCTGTACATACATATATATAATTCTACTTTAAATCTCTATACATACCTGTAAAACTGTTGTATAAATCACTGTTCCCTTCTTAGTCCACTGCGGTAAAGTACCTAACTTGATAGCTAATACACCACACCGTTTTGTTCTAAAAATAGAATTTAACAAAAAATAAATACAATACCTCCTGAATATATCTGGGCCTCTGTGGACCAGGGGTGTAAATTGCTAATTTAGAGATCAATTTGCCTCTTAACATAAGAAACCCACTTGCTCCTGAATATGGTATTTCTGGGCCTGAATTGATTTCAATTCCTCCTGAATACTTTTTGGTCTTGATGGACCAGTGGTCTCAATTGCTGGTTTACAGATAATAATGCCTCCTAACATAAGAAACCCACTTGCTCCTGAATATTTCTGTGTCTAAATTGATTTCAATACCTCCTGAATATTTCAGGGCCTTGGTGGACCAGTGGTCTCAATTGCTGGTTTACAGAACACATTGCCTCTTAACATAAGAAACTCACTTGCTCCTGAATATTTCTGTGCCTAAACTGATTTCAATACCTCCTGAATATTTCTTGGCCTTGGTGGACCAGTGTTGTAAATTGCTGCTTTAGAGATCACATTGCCTCTTAACATCACAATACTACTCGGACAGACCCCACTGGTCAAACTTTTTGTCAGTTCACTTGATGAAGGTTTCTTTTTTTTTTTTTTTTTTTTTTTTTTGGCTTTTTTTGTTGTTGTTGTTGTTGGTGTTTTTTTTTTTTTTTTTTTTTTTTTTTTTTTTTTTTTTTTTTTTTTTGGCTTTTTTTGTTGTTGTTGTTGTTGTTGTTTTTTTTTTTTTTTTTTTTTTTTTTTTTTTTTTTTTTTTTTTTTTTTTTTTGGGGGGGGAGGTGGGGTGGGGGATGGGGGTGGGGGGGCATTCAGGTTTTCTTTATCATCTCAGAACTGACTGAATCAAATGTAATTGAAATAATCTTGACTAAGGTGTAGACTTTAAAGCTGCATTAAGTTTTCTTATGCATAATATAAAGCAGGTTTTTTTTAACTATGCCTCTAATGAACAAGTGGCCCATGGGCCTTAACGCTCACCTGAGGATATCACCAAAATTGTTTGCAAAGTGCAATAGACAATGTTTCAATTACAGAAACTTTACAAGTTTTCTCAAGTTAAGAACTCTCAACAAACTTATTCAGAAATATCCAGTCAGATTTCATTTATAAGCAGCTAATATGCATGAAGTAACTGTAGTGCAATATATAATTTCCAAATCATTAACCAATTTTAGTATACTTATGAAACTATGCCCTTGACCGTTAAACATTAAACACCTTTAAGCTCAGGTGAGCTAAAAATGTTATGCTTGGTTCCATGATAAAATGTTCACTTTTGTTGAAATTCGTGAGGAACCTACAGCTAGACTGATCTAACAATGATCTTATTTTAGAACACTGATCATGTGATTTTTTTTATAAAAAATGAGGCAATGTCAACAGACACAGCAAAGAAGCACGGATACAGTGAATAAGCACACAAGTTGATTGAATATATAATTTATGTCTGCATGATGGGTTAAACAACATTATTATAAATCTTGTTATTATTTATGGATGCAATTTAGCAGTATCGTTCTCACACCAACACATTTTCATTTTTGCCAACATCATTGTTTACTTACATTAAGACTTACGCACATGCTCCAAGGTGATAATTAACATTAACGTTGTTCAAAAGCTTTAAGGATTTCCATTAAGAAAATGAATCACACATATCGAAATATCCAATATATATGTATACCAGTCAGTGACTGTTGCCAGTATACCAGCCAATGATTTTGTGCCAGTATACCAGTCAATGATTTTGTGGCCAGTATGCCAGCCAATGCTTTTGTTTCAGTATACTAGCCAATGATTTTGTGCCAGTATACCGCCAATGATTTTGTGTCAGTATACCAGCCAATGATTTTGTGTCAGTATACCAGCCAATGATTTTGTGCCAGTATACAAGCCATTGATTTTGTGGCAAGTATATCAGACAATGCTTTTGTTTCAGTATACTAGCCAATGATTTTGTGACAGTATACCAGCCAATGATTTTGTGTCAGTATACCAGCCAATGATTTTGTGTCAGTATACCAGCCAATGATTTTTGGCCAGTATACAAGCCATTGATTTTGTGGCAAGTATATCAGACAATGCTTTTGTGGCTAGTATACCAGCAGATTTGTTGCCAATATACCA
Organism: Tegillarca granosa; assembly: GCA_029721355.1. NCBI lineage: Eukaryota > Metazoa > Mollusca > Bivalvia > Arcoida > Arcidae > Tegillarca > Tegillarca granosa. Next base: position 38,648,708 of record CM056603.1, read on the forward strand.
GTCAATGATTTTGTGCCAGTATACCAGCCAATGATTTTGTGGCCAGTATACCAGCCAATGATTTTGTTGACAGTATACCAGCAGATTTGTTGTCAGTATACCAGTCAGTGACTTTGTTGGCCATTTGATCAAGCACCTATCAAAATTGTGAGAATTCGAGGAATTTTTGATCAAATCTGAAAAAAATTTAACTACTGGTATACACAGTACTATTGACAGGATATATGGTTTGACATATTCCATACAAGGTCAGACATACTTACTTGTAGCCAAAATTATGTCTTGGCCATGGTTCTTCTTGAAGTGGACTGCCCTGTACAGTTTTGTATTGATCTAAAACCATTTCTTGCACAAATTCTCGATTCTCTTCTGTCAGGCCCTCATTTTCCACTTGTGACCATTGTTTGACATGCCAAGATGGTGGTACATTTGATCTCTTTCTATATCTCACTGTTTGATAACAAGTCAGAACTCTATAAATAAAACAAGAGAATAAATTTACACAAAGGTCAAAGTAACATTAAACAAAGGTCAAGGTCAACAATTTTTTGTGGTACATTTGTTTTTTTTCCCGTACCTTAGTATTTAGTAACAAGTTAGAACTCTAAAAATAAAACATGACAAATTTATACAAATGTCAAATTGACAATGAACAAAGGTCAAGTTCAACAAGTTTGGATGTTTCCATCACAATGGTATATTTGTTCTCTTTCTGTACCTCACTCTCTGGTAACAAATTAGACCTATAGATAAATCAAGAACATTAATTAACAAAAAGGCAAAATTGACATTGGATGGTGGTGGGTATGTTAAATATCTATAACTTAGTGGTACAATTAGATCAGGCAAAATATGAATGGCCATTTAATATCAGATTTTAGTTCCTCTGAAAAGGATAAAGTTAGTTTAGAACACAGCTTTTGTAAATTGATTACTTTTTGACATACATGTACGTTGCATATGATATGCATACTGGATATATATAAAATTTACATAATGGTAAAAGGAAGATCTATAGAAACATATTCAATTCTTATAATAACACAACTGTTATTCAAGCATATCATGATTAAAAACAGGAAAAATTAATTCAATTGTGATCAATATTTAATCTTTTTTATGCAAAGCCAGTAAACAAGTAGAGTTAAATGTAGGCTGAAAAAGAGTTGTTGACTGACCTGTTGTCTGAATGGAGTGCACATGAGAAGAATTCTCACCACCTAGTACAAGTCTTTTTATCATTCTTTCATTTCAAAAAAGACTTTAGTTACCTTAATTATAACGGCCACCAAAATTAATACAAGAATTCCACAGATTTAAATGTCTCGCCTGGTTAGTTTTTGATCAAGTAGAAAATACATTACTGTAACATAAACTTTCACAATTTGACACGCTGTCGCTGATGACACCGGAAAAAGTAACATCTAAGTCTCATCTTATGGCGATGCCAAGCCCAACAAAAACAATTATCAATCAATATTTTTATTGTATTTATTTACTGTAATTAATAATTATGGATTTAATAACTTCTGCAGTTCCTCATTCTCAAACTGGGATCTACCTCTGGGTGAATTCAAACCTAGGTGATTAAACCAGTGAAGTTTTAACCCTTGATACCTTTACATCTGAATTTATTGGCTTCATTTTGTTATAGCTCTTTTACAAGTAATGTTGGTTTTGTAAATTTTTAGCATAGATTTGTAATGCCACTAACAGACCAGGCTCAATAGGTAGTGAGATAGCCCAGTCAGCAGAGCGTCCTCCTACTATTGGGAAGATCCCGAGTTTTAATCCCGGATAGGCCACTGCATTTTTTCCCTTTACTGTAACAGATTTAATTTCTGTTTTCAAATTATTGATGCTGTCATGCAGGAATATTAGATATTTTCTAGAATATATGATAAAAAGATCCTATAGCTAGATATGCCATGCTTCGCTATGACTTAATGCATAGGCATGAATGCATATTCTATCACTTGTAATTCTTAATGCGAACGGATTTATCTTCGACGCGAATGCTGTTGAAAAAAAAAACACATTCCCAACCATGAATTTTCACGTCTAATCCCCCCCCCCCCCCCAACATAATGATAATCTAGTTCTTGTAGACAATAAAGTTACTGTATAAACAGGTAAACAGCAACGGTGTAATCTTTGACAAAATTAGGAAAACATACTTTGACGCCGTTACAGTGTCCCTCAGAATAATGCTCTGTACACAGTTTACAACTTTAGAAAGGACACCGCACGCAGCCATGTTTCAAATTATGCCTCCTAGAGGTTGAAAAATAAGAATGTAAAAACGCACTAGAAATATGTTTTTAAAAGCCAAGTAATTCTATCATATTTATTTTGTAGTGATATAAATTTCTTTTTATGTAACTTTAATGGTTTATTTAGAATGTAATATAAATTTGTTGTCATTGATGTAAGCATCCATAGAGAAACAAACCAACGTGGTGCTGGAAGGAAGTGGATGCAGCCAGCACATATTGCCTAACTACTTTAGTATGTAGCAATGGTCGAATGGAATGGGGGATTTGTGTCATCCGATGTGCATAGCTCTAATTGAACATTTGAGATGATACCGACTGAAATATAACATAATGGATCCGACCAATCTATCTAGATTAAAAGAAGAACAGGAGAAAGTTTTAGCATCAACAGATGAAAAAATTGAGCAATGGTAAAATGTACATTTTGACCCAATTAATGAATAATGATCTTTTCTTTACAGTCATAAGTCGACATAATGCAGCCAAATCAGTTTTGTAATGTTTTGCTTTGGCTAGATGAAACCAGGGATTTGAGGGAGAACAAACTTTTAAAAGTTGTGGTGGCCAAGAGGGATCTTGGTAGTAGACATGGGAATAATGCATTGGCCAAACCAGTATGCAAACCTAGGACCTTTCCAATACTTGCACTTGTTCTACTGACTGAGCTGTGTAGCTTCTGTATGAGTTGGCTACATTCTTTCAGTTTCATCCTTTCTTATTCCATTTGAAACAAAACCATCATGTTCCACCCTTTGACGAATCTGTTGGTTGGCAACTTTTCTAGAGTCAGTTCAGCTTCTGAATGTAACAGAAAAGAAAAAAAAAAAAAAACACAGCAGCCTTCTCAACATAGACGGTTGCTCTATCAACTGAACTACCTGGTTACCTATCAATCCCAATTTGAAACATTAGCAATTTATCTAAGGTGTCTTAGGTTCAGGTTCTCAAGATTATCAAAGGACAATGATTCTTTAACTTATCAATACATGTAAATGTATTTAAAGGTCAAATAATAAAATGTCAGAAGATAATTTCATAGATAATGAAACGGTAGATATGTGTCAATTAAAAGTACAAAATCTCATTATTCATCATGATATCTCGATAATGTTTTCCAACTGAAATGTTGATCCGCGATCTGTCATATGATGTTATATGGCTACAGGGATAGAACATGACACTTTATTTTAATTTCAAGTTATGATACAAAATAAACTTACTTTAAGCTAATAACAATACATAGTGTAGTAAATAACGATAATACACACTACTCTACATACTCCAGTGACATGTAAATTACAGAATCCTATGTGCAATCATCAAGCATGGGCAGCTAAGTTGTTTTACCGATCAAGCACTTCTGCATGTCATAGTCAGATTAAGAGATTAAAGAACTGTGTATATAGAACACTGTCTCATTAGGTTAATTAATAATTTCAAGTAGCACTCAACATTACAGGTAACTGTCTATACTCATTGTTTCATGAAATCTGTATATGGCTTCAGCTTGTGTAACACCACATCATCAATTTTTCAGCTATTTACGACAAGAACAATGATTATTAATTTCTATGGATTAATTTAAGAATGGTTTGTTTAAGTTAGAGATGTGCAAGTGTGTATTATGGCTTGCCATGTACTAACACGCACTCAGGGTGACATTTTGGTTAGGTACTGCCTCAAACCAAATGAATGGATCGTACCATTATCTGTCCTCCTAGTGCACTATGCAAAAAAGCAATATTACCAAGCCAGGGTTCGAACCATGACCTCTCACTGAAGCAAGAAGCCTCTATTCAGCAGCCTCAGTGTTATTTGTATTATTGCTTTTGTTTGCATTGTAACAGGTTTAGTGTGTATTCATAGTCATGACTCTATAATAACTTAGACAGAACTTTTAGGTACTGTTTAATGTTTCAGTGTGCTATACTGGTTCACTTGATACATGTATTTATAATGTATTCAATTGTCTAAGAATCACCTATTTCTACACAGAGAAGATTTGAGTTGAGTAATGGTGTTTAACGTCCCAGTCAAGAATATTTCACTTATATCGAGACATTGCCAGCTATAGGCGAAAGTGCAGAAATTTTGTCTGTGCGCTGTTCTGATGGCATTATACAGCAGGGTTCTTTATCGTGCCATGTCATGACACTGGACCTCATTTATTTTAAGTTCCCATCCGAAAGAATCGTGACTTTCATTTTGTAAAGCTGGGTGCTTGGGGAAAGAAAAGTCACTACCCACTTTCAAGTCTTGGGTCAGACCCGGCTGGGGTTCGAACACACGACCTTCCACTTACGGAGCGAGCACTCTACCAACTGAGCTACCGCAGTGGTACACAGAGAAGAGACATTGGTGACCAAGTGGCCCAAAGAACATTCTTATGGATCAGAGTGCCTGCCTGCCAACACCTAGTTTGAATTCTACTTGGGCAGGTTTAATCTGTTAAATGTGTTCTTTTATTTGTAGAAAGTTAGTGGTTTTCTCTCACCATACCAGTTTCCTCAAACATCAAAGAACTGACTATCTTGACACAAGTGAGAGAATCTTTTAAATGGGACATAAAACATCATTACTCAACTCCATTCTTCACAAAGGAGATTATTAGACTTAAGGTCACAAAAAGAAGTAAAAATTTGTAAGATTTTTTACAAAAAAATTTATGTGAATAAACATGATATTGATTAGTGAACTTGTGTATTATTATTATTAATTTATTATTTTTATTATTTAGTCCATACAATGTAGACATTAAAAAACCCAAAACTTGTCTCTAGTGAACTAATTATTTTCACAGGTACTTGGGGACAGGTACCCCCCCCCCCCCCCTTCCCAGATATTTGTTTTCTGGGCAATTTAATAATATTCTCTAGACTTTTCTACTTTTAAATATTTCCTGATGATGTATCAACTATAATACAACACTTTTTACCTGAGTATGATCTGTTTTAAGGAAGTAAAAAAAATCGACCATATCACATCATAAAAAATGGATCGTACTCGGGTAAGAAGTGTTGTATTTTTTGGACACAAGCAGTGTATGAAATTAACTAGAAAGACATGATGGTCACAGCCCTTAACTTGAAATAGTTAATGGCCCTGAAATATGGAAGTTTGCATGTCTCTTTAATTTTGCCAATTAAACCTCATATTATACTGCAACAATCTACCACAAATTTAGGCAATTTTAAGAAACTCCCATCTGCTATGGGAGAACTGCTGGTTAAATGAAAAAGCTGACCGGACTTGGAACTGGATGAAGTTGGCGACACAAGCAAAAAATTAATAGCCTTGGGCCATCGGGCCCGCAGTAATTTCACACACTGGGCACAAGTTTAACCCATGTACATTAAAAAAAATATTGAATCTGTCTAGAGTGGAGTGGAGTGGAGTAATGGAGTTTTATGCCCCAGTCAAGATTCTTTCACTTTTTTAGAGGCGGTCAGTTCTGGGATGGTAGAGGAAACCGGAGAAAACAACCGACCTTCGACAAGAGAACTGACAAATTTTCTCACACTAGGATCTGTCCTGAGTGGGATTCGAACCCAGGTGGTGAGAGGCACTGTGATCCGTAAGCGCACGCTTCAGACCACTCGGCCACCGAGGCCTGACTATATCTAAAAATCCAGGAGTTAAGGACAGGAGACAAAATATATAGTATTAATTCTGAGATTTGTCCTGTTGACCTTGACCTTTGTGGTGCATAGCATGACATGGTTCATGATGCATCTAAAGACTAATGCTGGTTTACATTATTTGTATTATTAAATTATGTGTTTCTGTTAACACTTCTGTGTCAACATCATACACCTGTAACATTTCAAAGGATTTTAATGAACTTGATCATGAATGTTTTCAACTAATGCATCTAATTTTACATTTTTTTAAAACGCTTATTTTTTAGGCAAAAATTCAAAACAGATTATAAAGCATTAAAAGATAGATTAAAGACTCTACCAGACAAAGTAACACATGATGTTATGGTAGGTAGATGTCTCTGTTGTATTTAAAGAAAGTTTTTATGTCAGCAACATTGTATGTTTTTTTTTTTAAATTGTAAGAACTCATTATATTTTGCAAGTTCTTAAATCAACAGAACAATGAATAATTTTTTTTTTATTTACTATATTCCATTAATTAGCTGCCAATTTTCAAATTACTGCGGCTATATCTATAATTTCCCTATTACCTATTGTCACTGTGATGTTGGTGAATTGTCACAAATATTTACATGGCTTATTGGAAATGTTTATTAAAACCTTACTCAATGATGACACTGCATTGTACATGTTTATACAATCATTGGGAGTCTTTTTGTGCAGAGATGACACTGCATTGTACATGTTTATACAATCATTGGGAGTCTTTTTGTGCAGAGATGACACTGCATTGTACATGTTTATACAATCATTGGGAGTCTTTTTGTGCAGAGATGACACTGCATTGTACAGGTTTATACAATCATTGGGAGTCTTTTTGTGCAGAGATGACACTGCATTGTACATGGTTATACAATCATTGGGAGTCTTTTTGTGTAGAGATGACACTGCATTGTACATGTTTATACAATCATTGGGAGTCTTTTTGTGCAGAGATGACACTGCATTGTACAGGTTTATACAATCATTGGGAGTCTTTTTGTGCAGAGATGACACTGCATTGTACATGTATTTACAATCATTGGGAGACTTTTTGTGCAGAGATGACACTGCATTGTACATGTATTTACAATCATTGGTAGTCTTTTTGTGCAGATATGATAGTGGCATAGTTCTTAAAACGAAATTAAGGGAGTTATAATTGCAATGAATTGAATGACTGTTTCAGAGGTTAATTGTAGATGAAAAATAGGATTGTTGGTGTCATTGCAATCATGTTTGTGGGATGTTGAATCTTAGTAAGTTGACCTATTGTTGTTGCTGTTCTGGTCTCGGTGACCAAATTGTCTAAAGTACTCGTTTACTAATCACAGTACCTATTACCATCTAGGCACAAATCCCACCCAGGCAGATCTTATTGTTAGAAAGTTTTTTTTTTGCCAAAGGTCAGTGGTTTTCTCAGGGCACTATGGTTTCCTCCATCATCCCAGAACTGACCACCTCAATACAAGTCAAAAGTATCTTGACTGGGGTATAAATCAAAAATTCTATTTTTTTTAAAACAAGAACATTGTGATTGTAGGTATACTAATGTAGAATTATAAATGATATACCTGTATTTATGTTTAATCAGGTGCCTTTTGGTTCATTGGCATTTATGCCAGGTAAACTGGTACATACTAATGAGATTATGGTACTCCTTGGGGATAATTGGTTTGTAGAAAGGTCAGCTAAGCAAGCAGCAGCCATAGTCGACAGGAGAATAAAATGTAAGAATTCTTTATTTTTGTATTCTGTAGGAGTCACTTCACTGTCTATTTCACTAAATATAGATTTATATTTAAAAGGCTTATTTAAATAATAAGGCCAGGGAAAGCCTATAGAAGTTTCTTGTGCCCAGGAATTTTTTGAGACACTGTAGAGACTTGAAATTTACAATTTATATATGTATTTTGCATAGTTCAAAGCGTTATTAGTTTCAGGATATTTCAGTACTTTCAGTACTTTGATTCTTTTGATTGTGGGCAAAACTTGAGTACAAGACAAAACTATCAACCTTCAGCAAGCAAAATGACAAATTTTTTATCGGACTTGGATCTTTCCAAGTGGAATTGTAATGCATGCTTTAGACCAATTGCCACTGAAGCACACTTATTCAGTAGTTAATGGTGTATGTTATTAAGTACAGAAGAATACAGATTCATTGTCATAATGCTAGGCAAGTTTTCAATGTTATAAAGTGGCAAAGTTATGATGGAAATCATATAGAGGTTTAACACTACAAATTTATTTTAGCAAAATATCTGATTTAAAAATTTTTAGAGAGCACTTTTGAACCATTCACGTCTGTTGAATATGTCTTTTAATCTAACAAGTACATCATGTCGTGGTATCAGTAAGGTGTGATAAGGCTTAATTAACAAGCCAAGTTTGTATTTTAACTGTTATTGATTTGAAGACAATGATTTTGCTATGACTATTGAAAACTACTATCTACCTTTCAGATAGGAAACTTATATGCTAAGAATTTTGAAGGTTATTGCAAAGATTTTTTATTATAACAATATCTGACAGTTTTTGTTAGCCACGACAGTTTTAGACAGATGGATTTAACTTAAACTATTTTAGTGTGTGTTGGCTTTTTATGAAATTTTAGTTGTCAAATTGGGAAATTTAAGTCATATTTCTCCAGGGGAAACTACCTTTATTCGGTAGTAATTTTAGGCCAACAAAACCACTGGAAGCAGACTACACATTTACTTTTTGACGAAATTCCGGGTCTGCACCCAGTTCAGCAATCATTCTTTAACTAATTTGAAATGTTTTATAAATACTGTACTACATGTACAATTTTTGTACATGAAATTATAAATTATGTAAATCACCTAATTTCATGTGCACTATTCACATGTGGCAACAATTTTGACATGTTTTTCATGTGAAAATCATTTGAAAAGTTCCAACAGACAATTTTTGCGGGGAAGCCAAATGAATTCAGATTACCGGTATACAAAAGATATTTATATGCAATATTCACATGTGGAAAATACACAGTTGTACACAAGTTTATAAGGAAAGCTTAAGACAATAAGATTATGTTTTTTAAACTTTGGATTCATTAATTTTCAACTGTTTTGCTTATGTTTTATCTATCAAACTTTTTGGCCCCTAGTGTCACTGATAATGAATGATTTTCTGAAATGTGCACATGTGGCACATCATTAAACAGGTATTTTTGTTATATATTATATTATACCAGTAGATGAAAGAATCTATGTTTAAAATTTTTTAAATACTTCCTACATTTATTTTTAAATTTTGACAGCTGTTAACACAGAACTTGAGGCCTTACAGAAGCAAAGATCTTTATTTGAGCCACGAATTGATTTTACATCAGAGTTACAACAGGATGCAGAGGTATAATCCATTTAAACTGTACAATATACATAATGTAAAATAAGTGTTCATTGGTTTATAGTGTTTGATATGAACACACATACATGTAGTCTACATTTGTTGCTGTAATGTTGTTTAACATCCCGTCAGCAATTTTTTGGGTATTTGTGATGGGAACAAGGTTATTAATCTCTATGGATTAATCAGAGAACAAGTTTATGTATGCGGAGGTGTTTAATTGTTTATTATGGTCTGCTTTTTACTAGTTGGCAATCTAGGCAACTGTTTGATAAAGTGATAGGTCACCAAGTCAGTATACCACAGAAAAGCATGCCACTACCCAGTTCAAGGTGCTAGGTCACTGAGTCAGTATACCACAGAAAAGCATACCACTACCCAGTTCAAGGTGCTAGGTCACTGAGTCAGTATACCACAGAAAAGCATACCACTACCCAGTACAATGTGCTAGGTCATTGAGTCAGTATACCACAGAAAAGCATACCACTACCCAGTTGGAGGTGCTAGGTCAATTAGTCAGTATGCCACAGAAAAGCATACCACTACCCAGTTGAAGGTGCTAGGTCACCGAGTCAGTATGCCACAGAAAGGCATACCACTACCCAGTACAAGGTGCTAGGTCACCAAGTTTGTATGCCACAGAAAAGCATACCACTACCCAGTTGAAGGTGGTAGGTCACTTAGTCAGTATGCCACAGAAAAGCATACCACTACCCAGTTGAAGGTGCTAGGTCACCGAGTTTGTATGCCACAGAAAAGCATACCACTACCCAGTTGAAGGTGCTAGGTCACAGAGTCAGTATGCCACAGAAAAGCATACCACTACCCAGTTCGTTATCCTAACATCAGGTTAATAAGTCAATACTCAGTCCTCTTAATGCTGAGTGCCATGTGAGGAAGCAATATCTCAAACTTTAAATTCTTATATAAAACCCAGTTGGGGTTCAAAACCACCACATCCTACTCTTATGACAGATGATCTACACTGAGCCATTGAGGCAGGCACTCATAATTTATTTACCTTTATTTCCAATTTTTAACCTCGGCAGTTTATGCTGTCTTCTTGTTTTTTCTGTTCTCTTTCTTCGTTTTCACATTGACACTTGTTACAAGTTATTTTGTGTGAACTGGTACCGGTACTTTATTTTGTTTCAGGCAAAGGATGTCTTTGAAATTAAAGAAGAGTTTGATCCTGTTAAAGAAGAAAAATGGAAAAGTAATACATTTAAATACATGGAGTAAAATCATTAGATATGAGGGAAAAACAGAACGTGGAGAAATGATGTTTTATGACGAAGTTAAGAATCTTTTCTTATATTGAGGTGGTCAGTTCTCTGTTATATTGAGGTGGTCAGTTCTCTGTTATATTGAGGTGGTCAGTTCTCTGTTATATTGAGGTGGTCAGTTCTCTGTTATATTGAGGTGGTCAGTTCTCTGAAACCAGAGTGCATGACTGCAAAAAAAATTGGTGTTTGGTAAACAAAGGACAAATCTTCACACATTTGTATCTTGTTTGAAATATGATCTCAGCCTAGTGATAAAGGCTCTGTAATTGATGGGCTTATTGAGCAGGTGAGCTATATTGTTATGTTTGATTTAAATAAAAAAGGACATGATTTTATGATTAAAAAATTTTATTTATTTATTTATTTTTTTTTTTTATTTATTTATTCTATTTTTTTTTAAAATTTATTTATTTATTTTTTTTGGTAGAACAACACAAGATAAATGTGCTTAAATATAGGAAACAAATGAAAGAAGAATTATCTAAAGGAAAGAAGACGGATGAATCTACAAGTCGTACGACAGATGCAGAGTTATGGGACAGATTAGATGAACTGGAGAGGATAGAAAGAGAGAGAAAGGAAATAGAAAGGTATAGACTTATAACTGGCACTTGTTTTTAATCTGCAACAGTATTGTATGATTGGGGTTGTCTAGTTATATTTGACACATGTCTGTATGCTTGATTTAAACAGCTGACACTGTCAGAATAAAATTTCAGATGGTAGAGCTTGATTTTTACCTAGTAATTGCTCTGAAACAACATCTAATCAGATTTTTGATTGTTTAATTAATACATTTAAATCTGATATAGTCACCATTTCTAAAAAAAGACCATTAACACAATTTCCTTTGCTTCATTCCAAAAAGAAACTCTGTGAGGACTATATGTCTATTAAGCCCACTATTTAAAAGTCATTCATATTTCATCCAAAAAGAACATATGTATATATATATATATATATATATATATATATATATATATAATGACCACCTGTTCATTGAGACCAGTATTTTTTTGTCCCTCCATTTTATATTTCAACCAGCCAGAAAAAACTTCTATATAAATACCACCTGTCTATAAATCCATATTTCTTACCTGTATATATGGTCATTAGGCAATAACTGTATTATGATCTATAACTGACAGAATGCCTGATGAAGTGGTGCTTGGTAGAAATGGGTCCTCTGAGAGTGGTAGTTCAGGGGCTGAGTCTGATGATGAGGGTGGTGCTGATGAAGAGGATGATGAAGATGAGGAGATAAACTTCTGGGGATCAGAGGAGGAAACTCACACTAGTAAAATATCCTTCACTCACACAAAAATAGAAAAACAGGTAATAATTGCTGTTATATATCACAGTTAACAATAGCCTAGGTCATATTTCCAAGTGTCTGGAAGATATTTGGCAGTTGGCAGTTTTCTTCCACCATCTAAGATTTGAACCTCTCTATTTAAGTAGCAAAAACATCATTTGAACTTATCATCAGAAAAATACATTTTTAGGCCAATCATGGAATATGGCGTTTCTCGGATACAGTGTTCCAGACGAAGTGTCGTGACTTTCATCACCACGTGACTGAATTTAGGGCACTTTTTTACCACCTTGTTTATAAACATTTATACAACAATCTGATAGGTCTCGTTTTTGATGATAAATTGAAAAGTTTCCCACCAAAAATGTTATTTTAGCTTCTTTTATGATTTTCAAATATATAGATGATTAAAAAAAATAATAGATTTTTATTCAATACTAGTCGATACTAAAATCTGAATTGGCAAGGAATGAATAGATCCGTGAAACAACGTATTTAAAGGTCATATTAAAAGAATTTAAATTCACTAATTTGAGATATTTTTAAAATGTTTTTATGTTAAAAAATTACATAACAAAATTATATAGTTTACGGCAGGGTTAGTATATTACAAGCAGCTCAAATTCACATCTGTGAATATATGAGTTATCTGCCCTTGTGATGACATCACAAGAAAACTATCATCAATACAAGAAAACAGTTGTATGAAAATCATTAACATGTACAATGTATAAGATTGATTGTCCTTTATTACAGGGCCTCAGAATGAGTGGTCTGAAGGGTTTGATCCCTGATGTACTCCTGGTTTCTCCACCATCCCACCTAAGAATTGGGTTGTCTGTCTGGCCTCAGAATGAATGTCAGAATTGTCTGTCTGGGCCTCAGAATGAATGATCTAAAGGGTTTGATCCCTGATGTTAGTGTCCCCCCATCAAACTACGTGTAAAATCAAACCTACTTTGGCTGAATGTAAATTGAGGTCATTTGTTAATTAGCTTGACAAATGTCAATGGTTTTCCACATGTACTCCTGGTTTCTCTACCATCCCATCCCAATTGGGTTGTCTGTCTGTCCATCCAGGGTTGAATTCTGGATACAACAGACTGTGATCTGAAAGGTGTTTTTTTTAAAATTAAAATATAAGCCTATTGAACGAAAGAACTCTTGCAAGTTCCAATTAAGGACTTGAATTGTCATTTTCTTAAGAGTTATGCCCCTTTGACTGTAAAAAACAAACACATACTCACTCACTCACACACACACACACACACACACACACACACACACACACACACACTCATATATATAAGACAAAATATGATGTTGTGTTTTGATCCTCCAAGATATCTTAACTTTATATAGTGTTTTTATGAATTTTTCTAGTAAAACAAGTCGCATCTATTAGTATTAAACTAAATATGAACTAATTACCTCTTTATTACTGGCATTGTATCTTGACTCTAGCATCTTTTTTTAAATCTGACTTTAAAATTAGGTCAAAGTCAGGTTTGTTTTAAATTTTTTATTTTTTTTTTACTTGTTTTTATTATTAATACTATTATTATTATTATTATTATTATTATTACTGATTTTTGCAAAAAAAAAAAACCAGAATTATTTGCCCTTCTGTAAATGTTTTAAAAACATGTTGTAGCCATGTCTGTCTTTCCAGACAGTTGTATTCAGGACACAACAAACTTTCAACTGGCTTAGTTTGAAAACCAAAATACCGGTATAGCTTTATGAGCAAAATATCCCATGCAAAGAAATTGACTCGTGTCATTATATTTTTGTAGGAGTTATTTCCCTTTGACTGTAAACTGGACAAATACCATAATGTTGATTTTTTTTTTAAATTTTCTAATTTTAAAATTAGAGGCAAAATTTAATTTGGTATATTATTTTGTTCCTAAAACTTTAGTTTGTTCTTTTTGTGAAATTTCATAAAAATTAAAGGTTTTGTTTTTTTTTACTACAAAGGCTTAAAGAAATCAAAGTGACAGTCATTCAATGTACTGTTGTCTGTAGTAATGTTCTTTGTTGATTTTTGAAATTCAAAAACTGTCATGTGATTGTCAGGTGTAACCAAAGACTTGAAATTAGTGCAATCTAATGCATTTTCACTTGGTACAGGATGAAGAAAAATTGGACCTCTCATTTTGGGTTAGTGCTCTATCAACTGATCTTACCAAACCACTCGATTCCACCCTGTTAATTTCTTTTGGAAATCTTAAGCATATTTCTTTAGACTTTTTGACCATATTTCCAAGTTCACTTCTTCTGAGGGGTCACACTAACCACAACACTTTAATAGGCTAGAGAAAAAAAAGCATGTTCTGATCAGGACCTCTCTCGCTATGGGCAATTCTCTACCAACTCAACCTCCCAAACTGCTACCTATAATTCATTGTAAAATTATTGTAGTTTAATTTATAATTTTTATTTTATATTAGGTAAACTTTAGCCAGCAGAGTTCTGAGAACAGTGAGGATAGCGAGGCAAGGACAGAGGTAGAAGAAGAGCCATTGATACTGAGTCCTGCTGATATCTATAATAAATTTACTCTCAAACCAAAGTCAATTTTAAAAGAATCTACCTCCAACAGGCACAAGAAATCCAAAGTGAATGGTTCTCAAAGAACACAACAGAAAAAGGTCACAGAATCAACTACCAAAAGTATTAATATGGTAATATATTTTCAAAAATACAATATATATCCATATACAGTAATTCAATTCTCTTTTGTTTCAAACATTTTGATTGGTCAGATCATTTCTGTTATTTTGCATGAAAGAATTGGCTCTGCTACTGGAACTACTTTCCTGACCTAAATTCTAATCATGTCACACATAATTTTTCTTTACTTCTTATTACATGTATTAATTAAAGTTGTAAAAGTCTTGATTACTTTTTAAATTGTATAAATTGAATTATAAGAAATGAATTTTTTTTAATTATTCGCATAGGGAATTTTGCAGTGTGCTAAATGTCCAACTCTTTCATTTTTCCAAAACAAAAAGCAAAATTTATTTCATTTCTATAAATAATAAACCCATATTATGTATAAATCGTATGGCATTGAAGTAATATCACACTTATATTCCATCTCCAAGGTTACTAATGTCACCCGATGTTTGCCATGTGAAATGATGTTATCTTTTGTGACTTGTGTGTATTGCCAACATTTTGACTGTTTTCAACTGTTGGCTGCTATGGTGATCATGTTTTGATTTAAATTTAGGGGCCAAATAAGTCCTTTAGATATCAAAAAGTTCATTTGTTCTTCAAAAACAAATCCTTATTACCAGCACCCATATCATGTACTAACTTTATTTCAGGCATTTACTGGTACAATTGTTGAGAAACCATTTGAAAATCCTACAGCATCAATATCATTTCCCACAGAAAATCCAACAGCATTAATAGAACCATCTCCCACAGAATCCTCAAGTAGTGTTACACCATCACAGAATGAACCACCAAAACGAGTGTCAAAGTTCAAAGTTCAAAGACAAAATTAACAAATAGCTAGAATCAGTAGTAAAAGGATTTTTAAAAATATATTTTGTTGTATTCCTGTTGCTAGTCATAAAATGACACATTTTAAAGTGTCAAGATTTCAAAGTTCAAAGGCAAAAATTAACTTATATCAAGCATCAACTGTAAAAGAATTTTTTTAAAAAAAAAAAACACACAAGACTTTATTTGTATTTTTGCAGGGTGCCCACTTCCTATAAAATCCTATAAATTCCTATAAAATTGGCAATTCCTATATTTTTCAATTTTTCTCAAAAAGACCTTAAATTCCTATATATTTCACACTATTCCTATATTTTCTGGGATGTTTTGTTTCTTTTTGTGTTAGGACTTTTTGTGTTCACTCACACAAAGCAGTGATTGGGGTTGTATACATCATTTTTAGTTTTTCTAAGAAATCATTGGAATGTCTTGAATTGACATGCATACGAAAAAAGAATTCCTATAAAAAATAAAGAGGAGAGGCTTGAACATGGAATGGCTGTGAGGGGTGGAGGAGGCCATTGTAGTCATCAGTGATGCATACAATCCCAAAATTTCTTTCAGTTTAGCAATTCAGTGTTTTGAAAATTCCTATATTTTTCCTATATTTTCAGTCAGATTCCTATAAATTTCCTAATTTTGGAGAAGAAAAATTCCTATATTCCTATATTTTTGACAAATGAAAGGGGGTGGGCACCCTACTATTGATGTTAGTCATAGATTTCACATTTTAAAGAGTGTCAAAGTTCAAGTTCAAGGACCTAGAATTGACAAATAGCTGGAATAATATGGTAAAAAATCTTTACAAAACAGAAAAAAATTGATAAATTAATAATTTCTATTGCAGAATTAATCAATAAATTAAATGTCAAAGTTCACAGGCAAAAATAACAGAAAAATAAAACAAATGAGTATGTTTTACCAAGCTCATCCAGTGACTATAAAGCTGAAAGGGTTTAAATCTGACTTTTGCAAACAATTTAAACATTTTGGCATGCCTACAACAACTTGGCTTATCAAGCGCTCAAAAAAGTTTTTATGACCGTCATCTCAATATTAATGATAAGTATGAAATCCCTGTATCCAAACTGGGGCCTCGGTGGCAGAGTAGTCTAAAGTGCTTGCTTACAGATCACAGCGCCTCTCACAGCCTAGATTCGAATCCCACTCAGGACAGATCCTAGTGTGAGAAAGTTTGTAAGTTCGCCTCCCGAAGGTCGGTGTTTTTCTCCAGGCACTCCAGTTTCCTTCACCATCCCAGAACTGACCGCCTCGAAATATGTGAAAGAATCTTGACTGTGGGGTAAAACACTGTTACTCCACTCCACTCCTGTATCCAAACTTATCCTGGATATATTTGATGTTCCATAGTTTCATGTTCCTTTTAATTACAAATTTGATTTTACCTGTGGTTGGTCAGGTCACAGGAGGTACTTGCCTTTCCAGAGCACCCAGCCTCTTTTCCCATGGTGAAAGTTCATATATTCAACTAAATTAGCAAGTTTTCAAAGATTTTACTGTGCTTTTGGGATTGTGATTTGGACATGAACCAGCTAGCAGTGTTAGTTTGTGATGAAAAAAATTGTGATTCAGTTGATAGTGATGAATCTTTTCACCCCTAATCACCATACACCAACTCTTGACAACTAATTATCATGATAATTTTAATAAAATGCATGATCATACAACCAAATGTGTAAGATTGACTGTGTACTGTTGTAGTGACCTCTGTGGCTTAGAGGTCTTAATGCTCAAGGTTAGGAATCTCACTCAGGGTTGATCCTTTTGAGTACCCTTTCTACAAAAAGTTTTTTCCAGGTAATCTGGTTTTCTCCCTCCTAAAACTGACTGCTTTAATAAACTTAAACTTTTTTTCTTCACTCTTCATATTTAGTGAACTCCATAAGAGTAACACAATGAAAAAAGAAACAAAGATGGTTAGGAAGGCAAAGACCAGTGAACCATAGTAATTTGCATCTAGCTTGATTTGGCACTTTGTGTAGCCTTAACAGGCTTAACAACATAGCTGTCAAGGGTTTTCAAAGTTAAGCATGTGACCACCCCGAAGACCAAGGCATTCCCCTGGAAAAATGGGGGAAAATTGAGTAAAACTGTTCATTCACCTGCAATTTTAGACATGTACA
Source organism: Tegillarca granosa (assembly GCA_029721355.1). Classification (NCBI taxonomy): domain Eukaryota; kingdom Metazoa; phylum Mollusca; class Bivalvia; order Arcoida; family Arcidae; genus Tegillarca; species Tegillarca granosa. The sequence goes on from CM056603.1 coordinate 38,666,264, forward strand.
ATAGTGACGGAATCTACAATACATGCAACAAGAAACCAAAAATATTACTGGATCGGTATATAATACCGGATCTGCGAGTTTAGTATCGGTCTCTGAAAATGTTACCAAACTTAATAAATCTGTATCGTAAGTTTTTATTTTCTCGATAGTTTGATTATGTGAGTGTTTGTGTGAGTTTTGCATGTGAGCGTAATTTACATCCAAAATGTGTATGACATATGCGCAATGCTTGTGACTTGACAGGTATGCAATACAGAGAAATACTTGTTAGGTTTGTTAAGGCTACACAAAGTGCCAAATCAAGCTAGATGCAAATTACTATAGTTAAGTGGTCAGTGCCTTTCTGTCCATCTTGTTTCTTTATTCATTTTGTTACCCTTGTTGACCAGTTTGGCCCTTAGAAACTGGACTGAGAATAGCCATCATATAAAAATTTTACAGGAAAATTTTATACAAGATAAGATTACATATGAGACTCAAAATAGGAATTACCTGGTAAAATAGCACTCTGGAAAGCAGTCCCTTTTGTGTTGGAGATCCCAGGGCAGCTTGGGGACTGTATTTTTTTAAAAAGGTTTAAAAGACTGCTTAAAATAATTTTTTTTTAATTTGTGTTTTTGTTGTCATTCATTTATCATACTTGATAGAAAAGCCTTAATAAATGCTTATAGCTGTCTGTCAATCTATTTAACATATAATAATTAAAGTAATAATTTTAGATTTTAATGAAGAAAAATTTTTGAAAAGGCGTGTGAATTTAATCACATTTATGTAATTTGACGGTTGGTATATATGCCACTTTATAACGCATTCAAATTTCTTTCAGAGAATTACCTCCCCTTAATTGATGTTTGATCTTCTAGTACTAGTTACTTCCCTTTGATTGTTCATGAATCAATCTTCCATATGTGGAAGAAGCCAGTATTTGATCACGAATACGTCAGATTACAGGAGAAAGATTAAGAGAGAGGCTAAAGATTTTCATTTATTATCCAGGAATAAAACTAATTTGTATGATTTAGTGAATTTAAACATTTAGCCTTGAAAATAAATTATATTTCAACTTGTAACTTCTATTTTGTTTAAAATTAAAAGTTGAAAAATTTTAGAGCATCAATCGCTCACAGATCACAGTGCCTCTCAGCCTGGGTTCAAATCCCACTCAAGACAGATCCTAGTGTGATAAAAAATTTTCAGTTGCTTGCCGAAGGTCGGTGGTTTTCTCTGGGCACTCCGCTTTCCTCCACCATTCCAGAACTGACCTGCCTCAAAATAAGTTAAAGAATCTTGACTAAGGCGTAAAACACCATTTCTCCACTCATTTTACAGCATCAATATTATTTCCCGCGGAAAATCCCAAACCAGTAGTAGAACCAACGAATCCATTTTAGAAACGCCGCTGGTAGAACCATCCCCAACAGAAGGTTGTTATCCAAAATTGAAAATTGATATAGAAGCGAAAGATCAGTCTTATTGGCCATGTTGAAAAAAATTAAAAATTTGAAAGCACGCAGGTATTTGAGTAAGGACGAAAAAATATAATTGCAGATTGGGACATTTATCGCTAGTTTCGCTTTAAAATTTATCATATATTGAGTATTAATTAGTATTTTAATTTACAAGTTTGGCACAGATATGTCGTGTAAAATCCAAGGGTGCCGTCTCCAAAAAATATATATTTTAATCACAATATTTGAAAAAGACTTCGATTTGACCAAAAGTTATATGACTGGCCATCTGTGACAATATGGCGGGGTCACAGTAGGTCATTTTCATTTGTATTGGTCAATGGACAGGAAATTCGAAAGAATGGACATTCATTAAACCATTATTTTTATCTCGACATATTGTAAATAAGCCTTACTTTTAAACATAAATTTATACATGTAAAATATTGTCTTTTTGACCAACTTTTTTGCGTCATACTTGGCGGATGTCTGGATGTCCCGTGTCATGTTCCATGATCATGTGTCATGTGTTAAATAATTATGATGATGACACTTGTATTTTTGTGTACATCAAAATATGACGATTATTCTTTAGCGATTTTTGACACAGTGTCGCGTTTGAACGACCTTGATTAGATGTATTGAAAATTTCCGTTGAAAATTTTCGTTTTTCCAATATATTTGTGACTTTAAAATAATTATCGTGATGCGCATAAATTGTGATTCTCGCACAGGAGCTCGTACTTTATTATCCAACACGCCCTTTACTATCAAAACCCCATAAAATATAAATAATAGGGGTTTTGGATAGTAAAACTGTAGTTGAGTAATGGTGTTTAACGTCCCAGTCAAGAATATATTCTTGTATCGAGATAAAGGCAAAAGTGTAGAAATTTTGCTTGTGCGTTGCGCTGATGACATTATACAGCAGGTTCTTTATCGTGCCACGCCAAACTAAATTGGTACACTGATTTTTAGGTACAGTTTTAACTAGCGGCATTGTCTTTCTGCTATATCATTATAGTCAAAAATGGAAAAAATTTGTTGAATTTATTTGTTTTATAAACATATATATATTCTTCTTAAACGTTTTTCCGTTTGAGCGGTATATTTCCATTGACAGCAGGTCGTTCAAAGTGACTGAGAGTACAATGTGCTTCCTCTTGGGATGGGATGTCAGTCAAGTTTACCCCCCCCCCCCCCCCATATTATCTGTCAGTATCTATTTCTTTGGAAGCTAAGTAGACTAGAGTAATTTGACGTACCACAAACCCGACGGAAGCTCGATCCCAAGACATCTTCATTACGAGTCCGCTACACAAATTAAAAAAATGTTTTTGTGTTTTTATGTGCAGACTTTTGTTTTTTTTTTTTAAATAAAATAAAGTATGAAAAATTCTGTCTGATCAACACTTTTCTTAACGATGAATATCAGAAAATTTACATAAAAATTTTCTTTTTCTTCGTTCGCTTCCCTGGCCTCGGTTTCACAATCATTCCATAACTAAGATTTCCCTTAACTAAAATTTGTCAAATTTGAAATCTTGATAATTCGGTTAATTTGGATATTCAGGAATTTAAGGTGTAATTTAAAAGATCACCTCCAGCTTGTAACATATGTATTTATTTTATCACAAATGTGTATTGGTAATTCAAAAAAAGATTGTCAACGTTTCCTAACTTTAAGTTAAGAAAAATCTTAGTTAACTTAATGATTGTGAAACCGGGGCCTGGAGCTCGGTTCCCATCAGATCCACAATGTATGCCCTATAGATGTTGCAATTGTGTCATTTAACATGGAATTATCCAGATGTGCAATATGTTAATGATCACAATCGAAAGTTGTCATATTTATAAAGGTGTCATTCTATTTAAATGCTGACACAATAATTATAAGATACTGGTCAGTTTTGACCTCTCTTGACCAGTGAAATCAATACAATACAAAAACTGAACATAACAAAGATCTCAGCAGGGGTCAGTTTAGAGACCATCGTTTATCAGAGAGATTATCTAACAGATATGATATGGGTTGGAGGGATAATGCGATTATCTGTTTGTATAAATGATATCAGATAGAGGGTAAGATGATGTTCTGACAACGTTTGACAATAATTAAGACATTGGCCAGGTAAATCTGTCACACGGGAGAAAAATCCGTGACATCCGGGAAATCTGATTATAATAGTCGAATCAAAAACAAAAATTAAGGTAATTAAGAACTCGTGTCTAAGTTTCCTTCAAACTGAAAACTATTATTTCACATAGAATATATTGCATTCAAAGTTTTAAAATAATCCACGGGCGTCAACAAGGTCATCAAATAACCGTTGTAGCAATTACTTGATGATGACTGTTTTTTACCCTTTTTCCCCCTCCACACCCACCCCATCCCACTAGAACCCGAGGAGTAGAGAAGTTCAGATTTGTCTTGTTAGTAAAACGACAAACTTTCGAATCAGAAAAAATACAATGCAGTGTGAGAGAGAGAGAGAGAGAGAGAGAGAGAGAGAGAGAGAGAGAGAGAGAGATTCGTATATTGAACACAATATTATATAAACGTTTTTAATTGCTTGTTATATTTATTTATTTATTTATTTATTTATTTATTTATTTATTTATTTATTTATTCGTGTTCGTGGTGACTGTGAAGTTACCAAGTACATGTTATTCAGCGGTAAATATATCTATAACGGTCCAGCATAATCTATCATCCCCACAGATCTCTCATCCCCGGCCTAGTTGACTATTCTATGTGACTAGTATCACTAACATGCAAAATCTGCCTACTTCATCACTGCTTTGCCAGAAACATTTATTTAATTATCATTCAGCTACAAGTGTTTGTGTTAAAGGGAGGGGGTCGATAAATTAATTATTAGACACAGGAAGAAAATTTTTATGACGTATCTGGTCAATTTTAGACAGGACCGGGTATCGGGTTAAATAGGGACAGCTTGATTTAATTAGTACTTGACATTACAATCAGGTATGTGTTAAAAATCGTGATACATTGCAAAGAAAAATCTTCGAATATTTGTGATACCAAGATCGTGATGTCGCCAATCAAATACACCTATAACGGAAATTTAAGTACAATATATCGCTTTGTCAATAAGTTTTACCAAAATAAATCATCTGCAGAATTTTGAAATATTTTGTTTGGTAAAAATCAATTTTTGTCTTAAAATTTCAGATGTCTATCCACACTTTATTTGATTTCAAAAAAAAAAAAAAAAAAACAAAATCAAAAAAAAAAAAAAAAAAACAAAAAAAAAAAAAACCCATATCGATTAATGACTGTCATCTACATGCATCATTGATGTACCGCTCACAGACATTCAAAACCTTTATTTATTTATTTATTTTATTTATAAATTAACGTGCTAGATTCCCGCCAAAAAATATTGCGCGGTGTTCTACACATGTCGCGCCGTCAAAGGAAGTCGACATAAAGGGATCGATTAATCACGATCAATAATCAATAAATAACCGTCAATAAATATTTATACAAATGGAAATGCCAAATGTTGGGCTTAATGAATTTCTGTCGAACTTGATTTATAATAGCACATAGTTTGTCCGTCAGTAAAATATTGAAGATAGCTTCATAAATAATAAATAAATAAATAAATAAATAAATAAATAAATAAATAATAGATAAAAATAGATTTTAAAATTTAAAAAATCCGTATACAGTTCAGATGTCGAAAAAAATTATATAATAATAATAATAATAATAATAATAATAATAATAATAATAATAATAATAATAATAATAATAAATAATAATAATAATAATAATAATAATAATAATAATAAATAATAATAATAATTATAGAATTTTAAAAAATATGATGATGGTGATTATGATGATGATGATGATTATTATTATTATCATTATTATTAATAATTCCGGAACCGATTTATGTACATATGAAATTTGATTCACAACAAACTGGGTTATTAGAAGTGTATTTCCACACCCTTCAATGACCAAATAAAGGTAACAAACGGACCATAAAAAACAAGAGTTTGTCCCCGTTTGACTATTTCATGGTCCTTATATAATTTTGTCTGTTTAATTCCAAATTTTACTACCTTATGCTTACAAATTTCACGTAATTGATAACGACGTATTACGTCATGGCGCGGTTAATTATGACACTTTTTCCCGCCACGGGACACATTTTCATTACCAGCGTGGTAATTATTTTGTTTTCTTATTGAATTGGTGATGTTTGTTGACTCCTGATAATTTTCGTTTTATTTACCAACAAATAGCCTCCTTTGTCCGTAGACACGTTTATTTGCGCATCTTGATTTGTATATGCGATTTTTATCAGCCCGAGGCTTACCGGGGCATCGTCTAATTATGGACTGGGTTGAAGATACTAATTAAAACCAAAAGCGTAACATTGATTCTATTTCACGGATAACAACCCCCTACCACGATTTTCACATCCTCGTTTTAATTAAAAATTTGACTCTTTCAGTTGCATCAGCGATATTATGCGTTTTTATGTTTAGCAGTTGGCTGCAATAAAACTTGAATAGGACGATTAACTGGGTACTAGTCTTGAATGTTGCTTTTTACATCATTTAAAACATCCAAAGGCCACCGCCTGCTCGGACATATCCTATAGTGCGAGAAAGTTTGTCATTGCGATTGCCAAATGTCGCTGGGTTTCTTCGGGTACTCTGGTTTTCCTCACTATCCAAAAAAATGACATTTTCTATATAAGCGAAAGAATCTTGACTCAGGCGGTCCGTCCAATCGATTGGCACTTTGTGTCACTTATTGAACTAAATGCGTCAGAGATATTCCTTATTGCATTTTAATTGTTTTTCATAATTTTCTCTATACAAAAAATGTTTTATTCATTTAGTTACAAATGTCAGTTAAGATAAAAATAAACCAAATAAAAAAAAAAACGAAATCCCAGCTGCTTGTGAAACTATCTTGTGCATGTATTTATAGGTACAAGGTACGTGACGGTTTGCACTCGTGGTTATTATTATAATTATTATTATTTTATTTTTTTTTTTATT